>JAWDEX010000009.1:5608182-5652925 GCA_035221805.1 Trichilia hirta
ACAACTTAAAATTTATTCCAAAGACTAGAAATATGCATAATTTGAGGGAATTAATTATATTCAAAGTGTAAAATGATAAATTTAAACCTTAATACTCATATACTTTTATGTACTCATCAATGTTTATAGATAATTATTTTAAATATGATTACTTTTATCTCATTCATGAAAAGTCACAATTATTCAACGTGTTTAAAAACTATAAAATTAAAGTTAAGAACCAACTTAGTAAAATAATTAAAAGCATTAGATCTAATTTTAGTGATGAATACTATAATAGATATTACAAATTAGATGAACAACGTTCAGGATTGTTTGCTAAATACTTAGAGGAGCATAATATCATCCTATAGTATTCCATGCCAATTTCTTCTACTATAAATGGTGTTGTTAAAAGAAAAAATAGAACGCTTAAAAATATGGTAAAAAGTATGATTAGTCATTCTACTTTACCAAAAGTACTTTAGAAAAAAGCACTAAAAACTATAACATATATGCTCAATAGAGTTTAAACTAAAGTAACTGCTAAAACTCTTTATGAGCTTTGGATAGGCAAGAAGTTTAGTTTAAAACATCTATATATTTGGGGATGTCTAATTGAGGTAAGACTTATAAGCCAAATAAAAAAGAAAACTGGTTTTAAAAACTATCAGTTATTATTTCGTTGGATACTTTGAAAGATCAAAGGGTTACAAGTTTTATAATCCTATAACTAAATTAATTTTTGATACTAAAAATATTAGATTCTTTGAGGATGTTGAATTTACAGAAGGAGAAAGGATAAGGGACATTGTTTTTGAAAAGGAATATATTAATATTCTTTAAATTTTTACTGACAATTATCAGGATCTGGGTTTTACACTTGACATTATTTAAAAAATAACTTTAGATCAAGACAATATCGTTGAACCTTTTATGGACGATCAAGGGGTTATTATAGAAGAATAAACTTCACAACCTTTAGAACTACTGCCATTAAGGAGATTTACTAAAAAGAAGAGAAATGTTATTCTAGATGATTATATCATATTTCTCCAAGAATATAAGGTTGACACTAAAATGATAAAAGATAATCCAATCAACTTTTTTCAAACAATAAAAAGTTCTAACTCTCAAAAGTGGATCGATCTCATGAATAAAGAGATTAAGTCCATAAAGGACAATGACATGTGGGATCTTATTCTATTGCTTAAAGGTGTAAAATCTACTAGTTGTAAATGAATTTTTAACAACAAAAGAGATTTGAAAGGTAACATGAAAAGGTATAAGGCACATCTTGTTGCTAAGAGATTATAAAAAAACTCTTTTTTCGGTTTCATCAAATGACTTTTCTAGGATAAAATGGCATTGGTGGCACATTATGATCTAGAGTTATATCAGATGGATGTTAAAATTGTATTTTTTTAATAATGACAATGATAAGACAATTTATATGGTGCAACTAAAAGATTTTATATTGGGTGATGTAAAATTAATAGTTTATAAATTAAAAAAAATTCATCTATAAACTTAAGCAAGTCTTTCATCAATGGTATTATAAATTTTCTTAAGTCATTATCTCATTTAGTTTTAAGATGAAAGTGGTGGATGATTGTATATATTATAAGTTTAGTGGGAGTAAGAATATATTTTTGATTTTATATATTGATAATATATTGCTTACCACTAACGATATATGTATATTACATGAAATCAAAATATTTCTAGTAAAGAACTTTTAGATGAAAGATCTTAGTGACGCTTCTTTTGTATTAGGGATTCAAATACACTGAGATTTTACTCAGATTGTTCTTGAATTATCACAAGAGTTATATTGAAAAGATTCTTAAGAGATTTGGCATGTAAGATTGTAAACCAAATGACCCATATATCTAAAAGAGATAAATTTAATTTAAATCAATACCCCAAGAATAATTTTGAGGTTAAAAAATTACAAAAGAGTTCTTATGCTTTAGTCGTAAGAAGTCTGATCTATATTCAAGTTTGTATGCGTCTAGATATTGTGTACATTGATAAGATGATAGGCAGATATTTAAGTAATCCAGGATTGAATCATTGAAAAGCAGTCAAACGAATCATGCAGTACTTACAAAAACAAAAGATTATATACTTACATATAGGCGATCATATCAATTACAGATTATTGGTCGTTTTGATTCTAATTTTGGGAGATGTCAAGATAGTCGATGATTTACATCAGGTTATATCTATCAGCTTGTTAGAGGGGCAATTTCTTAAAAGAGTGTTAACCAGACACTCATGATTTTCTCTACCATAACATCAAAATTTATAGCATGTTTAAGGCATCAAACCACAGATATGCCTACAAAATTTTATCACTAGGCTGCGTATTATAGATTAGATAGAAAGACCTCTTAAGATATTTTGTGACAATAAATCAGCAATACTATATTCGAACAACAATAAAAGCACGATGAAGTCAAAACATATAATATTAAGTTCTTCATTATAAAAGAAAGAGTTTAAAGTATACATGAATTTATAGAACACATTCAAACTAACTCTATAATTACGAATCCACTCACTAAGGGATTACTACCAAAAGTTTTTTATGAGCATACTGCTCATATGGAAGTAGTTTCTCTTGAGAGTATATAGTTTCAATGGGAGTTTGAGTTTTTTTATTCATGTTTGTGTACAAATACTTGTTATAATTAAATACAGTTAATGTTATTTTAGATTCAAATTATAAATCTTATATTCATATTCGTTAATAAAGTATTCAACTATTCAATTAATTCAGTTATTCAGTTATTTGGTTATCTTTGAACTTATTTGAAAATAATCTCACTAAAGTATAAGATTGGATTAGTTAAAAATAGATATGTTAGATTACATTTTATATAATTTTTACATTACATATTTATACTTGATCCATGTCATTCAGTTCTATTAATAAATGTGGCCATTGTTAAGTTTAGTTATAATTAAATGTCACGAAAGTCCCTCTAATGTTATATTGATATAATTGATAAATCAATTGTTTGGAGATGTATTTAGTAATAATAGAAAAATTTTGAGTACTTATAAGATTATTTTAATATATAATTATAAGATAACACATATAATTTAAGTAGAAGATTGTCAAAACTTAATTAAATTATGTGAATTTATATATTTAGTAATTATGTATTACATGCTATTATATTAGGTTGAGCCTGTAAAATTAAGTGATTTACAAAGATTAATAAAATGAATTTTATGCATCTAATTAAATATGAACAATTTTATTATGTATAGAAACTGATGTTTGTTTCTATTTTATGATAGGCCAAATAGAAGCAAATGGCATGGACTACCTAGTAAATTAGGGTTTCTTATACTTATTAGGGTTATGATCTCGTACTAATATAAAAAAATATTATTTTGCGATCCCATCGTCAGAATAGACATTCAGTCTCTGTATTTAGCCTTGGAAGATTTGTAGCCGAACTCTGCAAATTCCAAACAGTTATATAAATTTAGACAAGCTTCCGCAAACTATAATCTTATTCTCAATGATACAACATGAGATTTTTGTAAGAACACCCAAACGTTTGATCCATTCTGTTCTGTTATTTTTACGTACGAATTGTACACGGGTTGATTTTTTTCCCTTATCCATGCTATGATTCGATGTTTTCTTCTAAAGAAACAATGTTGGGCTGATGTTTCTCTGTATCTCTTGAAGGTTGTTTAGCTTTCTACGTATTAATTAACCTGTTGCCATGTTCGCGCTTTGCTTGAACCCTTTGTGCCATTGTCCTTCACTTCTTGGAGCTGGTGACAATTAATTTGATCAGAATTTTGTTTATTCGTCTGTGTTCTTTTGGATTGAATGTGATTCAATTCGTTCTTTTTCTTTGATCTAAAACTGTGGTCTGTTCTCTGATTCCATTTTCTCCGTAGGCTGCATATCTTTTTTTCAAATTTTTTGTGGTTCTTGATTTTTCTAGCCTCTATGTTTGTTTAAATTTCAGATGGAACTATTATCGTTTCGAGCATTGTTCTTGGTTTTTTGAAAATTTTAAAATTTTATCCTTGCCTGAATTTCTATTGCATTTGTGTATTGGTTATAGTTATTTAGTCTTCTAGACAAAGTCCATCTGATTTATAAATAAGCCTAGCAATGCAATTCGTTATGGTTGTGGGGTAAATGCCTCAGATTACCAATTTCCACACTGGATTATTGTTTGATGTCCTTCATTGGCCTCTAGATGTTGATTCTCTATAGATTCGTTCCCTTCTTTCAAGCATGAACGTTGATAACATTATTTGTTAGTTTTTCTTCGGTATTTGCGGGCTAATATAACACCTTTTCTGGCTTGGTTCTTTGTTCTTTTCATGTGGCGTTGAAGGAAAACTACAAGGAATGCGGAAAGACGTGCTTGAATGCTGACAAACTCTTCTCAGAGGGCTTTCAGGTGCGATCTTTTCGACTGCCTATTGATGGGGCTGTATCCACCAGACAGAGGACATTTGAACTCTGGGTCTCAACAGGATAAAATCTCAGATAGAAATTCTGTTGTGCTAAAGCACAATCTTGCTGAGGCAGTTAAGTTCCAACCCCTTAAAGACAGCTGCATATGGTATAGTAGTTATCATAATAACAGGAGAGAATAATTAATATAGTATACTACGATTCAGAGTTGAAAATGGAAGGAAAAGTGCTAATGCAAAAGTATGAGCTGGGGAGAATGTTAGGCCAAGGAAACTTTGGTAAGGTTTATTATGCAAGGAATCTTAAACCTGGCCATACTGTAGCTATTAAGTCAATTGACTAGGAGAAAGTTTTAAAAGTAGGGTTCGTTGATCAGACTAAGCAAGAAGTATCTATTATGAGAATGGCTCAACACCCAAATGTAATGCAGCTTTATGAGGTCATGGCCAGCAAAACGAAGATTTACTTTGTCATGGAATATGCAAAAGGTGGTGAGCTCTTTAGAAAGGTATCAATGGGAAAGAGCAAGGAAGATGCGGTGAGGAAGTATATTCAACAGTTGATTAGTGCTATTGATTATTGCCACAGCAGAGGCGTCTACCACCGTGATTTGAACCCGGGAAATTTGCTTCTGGATGAAAATGGAATTTTAAACGTTTCGGATTTTGGATTGAGTGCCCTTGACAAATCTAAATATCGAGATGGATTACGTGATACAACTTGTGGAACTCCTGCTTACGTAGCTCCTGAAGTAATTTGTAGACGAGGCTATGACGGGTTCAAAGTCAACATCTGGGCTTGTGGGGAGATCTTATATGTCTTACCAGCTGGTTATCTTCCATTCCATGATTCAAATCTAATGGCCATGTATAGGAAAATAGCCAAAGAAGATTTTAATTTCCCTAGTTGGTTTTCACCTGAGGTTCGCAGGCTGCTGTCAAGAATCCTTGACCCTAACCCAAGTACTAGGATTCCCATTGAAAAACTAATGGAAAATTCTTGGTTTAGAAAAGGATTGCACTCAAAATCCATTAAAAATAAAACACAAGTTAAAGAATCATTTCCTGTGGATGTTGATCCAGTTTTTGGTCCAATTGGAAATAACGCTTCTCCCGAAGCACCAAAACTGTTGGCCAAACCTACTAACTTTAATGCCTTCCATATTATCCCTCTTTCAAGTTGATTTGATTTATCTGGTTTGTTTATAGAAAATGAACAGAAGGAAGTAAAATTTACATTCATGTACTCTGCTTCGGTTATCATAACTAAGCTCGAGGACATTGCTAAGCCTCTCAGGCTGAAAGTAATGAAGAAGGATGGTGGGTTCTTGAAATTAGAGGGATTAGAAAAAGGTAGACTTGGGGCATTGTCATTTGACGTTGAATTATTTGAGTTCAGTCCTTTTCATCTGGTAGAATTAAAGAAGTCTGGTGACGATATGACGTTGAAACAAGGAATAAAACCAGCGCTAAATGAAATTGCTTGGGCTTGGCAAGGTGATCATCACCAGCTATTAAAGCAGCATCTGGTTTCTTACCAAATGTGTTCGCTTCATAAGTATTATTTTGTCAATTTGTTAAAGAACCTCATGTTTATTTTTGTAATAATTTGTAGTTGGATAAAAGTCAGTTCCTTTGGGTGTATAATAAGTTCAAAGTCTACAATTTCCACAGTTTGCTATATTATTAATTTTTAACTGATGTTAAGTAGTTTCTTATTATTATAACAGCATGTTTGGTACCCTGCTTTTCTTGAGTGAGTTGCTGGTGTAATATTAGTAAAATTTTGTGTGATTGCCGGATGAGGATTGCTGTTATTTCTGGCTTTTCTGGTTTAGTAATTTTAAGAGAAGTAATTTGACAAGAAGTAGAAATGACTCAAATAGCAAAAACAGAATAAAGGTCCGGTTCCGGTTATATCCATCGGAATTAATTAGGAAATGTAGTATTGAATGATTTCATGATTGAGATCTGGGATCAGTTTACTTACTGGTTTGAGTTGGAAACTTAACAATATATACCAGATCTACTTTATATACTATGTGCATGTGCAAGATTAGATTTGAAGATCACTGAGAACGTGGATTAAGATAGTTGCCAATATTAGAGGCCAAATACTTGCATCTTGCACACTCTTTTATTTGATTGGAAAACGAAACTAACCTTTAGTATCAAAATGCTAGAAGTTATGGCCATGACGAATGATCTCGAAAAACTTTTGACCTATCCCTGGGAGTTATATATACGCCATGTATTGTACGAATTATATCCTATCTCTGTGGGTTTCAATTCAACAATTGATGTTATTCCTGAGACTGATTACTTGTGATGGAAAATCTCATTTAAACTCCATATTTTCTTATCCAACAGCTGGCATGGCATGGCATAAAATGGTAGCACATTTGTTCGACTTTATGAATGACATTGCACGTGTCAAAGTCAGAGGAACATAATGTGCAGCATCTTTTTGTTTCAAGACAACTCTTACTCCTTTTCATGACCTGTATGCACATTTCTTTTTTATTCTGAATCTTATTTTCTAGTTCTCTCTCCCTACTGAATATTTCTTTAAATCAAAGATAGAAATTTAACTCTTGTGACCTGTTGTGTTTTTCTGTCATAATACAGTAATATATTTGGCATGATTCTTCTTGTTATTGACTTCAGATTCTTCCATCTTGTTGTATGTGAATTTCTGAATAGAATACAGTTGAGGAAATTTCATGGATGATCCTTCCAGTTTGTGTGAGCTGGTGAAAAGTATAATTTCCCATGTTTTAAAATTTTCTAGTTGTATTGGATGAGAAAGCACCATGAAAGTCATTAATTGTGAAGGATTTGGTTTTATCCTTTTAGCAGTATCTTTAGTGGATTTGTTTCATTTTCAGTATAATTATTCTAATGTCTTGATCTTTTATTAATATCTTTCACTGGGTATGATTAGACTAATGGATCAATTGTTGCTGAAAACGTTGCAAGCAAATGGTCATCATGAGCCCACATGTCCAAATAATGTTAAAAATAAAATACCCATCATCAGCACAATAAACTCCCAACAAATTGTTCTTCAGGTCCCATTCCGCTCAAAATACTAAAAAGTCTCCAAACGTAAAGAAATCTCATCCTGAATGGTCTCCCACCAGGTAAAGCACGTTCATTCGTTATCATTTAGACTCCCTACATATTAAGTTTTGTATCCGATTTTGAATTGACACTCCATCATCTACTAATAATCCTCGACCCAATGCTCTTGGTCTTGGTTGTGTGGTTCACAATTTACCCTCCTTCACTTGAAATGGAATATCATAAGGATGTGTTTAATCATGACAGATTCTAATAGGATTACGTTCATTCTTTCTTATGCTCGACGAAGACAAATTCCAATTTTAGTCGGACGTGATCATTCTAATTGATCCAAACAGATTTTAACAGGAATGGAACCATAACCCTACAACTGAGTTAATCAAAATATTGTTGACCAATCCTATACATGTATTAAGTTCAATTCTGGCAGTCATTCCATTTTTGTTTCTTCTTCTGTCTGCAACCCAAAATGAAGGACCCAGCAAACCATGAAAGTTGTCCACTTTGCTCCTTGAGAGGATTTATAGTCTTACTATCTCTCACGATAGAATGTCCGCTGCCCTTACAGAAATACAGATTTATTTTATAATTTATTTTATTTTGATATATATTTTTAATCACTCTTTCCTCCACCATTTACCAAAACAGAAAAGGAATCCATTAGGTTGAGATATTTTTTTCAGTGTTGTCTGTGAGTCCAAATCGAATTAATGAATATCAAATATCAATATATTCATTATTTCCATGAAAGAAAATTCTCTATAAAGCAGTTAAATTCCGTGAATCACCAAGAAATGAGAATTAATTTTATCACGGAACCATCCATTTTTTTTTTTTCCTTTTAACTGTTGAAGATTCACAATGTATGCAAAATTAGTTGAACTAGCAATGGAATTTGGTTTATGTATTGACAGAAGACGATACTCAAAGACGGCCAGATGGGATAGAGAGGTTTAAAAAGTGAGGGAAAATTCACAGGATGCGTGTCAGTCGTAAAGCATTCAGGAAAAGTGGGGAAAAGATATTTTTATGACAGTTTTGAGGATAGTTAATAGTTTATAATTTTTTTCTAATAATTTCTCAAAAAATTCATTAAAATATTTAATAATATTATTAAGCAATCATAATACTATTAAATTCAATAAATACTTTAAAAGTAAATAGTCATTCACATGAATGAACGCTTATAGTTTTTTTTAATTCAAAATTTATATTTAAAAGATTTTTAAATTTCATATAAAGTTAGTTAGTACTGTCAAATGAACCCAAAATTTTATATACCTTTTTAATAAAAATTATTGCCTAATTTAATAATAAAAAATTAAAATAAATAATATAATATTTATTAAATAATCTCATTAGAATGTTGAAAAATTTACATATAATAATAATAATAAAAGATAAGGATGGATCTTTTGATGCCTTTGGGCAAACCCAACATGAAAAATTACTTTTGGTCTTTCGCCCACATTCCCTTTCACTAATGAAAAAGGGAATTGCTTTTCATTTCTAACCCATAAAAGGAATTTAATAAGAAATAAGGACCTTTCATTGCTTAAGAATCATTCAAAATTGGAACATACAAAATTAATTAATTAATTAATTGGTGAAATCGTGTAATAATTTCAACAGTCCTTTTTTTATAACTTTTTGTCGAAAGTTAATTTGGATTTAGCCAGACCCTTATGATTAAGGAATAAGAATTTGTTTCAAGAATCCAAATTCATGTATTTGCCTACTTAATAATAGTGGTTACACTTAACCGACTCCATCACAAAAATATTAATTAATTAATTAAAAAGTCAATTAAAGGACCTCAAATTGATCATGTGTTTAAGGAATTTGATTATCAAATGATTCGGAATGTCATTAGATGATATCATTTGGTACAGCTGGACTAATGCCTGCTTTACAAAATATCTTACAAAATTTAATCCCTTTATTCTTGGTTTATAATAAAATTAAAAAGTATTTTGATAGAATGTAATATAAATTGGCAATTGGTTGCTAATAAAATTATTAAAAAAACAAAAACAAAACATCTACACATATTATTGAAAGATTATATAAAATTTAGAATTTTATAATAGACTAAATCTTGCATAAGTTCCAACAAGACAAAAGCATTGTAAATTTGATGAATTGTAATTTGTAAATACTTTTTCTTGAAGTTAAGCGTGTTTGCCGAACCTTTGCATTAAATAATAAAAAAATTAAACCAACTTCTTGATTCTCAATCCTATTATCTAATCGATAAATTAATTTTAATCCTATGTTTGTGATTGTCTTAATCATATTCACCCAAAAGATAAATTGACATCAACCATTATAAAATCTAAATAATTCTTATTCAAATTTACAATCATAAGCTTCCATTGGAAAGCAAGAAAAATGGAATGAAATGGAGTGCTAACATGACAAATCAAGTTTACCAATATTTTTTTTGCATAAACAAAACAAAACAAAATCATTATCATTTCTTTTCTTTCTTTCTTTCTTTCTTTCTTTTTTATGTGTGTGTGTGTGTGTTAATGGAGTTTCTTTTTTTTCTGGGTCTTTCAATCCATGATATGATATTTTCAGCATCAATTTGTTAGTGGGTTTTCTGTTTTCAATTAAAAGATAGAAAAGAAAAATATTTATTGAAATTCAGAATGAAAACTACTACTCAATGGAAATAAAAAAAAAATAAATGAAACAAAATGATTTTTATTATGTCCTTCATGTTTATAGAAGCAGATGAAGCATTTAATACTAAAAGTATCCCAACTACAATATAAAAGACTCAAACATTGAACTCTTTTATATCATAGAATAAAAATGAATATCTAAAGTTAAAAATTGAATATATTTGTAATTATTTAAAAAAAAATGTATTATTATTATAAAAAATTAATGACTTGTAATTTGTAAAATATTAATTCTGTGTTTTGAGAGTAGGACTCATGTTTTATTCAAGAATTATTTTCTAAAATAAGAGAATTTATATATAAAAATATGTTTTTTCTGGAAAATGAGTTTTCAAAAATTACATCTAAACACATTCAAGAATAATAATTTTTTTATTTTCATTTTAGAAAACAAATAACTGTTTTTTTATTATTATAATTTCAATGTATTTTATTATTGTCTGCGTTTAATATATGACGGTGGTGGATGATACAGAATGCAATAATTGAGTTGACCTTGAGAAGTAGTAGATCAGCATCAACCAAACCAAAAATACAGATTCAATTTACGAATAGTAATAATAATGATGATGATAAATCTCCATTGAGATTGAGATCCATGAAATATGGGGAGTATTAATTTAAAATCTGTATAGATTATATATAATATAATGGATTAGCTATATACATATATTATTAAAATTTTTAATTAATCATCCATCGTCGTTAAGATTTAAGCATGTACCACAGCAGGCAACTTCCTCAATTTTTAATATCTCTCGTAAAGTATTTGGATTATAACATCTAGATCCATAATATCAATTATTTCTGTCCTTTATTTTCTTATAAATAAAAACTTTATTTATTCATTTTTGATAAGTTTATAAATAAATCTTTTTTTATACAGAAAATAAATTTTTGACTTTTATTGAAATAATTTATATACCTTTTACCTTTCAATTATATATATATATATATATAATATAAAGTGATGGATAAAATTTAATATTATAAACATAATATACTCGTTTTAATATTAGTTATCAGAGATTTATTTGATATTTTTTATTTAAAAATGGGTAAAATTTTAATTTCTATTAATTCAAACCTTTTATAAAAAAAAAAAAAACAATATATATATATATATATATATTGACTCATTTTAGAATGAGTAGTATTATTAAATTTAACGACATAACACGACACGTTATGCTAGACTTTTTATCTGCGTACATATCATATGTGAGATAATATTATTCATATGAGAGGTGGGGTCGTAGAAAGTGGTATCCAAATCAAACTGTGAAACTACCAGCCCCTACCCCGTGTAGCCATTTTCTTGTGAAAATTGGAATCAGCTTTTAAATTATATATATATATATATTGGTTATTTTCTTCCAATATATATATATAATTACTAAAATAAATGCTCCAAGTCCTAACATAATTTTTTTTCCCCTTTTGTACGGGGAAGTCAACTCTAGGCATTACTCTGATTTGTCAATTGGAATTCTGTTTTTTATTTATCAACTAGCAGCAAGTTGCAAGCTGAAAAAACTCGTGCAAGCACTTGCTTCCACTTTCCACTATTCTACGTGCGACCAACCAACCAATTTCTATACAAAATTTCAACATTAAAAATAAAGAAATGAAAAGGTCTCGTTGATTGTTGAATCATTTTATTTGATTATTTTCTCATATACACACACACACGCACACACTTAGCTTAGGTCAAGCTTTCATCATCCAATTCTAATGGTGTATATAGTTGTCATTTCATCACGTTTTGATTTGACCAAAATTTAGAAAATTATTTTCATATCAAAAAATTTGAATCAATGAATTTTATGGTTGATGTCTTCGTAAGGTGTGATTAAAAAAAATATAATACATTTAATACAACGTTCACATTTGATATTCATGTTTAAGGTCAAAATTGGTTAAAAGCAAATTATGTTATTGTATATTTAATACAAAGAGAAATAATTTCTAGATCCAAAAACTTTTATATTTTGATAAATAAGAATTTTATTTGTATATTTTTAACAAATAAATATGTTAATGCACAAAATTTTTCTGACACTATTTTAATCTAGATATAGTGAGGGTGATTCTAAACATCACATAGCAAAAACTGGATGATGATGCCGGTTTGTTGGATGCTTGTATGCAAGAGGAAACTTAGAATAATAGCGACTGCCTAGTAAAGAAATTTCATATTCAAATTAGTCATGTGATAGGACAATAGAAGAAAGAAGAAAAAGTTAGAGGTTAGGAGATATTTTTTGTATTACCTTCTAAATGTTTATCTTAAATTTGAGTGTGAAAAAATAATATCTTAAAAAAACTAACTTTTTTACAACTGAATTCAATCCGTTTTTGTAAGAGTAGTTGTCATGTTTTATAAGTATGGTCATGTAATCACTAAAAAAATGAGTTTGATTGGTGTCTTTGCAAAAGAATTGCATGCAAGTTTTAATCAATTGACTGGACTATAATTATTACTCTGTGCTATCTCTATCTTACTGACACACATGCAAGAATAGTCTAACATACGATAATGCCTTGTGAAATTTAAGAAAAAGGAGTGCATGTGCAAAGCTTAACACGTGGTCTTTTTCACCATACTCTTATTTTTTATAATACAGATTTATAATTGTTGAAAAAGAGCTGAAAAGTGGTAGTTCCTAGCGTAATAAGAAAATTCTTAAGACCCTGTCCAGATATGTTATTAAATATTATTAATAAGTCTGTCTCAAACAATCAAAGTGATATGTTCGACTTGAGATTACAGTGTTAGTGATGTCAACAAGACTCCAATTTTGTACACTATTTAGGTGATTCAAACCCTTAACTGAATAACAAAAATAATGACGTGATCAAGATGGTGACGTGAATGAATATTCATCATCTCTAACTAGAAGTGGTTTCACAATAATATCTTAATTTTTTAGTTAGAATTTATAAGGGGCCTTTCTGTCCAAGTAGTTAAGTGTTAACTTGTGTTGTTCGTAGTCACTAATTTTATTCCTAATATCTATTCCCTCTAATTTTAAACAAAAGTTCTTGGTTTCTTTGTTGAAAACTAGTTAATTTGGTAACCTGGTAATGGATTGGCTGATTGCTGTTAAGGCATCTGAAATGAATATGCTAAAGCTTGTAGGTTTAGAGTGTGAATTAATAATACTCAATTGTCTTCTTGGCATGCTTTTAATGTGCTGTCACTCTTCCCTATCTTTACTTATTTCTCAAACACTTTCTTTTTGTTTTGACTGCTTATGCGACGTGGGTTAACTAAATATTAAGTACCCTATTAATACTAGTGCTGACAAGGCTCTTATTGTTTGTTGCCGTAATTTCTTAATATAGTATTGATATTTGTGTATAAGAGAGGGAACTAAGAATGCTTAAAGATTCAAAAAGTACTCATAATGAACATTTTTGATTTTTAGAAATTAATCAAAAAGAGCTTTTCATTCAATTTTTACAGACGGCACTAGCTGTTAATACATAAAATCTATCTAACACTATTTTGACCTAGACATAACGAGGGTGACTCTAGATATCACACAAGAAAGATGTGATGATGATGCCCATTTGTCAAACACCTCATTCACAAGAAAACTCAAAGTAATGCCGATTGTTTAGTAAAAAAATTTTGATACTTAAGTTAATTACGAGTAATGAGATAGGGCAATAAAGAGAATAAGTAAAAATTAAAGGCTAGGAAGTCTTTTTTATGTTACGCTCGAAGTGTTTACTGTGAGCTTAAGAGTGAAAAAAATAATAAATAATGTCTTTCTTATCTTGAAAAAGCTAACCCCCTTAATGTTATATTTGATCTTTTTTTTGTAAGAGTAGTTATTGTGTCTCATAAACATACCTGTATAATTATAAAAAAATGTGTTTGACTAGTATTTTTACAGGAAGGTTGCGTGCAAGCTTTAATCAATTGATTACACTATAATCATTAGCCTGTGTTGTATCTATCTTATTGACACATATATAAGGAATAGTCTAACAAATAACAGTGCCTTGTGAAATTTAAGAAAAAGAGTACATGTGCAATATTTAACACGTGGCCACCTTCATTGTGCTCTTATTTTTGATAATGTCAATTTATAATTGTTAAAAAGGAGTTAGGAAGTGTTGATTCTCGACTTAATAAGAAAAATTCTGAGGTTTACCTAGGTACATTTTTGGGTATTGTTCATATGTCCGTCTTAAGGAATTAAAGTGATATAACTAATCCGGAGTCAGGGTCATTAATTTCATCAAACCCCAGCCTTTGAGGTATGTCGCTTGGCAAATTCAAACCCTTGATTATGTAGCAAAAATGATAACATAGTAAGAGTAGTAATGTGGACTAAGGTTTATCACCTCTAATTAGAAATAGTTTCACAATAATATCTCAATTTTTGAATTAAAATTTATCATAAATTTAATCATCTACGTGCCCAAGTGTTGACTTGTGTCGTTAATAATTTTTGATTTTATTCGCTAACAAAATCTATAATTCATATTTAAATAATTAAAATATCCTCTAGCAAAAGTTATATAATAAATGATTAAAAGTTACTATTTAAAGATATTTTTGTTATTTTAATAAAAATTAAGGGTCTATTTATTATCTACTGGTAAACTATGTTTTTATCTGTGATAATACAAAAAGTACAGCGACTCATTTCGGATATTATTATTTCGTAAGTCCAATGTTTCCAATTAAAAAGTTCTTTTTTCTAATATGGAAGCCGAAGAGTCATGTATTCAAAACCTTGCTAGATGAAAACCGGGTGTGGTCTGGTTTTGCGTTGGAGTTATAATTTGTTGAATTACAACCCACCTACCCTCCGTAAGGAAAGTCGTTTTGTATTTTAGTCAAAATGAACGCTGCAGCTGCATGATTATTGTTTCGTTTCACACATTCCATACATAACAAATTTTCGGAAACGGAAACTCAAGCAGAATCATTAACCTACTTGATAAATCAAAGATACTTGCCCTTATTTAAAGACCCGGAATCTTTCATCTTTCATTGACAAATCAAACTTCGACAACGCATTTGCTCTGTCTCTATAAAATTCTATAGAGATATACAGATACATATTCATACATACAACTTAATCACAAAAACAAAAACAAGAATTTCATTTCTTCCCTTAACGTATATCTTTGATCTTCTATCATGGAGGAAGGTCAGGCGGTTAAGCCTTTAACGAGGCTGAACGCTTTCGTAGCAAAAAGTCGAGTCGGCAAGCGATTCAAGCTCATGGAAAGAAACTCAAATTTCACAACCGAGTTACGTGCCGGCACAGCCACCTTCCTTACCATGGCTTACATCTTAGCAGTCAACGCATCCATCCTCGCAGACTCTGGAGGAACCTGCAGTGTTTCAGATTGTATTCCACTCTGTTCAGACTCCGCAATTCCGGTTGCAAACTGTACTGGGTCGACTCAGAGAATCGTATTACCTGACGAATCATGCAAGTTCAACCCCGTTAACCCGGGATACGCATCATGTTTAGAGGGAATACGTAAGGATCTTATAGTAGCTACTGTAGCTTCTTCTCTTATTGGCTGTGTGATAATGGGTGCTTTTGCGAATTTGCCGTTGGCTTTAGCTCCCGGTATGGGTACGAATGCGTATTTTGCTTATACGGTTGTCGGGTTTCACGGGTCGGGTAACGTTTCTTACAAGAGTGCATTAGCGGCTGTGTTCATTGAAGGTTTAATCTTCTTATTCATTTCGGCGATTGGGTTTCGAGCGAAACTAGCGAAACTTGTGCCTAAACCGGTTCGGATCAGTTCCTCTGCGGGCATCGGATTATTTCTTGCTTTCATCGGGTTACAAAATAACCAGGGAATTGGGCTGATCGGATACAGTTCATCCACTTTGGTCACTCTTGGTGCTTGTCCCAGATCTAGCAGAGCTTCACTCGCTCCCGTTATAACGGCAGCTAACGGTACCGTGAGTCTAATTCCCGGTGGTTCTGTTTCTGGTGACATTTTATGCCTCCGGGATAGGATGGAGAGCCCGACATTCTGGCTTGGTGTTGTTGGCTTCATTATAATTGCTTATTGCTTGGTGAAAAATATCAAGGGTGCCATGATATATGGGATAGTATTTGTAACGGTGGTTTCTTGGTTCCGTAACACTCAAGTAACGGCGTTTCCGGACACTGAATCGGGTAATTCAGCTCATAAATATTTCAAGAAAGTAGTTGATATCCATGTAATTGAAAGTACGGCTGGGGCACTCAGTTTTAAAACCATAGGCAAAGGTTATTTTTGGGAAGCTTTGTTCACGTTCTTGTATGTGGACATATTAGACACAACAGGTACGTTATATTCAATGGCTAGATTTGCTGGATTTACTGATCAAAATGGTGATTTTGAGGGCCAATACTTTGCTTTCATGTCGGATGCCACGTCTATTGTTGTGGGGTCACTTCTCGGAACATCTCCGGTGACTGCATTTATTGAATCATCTACGGGTATTCGAGAAGGTGGACGGACGGGTTTGACGGCATTAACAGTGGCCGGATACTTCTTTTTGGCATTTTTCTTCACACCGTTGTTGGCATCAATTCCTGCATGGGCGGTAGGGCCACCGTTGATCTTGGTTGGTGTGTTGATGATGAGATCAGTGGTAGAGATTGAATGGGATGATATGAGGCAAGCTATCCCTGCTTTTATAACGTTGATTTTGATGCCTTTAACCTATTCCATTGCTTATGGGTTAATTGGAGGAATTGGTACTTACATGGTGTTGCATATTTGGGATTGGAGTCGGGAATTTTTGGTCAAAATTGGTGTTGTAAAGAAGAAAAGTAATACACTACATGGATCACATCAACAAGCAGCAAGAGGAGAAGGAAATGTGAAAGGAAATGAACTTGAAGTTTAGGTGTGCACTTAGAAATATGTCTTTATTATTATTAAATTAATTTCCAAGAGATGATATGTAAAAGTGTCGTCGCATGTAGTAATAGTTCACCAAAATTTCCCCCTTTGTTGCGAACAAAATGATATGACAAATACTAACCCATTTTTGGTCCAATGGGTGATGATTGATTTGATTGATTTTCAACTTAAACTAAATTGGATGTGATTACAAGTATTAGATGATCTCGTTTGATTGTGGAGTTGTAGTTTATGAGCTCATCTTGAACTATAATCTAAGTCAAGAAAAAGAAAAAGAAAAATCCAAGACAGAAAGTTTGAATGACGGATCAAAGAGAGATAATGATACAGTTGTGATAAAATAAACAGCAAGAATCATTCTTTCAAAATGGAAGAGTACTACTATTGTCCTGTAGACTGCTGACTCAAAACTCAACCATTATTTACAGTAAACATAGATTCTTTTGAAGATTCCATAAGATTAGAATCTTTGTATATTTGTCACAAAGAGGGGATGGAAGTATCAAAAAGTAGTTAGCTAGGATGATAACACAGAAACTTTTCACAGATTATAAACTGTCTGAAAAAAAATGTTGATAAAAATTTCTGCCTATTAGCACAAGGCACCCATATTGGAAAAGATATCTTTTTGTTCGAGTGGTACCCACTTGTTCAAATAATCAAATCATCTTATGTAGGCCAATCTTTCGGTGCCTTTATCAGTTATTTTCTGCTCCAAATGCAGACTGGAGAAGGTCCACCTGCTGGAAGCCTCGACCCAATAATTATATATATATAATAAGAAAAAAAACCCTTCAATTTCATACTGTTTCTCATCGAATTTAGGATTTGGGTCTTCCTAGTTTCATATATTAAACAACAGAAACAATATACTTCGTCCTTGGAAATAGATAAGATTCAGCGTGCAGATTTTTATGGAAAACTAAAGCTCAATAGCTAAAGCGCAATGTACACGCAAATTTTAGTGGAGAATTAAGAGATATCATCCTCTAACCACAAATTTGTGTTGGTATCGGTTGTATTAGTGGGGTTTGAAGTACATAATATCCAGAAATCAATTCCCTTTTTCACCATGGAAAATACTACAAATGTACTGATAAATGTAAACACATACATTGATTCTTGCTTCTATATATGATTGGCCAAATTTTTGAGTTATGCTCCATTTAACTTTGAAAACATGATTGCTTATTCTATTGTAAAACATGAATAACCATCAATCTTTCTAAAAGTAAGGATGTTGTATTCTCAGGCAGAACTTATTCCTGTTCTTAATTCTTGCTTGATTGTTGATCTGACATTGGAACATAAAAAACGTGGCATACAATTTTAAGGCTCCACTATACTTTTATTGTTCAATTCTAGAGAATATTAATGGTATTCTAGAAATGGTTGAAATAACGGATCAAACAATTGAGTCATCGTTCCAAAAGGTACACAATGACGATGCCTAACTGGGAACAGATAAAAAGCAAACGCTTGTGATTGGGGAACATCGCAAAGTTTTCCTCGCCAACCCGGTACAAAAATTTGGTACCTCATTATGAACTAAATTATTTCAAACGACTTTTGCGTATTAATTTAAATTTTTGAATTAAGTGATACTACCAAAACAACGGTCTCATGTGGAGTTTCATATGTTTACTTAATTTTTGTTATTTCTTCTCAAATTCATATCTCATATAAAAAGTCAATTTAGTTATCTTTAATATTAATGTTAGATTTTTATTTATTTATTTAAATTTTTTCAAGATAAAGTGAGTCGTTAATATAGTGTGAAAGTTAAGATTTGATTTTTCAAATTTACTTACTTAAATTTTTATTTTAGATGAGAAATTATAATTTTTAAAAATTCAATCAAATAGTTTATAATAATACAAACAAATCTCTTTCTCACATTCACTAATATGCATGAAATCCATAAAATTTGAGTGCATAAAACTTTAAAAAAAAAAAAAGGTGAAAATTCATCTAAGTTAATTTTTAATTCTAATGTTAGATTTAAATGCAAATCTCTCAAGATCTAATCATCTTTAATATTAATGTGGAACTTGACACTAAAATTTCTTTTCCTTTTTGGAGATGAAGACTAATTTTATAAGGGTAATTTTGGTATTTTTGAAACCGCATATGGGCTTGGGTCATGACCTAAAGTTTTCATTAAAAACAATTACAATTTCAAGTGAACTTACATTTTCCTGAATCATTCGTTAATGCAGCCACTTTTTTCATTAATGTAACAAAAGCGTCGTTCTTTCTGAAAAAGTGTAATCAGAATATATTAGTGGGTTGATTTGGATTTACTTCTCGACTCTGAAGACAAATAAATAATTATATAGGCTGATGCTGAGCCATGTTGAGCGCAATTTAAAACAAGTACTGTTTGTCATTCGGATAGATACGTCTGCAATGATTTATCGTCCTTAAGACGAACATAATATGTACGACTTGTCGTTTGAAAATGAAACTGCCTTTCTTCGACTTGTCCCTCGAATTTCATTTTAAACAGTCCTATAATTTTCAATCCCTTCCCAAATCCGTGGTTGAGATTTTCGTTTTAAATTCCATCCATTTCAGTGAATTTTTATATTTGTTTTCTCCAAATTCAATGATTTTTATTTTTATTTTATTGTAATTTTCATTTGAAGTGTTTATTGAAATCTGTCTGTTTTCTAAAAAAATTGTTGCTTTACTAAATTCGGTAGTAATCAAAATATTAAGGGAAGCGACAATATTATGAAAATTACTTTACGATTAATATGAAAACACACATAATAGAATAATAAAAAAATGAATTTTAATAGATTTATTTAGTATTATTTTCAAAACGCTACAAAAAAATAGAGATTTTAGAGCGATTTGTTTTATATTTTATTTAATTAAAGGAAAAAGAAAAAGATTGCCTGGTAATTTGGATTGTGTCTAGCTTGCTATTTATATATTCATTTTTCCCTAATGAAACTGACTTCCGTGAATCTCTATTAAAATAAAGGGCATTATGGTCACATAATTGGGCTTCTATAAAATCCTTTCGTCCCATCCAACGGAACAGAACATTTCTTAGCAGTGGAAAAATGAGTTCTGTAACTTCTGTTGATGGTAGAAGTTACCTGTCTTCAGTATTCACATACCCATTTGAAAATTATGTGGCGTTTTTGGACAAGAAGAAGAAATCTAATCTCATTTTGTCCAATAACGACTACAAAATGGGTAGAATTTACTGTGAAGTATCGCGGAATGAATCAGTGGGAGACTCCACAAGCTATAAAGTGTCATTCAAAACCAAGAACAGAATGGAAGAGTACAATACAGCTATGAAGAGAATGATGAGAAACCCTTATGATTATCACCATGACCTTGGTTAGTGCCATTTTCATTTGTCTTCACATCTCGTCGTTTCATCGGGACAGTGAATTTTGGATGTATTTGCGCAGATTGTTCTTTTGGAGAAAGAAAATTAATATGATTATGGGATTAGATTTTCTGAGTTTTTCTATACTTGGGATTTAAGCGAGTTCCTTTAATTTGATTCTGTTTTAACTGTTCTAGACACTTCTTCATTTGATGTGACGGATTCATTGCCTTACAAAAGTGATTATGATCATGGCATGTCATTTGGATGGATTTTGTTGTGGAACTTAATAGCTGTTGTTTTAAAGAAATGATGGAGAAAATCTTATTATATTAGTTGTGAATATCGATCTATAAATAAAGCATTCTTTTGACCTTGGATTTTGTTTAGATCACGTGAATTAACTTTATGAAGAACATGCCTATTAGAGGAAAAGGATGTCAATTTAATTTTTTTTAATAACCTTTTTTTAAGGAGTTTTACAATTTTTTTCTTACTCTTTTGTCATATTGCTGCACAGGGAACCTTTTTAGAACTCCCCTAATTTGGTGCTATAGTTACCACAGAAAGAAGCATGGAACTTGAACGGGCAATATTTTACAACTGAAAATTATTAAAAATGTGAATACTAAAAACAATTTGAGAAATGCGATTTCTGTACAAGTGGAACTGTATTTTGCATATATTTTACTATTGAAAGTGTTTCATGTAGTTTTTTTTTGTTTATGATGCCAAACAGTGGAAGGCAAGAAGGTCTTTGCTCTTTGGCTACCTCCAGTACACCTGTTTATGATATTACATACTTCTGTTACATTTCCAGAAGGAAAATAAAAAGATGAGATTCATTTTGGTTTCTTACGCATGCTAATCTATTATATCCAATTTTCAGGCATGAATTACACTCAGATCACTGATAATTTGATCGTGGGCTCGCAGCCCCAGAAACCTGAAGATATAGATCATCTGAAGCAGGATAAGAGTGTGGCCTACATTCTAAACTTGCAACAGGACAAGGACATTGAGTATTGGGGAATTGACTTGCAACCTATTGTCAAAAAATGTCTAGTACTTGGAATTTGTCATATGAGAAGGCCTGTAAGCAAATTTTCTTCCCTATTTTGGGGTTCATAACCAGTAACTGTCAGGGTCAACAGATAATGCATCCTTTTGATTATCATTCATGGACAGCAGGAACCGAGCTTTTAAATATGTAAAGTACATTTTGGTGTTTCTTTTCTCTGTGTTACCTTGTTTATGATATTCATTTGTAGGCAAGAGATTTTGACCCAGATTCTTTGAGAAGTGAGTTGCCTAAGACAGTTTCATCATTGGAATGGGCCATTTCTGAGGGAAAAGGACAAGTGTATGTGCACTGCACTGCTGGATTGGGAAGGGCTCCAGCCGTCGCAATTGCTTACATTTTCTGGTTCTGTGGCATGAATGTGAACTCTCAACTCCTTCCTTGCCTTGAAGAAGTTATGCACATGGTGTTTAATTGTTTTTATTCACATGCATCAGAATCTAAGCTCTTGTGATTTCTGGCGACTTTGTATTGAAGCTAGCATGGTTGGCTTGAATTTCATCCAAAAATCCTTTAAATTCTAACCATTTTATGTATTGGGGTTGTTTTCTATTCGAAGTCACACTGCTCAAAGTTTGACCTATCACTTCTCTTCTTTTCTCTCTCTCTCTTGTTTTTCTCCCTTATCTTTTGCTGTGATCTGTGAACAGCTGAATACCGCATATGATTTGCTAACTTCAATGCGACCTTGTGGACCAAACAAAAGAGCAATACGTGGAGCTACCTATGATCTGGCTAAAAATGACCCATGGAAGGAACCATTTGAGAATCTTCCGGAATATGCTTTTGAGGACATAGCCGACTGGGAGAGAAACTTGATTCAAGAGCGTGTCCGTTCTCTTCGCGGGACTTGAACATATATGTAATTTTCTTTCTAAGCATGTGATTGCCTGATAATTGGATTTTTTGCATTAGCAAGAATTGATGTTGGTGACCAGCCTTGTTGGTGTTATCTTTTCTGCTGGTAGTACTAACACATAATGAAATGTTCTGCCCCCATGTCTTGTTTTCACTGATCAAGCAATGTTGAAACCCCGCTTTGAGCTCAGGTACTGAATATTGCTTTATGTATGGTTTACAGGTTTTCGCCAAATTTCTGGGCATGGTGGAGTAAATTAGATAGAGCATTCTTGTCAACCTGAAGGATAGTAAAGATAGATGATTGGGATTGGGGGACTGCAAGAGGTACAATACCTTGACAGCACATGAAGCTGGACTTCATGAGTGCCAGCAGTCCGTAGTTAAAAAGGTTTTACTACTTTTATTGTTAATGTAACGAATCAAAACGTAATTTGACTACATAGTGCAGCTTAATATAATAGTTAATTGGAATATTAATAATCTGGCAATATTTTGTACCCGAGACTCTCAAAATCTTCACGAAGCTCCAATTAAATGATCAGATATTGTTTCTTTTAAATTTCAATTTGAATGTACGTTGTTTGCATGTTCAATTATCTTGGTATTGGAAACACAGGTTCAGCTTATTGTAATGAGAAGTGGGCTCGGGATGACATTGGACAATTATTGTACCCGTACGACAAACAACAGCAACAAGCTCTTTTTGCCTATATTATGAAGGAAATAGACTGCCAAAACGACATTGAGTATTCTTCAATTAGTAAAGATTGATCTTGCAGGCTATATTTGACAACTAATGTACAAAGTATCATCGTCGGGTAAAAATTTTCAAGAAGTGGTGGTCGTTGAAAGCTTTACTAGTCGTGCTTGGCGACGTCCTAAATGGAAAGCTGTAGCTATCCACAATAAACAGACCTGGAACACACAGAAATGCAAATAATCGTTACCCTTGGTTAAAAGATATAAACGTAGGGGAATGCATTATGAAATTCAATGGCTACGATTAAGCAAAAAAAGGAACAAAAAGTTATTGACATAACTCAAAATAGAAGTTCGTTTATACATACAGGAAGGGCATATAAGGAAACAGTCGATGTTCTCCCATGGAGTGTGCTGAAAAGTAGTTTGTACATTCCAGCTGCTGATGCATCTCCAAGTCGCTGAACAATTACATCTATGCACAGCTGCAGCAGTGTGAGCTCAGAGCAAGTCAATAATTTTCATACTTCTGGCATTTTGAATACTAGCAAGCATGACAGATGTAACACAGAATAAGAATCAAAAGGAAACATGAAATCAATTTTTATTAGATTAAATGATGTTTTAACGATAGAATACAAGATGATCATATTCTCTGGCGTATGAAACAAAAATAAACTAAACATAAGTTTTGCCTACCTTAGCTTTGTATTTCTCTTCCTGGGAAACAACAGTAAATAGGAGTTCTCTTCCAGGCCTGGTTATGACGTAAGTAACCACCTGCAAGTAATGAATATGCTGAACTATGAGGTTTCATATGCAAACTGAATATGGCCCAGTAACCGTGAAACTGGAAATTGAATTGGCTACTATAGCCAGAGTAATAGCTGATAAGTAATACACAATCAAACAATAAGGTAAGAGTAGAAGAAGGAAACAACAAAGTAGTAACTTGTCACAAACCTTTCGTATGGTTTCAGAAGCAGTGACCATTACCCAAGTTGGCCATAATGCAATAGCAATCATATTTGAGAAGGCAATAAATGGAGCAGAGCATATTGCTGCAGTAACCCCAGTAACAGAAAGAATGCGTCCCTGTGATGAGATAAAAAGAAAAAGGAAAGCTAAGGATTATAATAAAATGATAGTGCTATGAAAACCTATGGCATAGTCCACACAAGCTCAAATGCAGGAAAATAATTTGAAAGATAAACTGCAAAAGTATGATCCAGTACAACTTTGAGTAACAAGAGGTCTGTCCCAAAGAATTTTAAAATGCACCTCCAGAGCCCGAAAAATGCACAACAATAAATTATCATAAAATTACACTTTCATCACCCATCATTTAGGTATAAGACTAAGCAAAAATGGTAGATAGAACCATCTCAAATTGGTGTTCACCTCGTCCCCACATTGATTGGGAGACCTATATTCTGTTGTGCCCACAGATTTAATTCACAACATCAACGTTGAAATTCAAAAATAAGCATCATCTAAACTAGTTACTCCAGAGGACAATCACAGTAGTATCCAAGTGTAGCATCAAATACAAAAACACTGGAGAACCTAATGCAAGCGTAGCATACCGTTAAAGTGAGTTGTCCAACAAGAATAAAAACAGCAATGAAGCTATTTATCTGAGCAAACAATCTTCTTCTAGCCAGAGAGCTTGTAACAGTCATGGCAACAACAGTGACTTTCTGCAATTGAGGAAATTGGGGTGCCACAATAAGTTCAAATTATAGAATAAAATATTCATCAGAACATCAATGAGAGAGACAGGAAAGTTTTAAAATAATCAATTACAGATATTGGGAAAAACAATGGGAAATATAAGCACATTGAACACACTACTTTTGATTGTTAAGGCAGTGAAAACGACAAAACTAAAGCACAAGCAAAGAAGTGCTCAATATGATATAACTGGTACTTCCTATTTCCACTCAAACCATTTAATAGAAGCTAGCTGACTTAAAACTTCAAATATAAGTCCAGGAATAGTGGCCCATTTACCTGAAAATAGAAAAATGAGGACACAACTGCACCCAACCACAAGAATAAAGACGCGTACAACAAATAAGTTGAGGATAATATAAGCAGAAGTCCATCTAGTACGGCCCATAGCTGAGGCTTCACTGTAGCAGTAGATGACGTAGGAGAAGAAGATACTTTGGCTGCAGACGCAGTCTGCCTGTCAGCCCCACTTAGCTGATCCGAAACAGATTTTCTATAACTAAAAGCAACCAAGTTAAGAGAATTACAAAAACAAAAAGGTACTTGTTGCTATTGATCAGCACATATATCACAGAACAACAAAAGGGAAGCAATAAAAATGTAAATATATAGACTTTATAGGAGATAACTCTTCATGAAGATGGGATATCTCCTTGTTGATCCCTTTTGATAATTGTGCAGCAAGTTCCATCAATACAGCAGCAAAGAGGAGAAGAACTAAAAAGACAAGCAGTTAAAATTAAAAAAAATAATAATAATACAGACCCCACTTCAGACTATTGAATTGGTATACGTACATGGACCCAAAAATGCCATTCCTGTGGCAAACAGGGAACCAAAGAGCTGGCCAAATGTAGCACCAGCGCCAATGAATCCAAACAATCTTGAGCCTGACTGAATACAAAACAAAGTTAAATGTGCTCAAAACATAATTACATACAATCCTACAGCATACAAACCTCGCTATCCAACACGTCGATCACTCTAGCCCAAGTTGAAGAAATAGTTATCAAATTAAGTAGTGCAACCTGCAATATAACAGAAATTATCAGGATAAATTGAACCTAAAATTACTGGAAAAAACAATCAGGTGCCCAAACCAAGCACAAATAGTTTAGCAACGCCTACCCAAAGGAAGAATCCAATTCTCACTAAAATATAAAGCCAACCATGGTCACCCCAATCTGTAGAATTCGCTCTACTGGCTTGCTTAACCGCAGCATCTGGATCCTCTTTCAAATTAGATGATACCACATTCAAACCCTCCAAGTGGGAAACACTCTAACGTAGTTCAGATAAAAACACGCACAGATTAGTACTTTGAATAGAATAAAATCAAAGAACACTACCATATCATGCATTCCTCGTACCTCGAATTTGGAAGATGAATATTCAACAGAAGAAGAACGCCATAGAATGAAGAATACAACAAGCGATATACTAAAAAATCTGTGTATCAAAACCAAAGCCTGGAATTTCAAGAAGCACGTATTACAGAGTGGTATGTAAATAACAAAAGTTTTCTCATAAAATCAGCTATTATCCTAAAAAGTATCCCATTTTTCACTTATATTTAACTGATCAGATATTACCTTGGCTTTGGAGACATTGGGCATAGAAAATATAAGAGTGGAAACCGGAGCAGCTATCAGAGTCAGAACTAATGATCCGACAAATAAACCCGGCAAATTCGATAAACCAAGCGAAATCGCTCCTTCGTCGCGTAAAGGAAGCAAAACAAAATAGGCGCTCAAAATCTACGCAACGAAAAGGGGGAAAAAAACAAACTTGATTTCAAATAAGTAAAGAGAATGAACAAAAAAACGAGGGACTAATGGATCTGGAAACTTACAAAGAAGAAACAGGAGGAGGAATGGAGAAGAGCCGAGGTTTCGTGAGGGTGCACGGTAACGAACATGGAGAGGATCGCATCTAAGCGTGATTTGCTTATTATCAGCATCGTCGTCGTCGTTGGGTTTTTTTTTTCAAGTTTCAAGGAGAATTTAGTTTTCGTTCGTAGAGGGGTTGACTGCTGATTGGAGAATTGGAGCCTTCACGTCGTCTCCGATGAGAAGGTCAAACGTATGAAAATTATCTGAAATTTAGTATTGACGTAAATTGTAATAACATCAAGGGGCCTCAGTTTCTGTATTTTCACAAATGAGAACATAGTTTTATCATATTTAGGAAGTAGGTCCCATTGCAATGACAAAAATCACTTTACAACATTAAATTTTGAATTTGACTATGGGGTGAACTTAAAAATTAAATTTGATCAAATTGAACTTAATCCCGCGTAGGTTAATCAATTTGATTTTGCTTCAATTTTAAGTTCAATAAAGTAAAACTTGGGGCATGTTTATTTCGTTATTATATAATTGAAAATTTGTATAATTAGTTATAATTACATAATTTTTACATATTTACCCAATCGTGTAGTTTTACTTTTGTCAATTATATAGTTTAATTTTTAAGATAGTTTGAGAATTAGTGTAATTATATAATTTTTTTTTTTTTTTTTACTTTCATAATTATAAAAAAATATATTTTCTTACATTTTTAACTCATTAAAATTTTTTTATATTACTTTTTCTTTTTCTCTTATTGCACCATTTTCTACCTATCCTCTAGAGCTAATTTAAAGTAATATATGAGTGATCTTTAAAATAAGATAATTTATCAAATACAGAATATTAGAACAACTAGAATTAATTGCATATCATATTTAACTTATCTTTTTATTTTGTTCTACAAACTAATGATTATATCTATTGATTTTATATTTAACTTTTTATATTGTTATGATAGTTAATATTATTTGATAACTCTTTTCTTAATTAATAAATTTTAATTGAATTTATAATTAATGAACTTGGGAATATAATATATGTATTATATATTTTGAGTAAATGTTTTGAACATATATTATGTATTTATTATATATAATAGATACTTTAAATATATACAATTTATATAATGTATATAAAAATTATATTATATTTTTTGAGTTTATAATATATATTTTTAAATTTTAATAATTTATTAGTAATTAAAATTTATTTTCATACTATTTTTACATTTAAAATAATTAATTTTATAATTAAACTGTGCAATTACACGATATACCATCAAACATAATACCGCATAATTACATAGTTGTAGCTAAGCATGACAGTATAATTGCGGAACTGTATAATTATACAGTCTGCCAATTACACAATTACAAACAAACAAGCCCTTAATATAATTATTACTACTTTTGGTTTATAAATTAAAAATCAAAATAAATAGTAATTGAATTTTAATTTTACATTGTTTTCTAAATTTATTTTTTAATTATACTTGTTTTTTTAAAATATTTATTTAATAAAATAATTAAATTAATATAGATTTTAATATAATATAAAAATCTATCTTAAATATAATTTTTGAACTAAATTTAATTTTTATAAACGGAACATGTTGATTTATTTTAGTTCAATTTACATGTCTAATAAATTGAAATTTACTTTAAAAAATATTAGTCTTTGTATGTTGCTTTACTTGCTATTTGATGCAATACTACTAAATGAATCGAACCGCCAAATCCTCGCCCTAAATTTTAACTCTCGCAATTTTTTAATATAGAGGGATGATTATGATATTTTGAGATGTTATAACTAGGAAATGTAAGCCCTTGGAAGAAGGGGATATGGTTTTTAAAAGTTTTCTTATTTATATTTGTGATATTTTTTTATCTTTTATCAAAATATTTATGATAATCATCTCAATAATTAAAAAAAGTATCTTAAATACTAATTTTTATATATAAATTCTTAATTTTTATTATATAAGTTCTTAAACAATTGAAATTATTAAAATAAATTATTAAACTTTTAAAAAGTAAAAATATTTTGAATTTTTAATGTTATTATTATTTACTTTTATTTTTAATTACTAAATTTTATTATAATTTATCTTATCTAATTTTT
Source organism: Trichilia hirta (assembly GCA_035221805.1). Taxonomy (NCBI): domain Eukaryota; kingdom Viridiplantae; phylum Streptophyta; class Magnoliopsida; order Sapindales; family Meliaceae; genus Trichilia; species Trichilia hirta. The sequence continues at coordinate 5,636,998 of JAWDEX010000009.1, forward strand.
AATATATAAACATAACATATTTAATAATTTAGATCAAGTTAAACTCATAATTTATAATTTTTTCATAATGTAAAATATTTTAAAATTAAATTTATTAAATTAAACTTTACAAATTATATTTAGATTAAAGTCAGAATAACTATAATATTTTAAACTGTAAAAAAGTTAATTTATAATTTTATCCTCACAAACACTTTTAAAAACTAATTTATCAAAAACTTATTTAAGAATAAAATTTTTAATGTTCATTCCTATTCACTTTTATTTTTAATTAATAATTTTAATCATAATTTATCTTATCTAATTTTTTCTCTAAATATAATATATTTTATAATTTACATCAAATTAAACTCTTAATTTATAATACCTTTTGTCTATATATTTTTGTTATTATTAATTTTAATTTTTGTCAAAAATTTTATATTTATTGTTACAACCTATGGGATCAAGCAAATAATAAATTTTTATAATGACGATGTCCTATAATTTTTGAACAATTTGGCCAGTTGGTATCTTTCATACAAAATATATGTTTCTTTAATATAGACATATTTTATGTAATATTTAAAGGTGGCATTTACTTTTGAATTAATATTTAAAAGTTTAATTTTTAAAAGTGCCTGTAAATATAAAATTATAAATTAAAATTTTTTATAATATAAAGTATTATAATTATTCTATATATTCAATGAATTTAATTCAAATATTTTAAATATATAATTTGTAAAATTTTAGTTAATAAATTTAGTTTTAAAATATTTTAAATTACGAATAAACTATAAACTATGAACTCAATTTGATCTAAATCGTTGAATATATTATATTTAAATAAAAAATTGAATAGAATAATTATAATTCAAATTAATAATTAAAAATAAAAGTAATTAATAATAAGCACTAAAAATTTGAGATATTTTTTTATATTTTAAAAAAATAATTTAATAATTTATTTTAACAATTTAAATATTTAAAAAATTATATAATAAAAAATTAATATCTTTTTGTATTTTTTATTTTTTTAAAATATAAAATATTTATCACATATGTTCTAATAAAAAATAAATAATATTTTTAAAATTAAAGAGAAAAATATTTAACTTTCTCCATAAAAATATAGTTTAATTTAATTCAAATAAACTATCAGAAAAATGTGAAAAATGCGCCGATACTCCGTCTTTCTGCCACCGCCGAGAAATCCTTCATCGTACGCCGGAAAGCACGAAAAATCGTCTTAGTACAAAGAGCTAATAAAACAAAGTACCGTTAAGCAACAATTTTTGTTTCACATGGCAATTTCTGTGAGCGAGAAATTCTTATAAGCTACGGGAAAGCAGAATCATGGGAATTACAACTCAGTTTGTCTTCTTAATACAACAGGTGCCAACGTAGGAATTAATAATGTGAAATAGAGAGCAAGATACTAATTCTGTTTCATAATTCTCCAAATACTACATACACGACGTAAGATGCATAGTTTCTTTGTACAGAAATAAACAGTTACACACAGACAGACCACGAAATAAATTTTTGTTATGGTCTAGAACATAGGTTAAAACAGTTAATATCCAGATTCGTTAATCCCTGAATTAAGCTTTGCTGCATACATTACTAGAGTCTCTCCATTCTCAGCCTCTCCAATTCCTTCATCTGCCAATGTTCCACTAACAAGCTGGTCTTGCCAAAACTTGCAGACATCAAGCGGCCCACTGTCAACAATCTATTAACAGAAGAATGGAGATGTTTATAGATGTTTGCAACATTGGAATCACAATGATAATATAACGGCTTGGAATTTTCTAACCTGCTGAAATCTTGACAGCCTGTGCTTTGGTCTGCTTCCCTCGCTGCAACTAGGTCATTTTCTATCATCTGTTAACACACAGCCGGTATGTTAAGGTTTGGGGAATATACCCCGTATATCTTGAATGTAAGTAAGATACATGCATCTGGTAACTATCAAAGATCAATTATCACCAGAAGACATTACAGACTATGATCTACAATCCTTCGTGCTGGAAATAATTAGATCTGGTTACAAGGAATAACTACGATGTATACTAAGACAAGCTAGTGAAGCTGGAAGTTACATTAACAATACAGATGCATAGACGACCACAGATTGGAGTGCCACAGTTCAAAACAGATGCCTGATCATTAGATTTTGTATACCTCTCAAAATATTCAAATGGAGAAATTGACAACTGTCCTTAATGTACTAGCAACCAGAGGCAATTAGATGTCCTTTAAGTTCAGTGCTGGATTTAGAAAAGTAATTTTAAAAGAAAAAATCTTCATTCCTGTGGGCAGTATTCCAATGAATTGTCTGGCAGGAATACTGCTAATCTAATTCAAATACCTTCTGCATTTCTGACTCAATAGAATGCAGCAATGATCTAACAGTAGTCAAGTACTATCTCCATGCCTCTACTGCCTCTGTAGGTACAGCTTCAAAGGAAAATGCTGAAGAAGGCCAGAAAGATACAAATAAGCTGGCAGGTACAGTTTTTGATTCCCCTTGGATGAAATAAGCAACAGGATATCTGCTGCTGTTTCCATCTTATAGTACTCAAAGTAGTACTCCACCTGAGGCAAAGAAATTCAGGGAATAAGTTTGTTCAATTATTGTCACTTAGCTGAGAACAAAAGAATAAGTGCTGAATTTAGATCAACCGCAGAAGGAAAAACAGCAACTGCAAAAGAATTTGCTTGCGTCAACACAAGAAGAAAATCACCTTCTGGAACTCTGTTAGGTATTTCAGCAACCTGGCACAACCCCGTGGAGTTGAGGGTCCCTGGCTCCAATTGGGTTTCATCAAATATCAGGAGTGAGACTTTAGCTAGCTGTAGAACCCCAGGTATCAATCCGGTCCATTAACAATGCAAAGTTATCAGTCAAGTATAAAACCACATTTGACAATAAATGCAAAATTACTGATTGAAGGCAACAGCAGTCTTTTATAGAGACAACAATAGAAATCTGACTACCTATTTGTCTGATAATCTTTTTTTGGGGCAAATGAGGCAGTGTTAAGATACTCCACTGTCAAAGGTATGCAATGTGTGAATGGTAGAAGATTCTGAACAACATGTCTAAGCTAATTGCCAAACATAGATACACTTTCTTTGCTCAAAGAAATGAGGGTTGGTGCAAGCTTCCCCACAGCAACATAGTCTACTGTAGCATTTACCTGTTTGACCAAAACCATTAAGTTACAACCGTAGGGGCAACACAGAAGGAAATAGAAAAGGAACAATAAAGTAATGGAGATCATACATTTTGGAAAAGACAGACTGGTTGCATTAGAGATGGCAAAAAAACCCATACCCGACCCGCAAAAAACCAGAGTGCCATGGGTGTGGGTTAATTTGACTCCCATACCTAAAAAATTTGAATACGGTTTAGAATTTTTAAAAGCCGCATGAGGTGCAGGCCGAATGCAGGCTTCACATAATCTAGAAAAATGCAGCCCACATATCCAAATTTTCATCGTTAACCACTGCCCGAAAATTTTTTTGATATCATTAAACATCAAATTTGATATAATTAAAATTCTGGCTCAATTCTCTACACAAGGTACTTTTATAAATTTAAAATTTTAACTTCAAATCTACAAAAAACAGTTTATCTTATGGAAATTATAATAATACTATTGCGAAGAGAATTGAATAAGGATTTTAGTGATATCAAATTTGATGTAAAATAGTATCGAAAATTTTTTTTGACAGTGATCAACAGACATCAACGACCGTAGCAATCAGATTTATTTTAGATCCAAATTCTAGTGATCCATATATACTACGGCTCAGCCCAGCCCAGACATTATCTGAGTTTTCATCCAGATCTGGAGCCTGTTTATTCCATACGAGTCCAGATTTGGGAATGGCAAAACCCGTCCCAGACCCGGGATTTTTCCCTCCCCAGGTTGGAGTGAGACATGATAAATTGATATGATATAGAACTAATACCAAGATCATGAATGAAAAATATAGTTTGGAAAGATGCAACAACATAAAATAAGCTGCTATCCCATCATTCCCAATAACAGCTGTAAGATGACGCAATAGGGTTCCCTTGACAGGATCAAAGTTTAGAAAGACAGTTCAACAAAGTGCCAAAAACAAGGCTAGAAAGCATAGGAGAAGATAAAATTATGGATCTCAAAACACAGTATCAGAACAAGTGATCAATCACCAGGATAACAAGACCAAGGCAGCCACATAAATCACCTCCATCATGGGGGAATTATGCAAGAAGTCATGAGCATCAAGCTTCCTGTTAATAGGACAATGGAGATGTAGCAGCTGAACAAAAAATAAAAAAAAGAAAGGGAGTAGTAAAAAGTTAATATTAGGTAATAATGGAAATACCTTTCTCAACAGGATAACAACAGAACACTAAAGGCATGATCTCAATGTTCACAGTACGTAATCAAAGCACACATGAAAGAGATAGTACGAAAATATTACGAGTTCTTGTGTAAGCTGGTATTTGGAGCTTTGGTGATTCCTCAAAAAGATGCTAGTCAATCAATATTTTGGAACTTAAGAACGAAGCCACTACCTTTTCAAAAGGGAAATGGACCAACTTGCCTTTGAAGAAATCATTTGATGACATCCTGACTGTCTTTATCAACCATAAAAGTGGAATCCAAAGTGAGGACCCCAACAAACTCAATAACATCATTAAGCTTCAACTCAGACTCTACTATATCATATATCTGCATTACAAATTAGAAATTTCAGCAGTTCATAAGAAAAAGAACTAGCTGCAGCACCATATTTTGCATTCATAGGATTACATGTGCACAAAACAAGGAAAAAAAAGGCCAAATCACTTACCTTTACAAGACAAGGGAGGAATTTCCTTCAACATCCATCGATGTACTCATAGAAAAAGCTTTCCATTTCAGAATCCTTAAACAGTGAAGATGGGGAAGCGCTCCATTTTCTCCTAGCTAAAGTAAAGTATGTGATTGGCATATAATTAGTTCAAAATTCTCCAGACATACAGAAACCAATAATGCACTTATATTTTAAAGAAGGAAGATAATATCCTCAACGACTATTCTTTTATCAACCAGTAAAATTCTGAATTAATTTCTGTTCCACTTCTGAAGGGCTAGGTCTTAAAAATCCTTAAGAGTGAATTTAGTTAAACTTCCAAGAGTTTCGCGAGCTAACAAAATCTCACATCTGCCTGTACCAGTAAAACCTTATGCCTCAACCTTTGAACAGGAAAAAAATATAACTAACCGTTGTCTGCAACTGTCATTTTATTTGTCAAGTTTAGCTTGTGAACTCAACAAATTCATATTTTTTTCTTAATACAGACCAACGTGATAGCAATAAAGCAAGACATTGACAAATATTCTCCTCTTACAATCTTCTTGGCACTAGGAGAACTTTCATATTTATCTTCCAAAACATGTCAATACACAAGTATGTCAGTCAGCATAAAGCAACAATCATACAAGTCATAAACAAATATTGAATCATAGACCTTTACACATTAAGTAATCAATTATCGTCACCAGGGTTCTATTAGAAATCCGCTCATTTCTTTGGTCCAATTTATTGGTCGAAAATCTACGAAGTTCACTCTATTTCTCTCCGTGCGAACAAATTACAACCGATGATAACTAGAAAACCTAAATTTATAACCAATTAAATTCAGTAAAGCAAACAGAAAAATAACAAACAAAATCTGGGGTTTTGCAGAAGAAGTGTAAAGTACATGGACCAGCACCTTGATCGAAGAGAAATTGACGGAAGAGATCGAAAGGGCTCCAGTCCTTGCCGTCGAACGACGCCGGATCTGCCCCAGATGCTGTCGCCTTCTCGAAAGTTAATCAGACAGCTACCGGCGGGTTCGCCAGCCAACGTACTGCAGTCCAACCACTCAGATTCTCTCTCTCTCTCTAATTGCAAATTGAGAAAATCAATGGCGGCAACATCGATTAAAACAAAAGGGATGTATTTCCACCAATTCGTAATGTGCCTGTGGGCTCCCGCCATTGGTAGCTGGTATTGTTGTCAAATTCTTACTGTATAAACCCTGATAATGCTTTGATTACCTCGATTTAAACAAATAACGAATGCTTGTCCAATGAAAATTGGTGCGCTAAAAAATAATTGGATGTATTTATCATTAGTCTTATTAACATGGCCACAAAATTTTGGAGGGTAAAAAACAAATACCCTTATAATTTCTGTAATATTATTTATATATGATAAAAAATTTGTGACATAATTTTTTATAATTTTTAAAATATTATTTATTCTTTTATCAGAATTTTTGTGATAAATTCTCTATAATTTAAAAAATATAACAAATACCTTTTTTTTTAAATAAAATATCAATTTTTATCATATAACTCTCTATTTTTTATTGTATAAGTCTTTCAATAAAATTAATAAATTATATATTTATTTATATTAAATAATTTTTATTTAAATTAATAAATTATTTTTTAAATATAGTTTTTAAGATCATGTAAAATCAAAAAATAATTAAAAGAAATTATTAACTTATTTTTTTAAAAATAAAATATTTAAATTTTCAATAATTATTTTTATTCACTTTTATTTTTAATTAATAATTTTAATTATAATTTACTTTATCTATTTTTTGTCCAAATATAATATATTTAATAATTTAAACCAAGTTGAGTTCGTGATTTATAATTTATTCATAACTTGTAATATTTCAAAACTAAATGTATTAATTTAGATTAAGTTGAGCTCATAGTTTATAATTATTCATAATTTATAATATTTTAAAATTAAATGTATTAATTTAAATTTTACAATTTATATATTTGAAAAAATGGACAAATTATAATTAAAATTATTAATTAAAAACTAAAAAATAGATAAAAATAAGTATTAAAAATTTTATCCTTAGATTAGTATTTAATAAATTATTTTTTAAAAATATTTATAAATATGAAATTATAAATTAAATTTTTTTTGAGTATAAAGTATTGTAATCGTTCTATATATTTAATGAGTTTAATCCAAATATTTTAGAATATAATTTATAAATTTTAAATTAATAAATATACTATAAATTAAAAAAAAAATTATAAATTATGATTTCAACTTGACCTAAATTATTAAGTACAATATATTTAAACAAAAAATAGATGGAACAAATTATGATTAAAATTAGTAATTAAAAATAAAGTAGCTAAGTATAATTAGTAAAAATTTTAAATATTTTTATTTTTGAAAAACAACTCAATAATTTATTTTAATATTTTTCGATTTCAATTATTTCTAAAGATTATATTTAAAAATAATTTATTAATATAAAAATTATTTAATATAAATAATATATAATTTATTAATTTTATTGAAAGACTTGTATGATAAAAGTTAGAAATTTATATAATAAAAATTAAGAAACTATGTCATAAAAGTTTTGTATTTTTGATTGTAAAAAATATGGTATTTATTACTTTTTTAAATTATTGATAGATATTTATCACAAATATCTTGATAAGTGGATAATTGATATTTTAAGAAATTATAAAAAAATTTTGTCTTAAACTTTCTGATATGATAAATTAGATTTCTGAAATGTATTTGTCTTTCTCCCAAAATTGGAAACCTAATGATTATTCTTGTTAGGCTTTATGGCAAACTATGGTTCATTTATGACGAAGCTTCTATTTCTTATTGGTTTATTGATACTTAAGAATTTAGAGAAGAAGAGTAGGAGAAGAATGGAAAGATAATAATTATGATACATAAAGTTTAAAGAAGAAGATAAGTAGAAAAAGAGATGAGAGAATAACAATTGTGCTTAAATTCTACTTCCCCTTATTTATTCCATGAATTAGATTTATATAGTCTTTACACGACAATAATGCTTAAATTCTACTTCCCCTTATTTATTCCACGAATTAGATTTATATAGTCTTTACATGACAATAATCTTAATATCCTGAGAGAACATCGAGGAAAAAAAAATAACTACGTGATTTATGCTAATAATTAGATTGAACTAATCTACATTAACTGATTCTATTTTGTTTGCTAACTTAAATACTTGACTTATTCATAATAAAAGCTAAAATCATATCGCACGTATCATTCCCCCCTCTTGAAATTATCATTGCCACATCTCAACTCTAAGAATCCGACACATGATAACTATTAGGTATTCCTCAGTTACATTTTATTGACCATAATGCAACCTTGCACAAGGTTACATTTCATTAAATTCTCTACAAAAAAAATAAATTCTCAAAATTAAATCTTACAATAAAACATAATTCATAAATTATAATTATGCTCGAGCATAGGACAAATCAATCAATCATAACGCATCAAAAGCTCAATTGCTCATAAAGTGTCAAATTTTAAATACATAATAGAATATCAAAAAAATTGAATACAATATTTCAAGAAAAATCTAATTTACTCGTATAAATGTAAAAGCTCTTAAATCTACTGTCTCACCATAAATCTCCTTTAAATATTTTTAACCTAAAAGAGTGAAATGGGAGGTAAGCATACTAAAATATATTTATGAGTAAATTATTACAATAAATAATGTAATATAGTAAAAAATTTGGATGCTAAAATAAATAATATAAAATATTATTTATTTATTAGGCATGTGCTTTTTATATAATTAATCAAATCATTAGATTGTGAAGCAAATTTCTGAAATAGTACTTTGATCGAGATATATTCCAAGACTAACTATTTTATTTACAAAATATTATATATAAAACTTAAGAAAAATCTTTTATTTCAAGATATTATTCAACTTATTGGTGTTGACTACGAGTAGTCATGTAGTAATAACCGCAACTGTTCTCATATTATTCATCTATTCCATAAATTTTATTAATTTTATAATAATCAATCCTATTGATCGCTTAGATAGTATTCTACTATAGGCTATTTAAAAATAAATTAGCTTAGAGGATCACCTAAATAACCGATCACATCTAGGCTATTCAAAATAATAATGAATCTTATTCATCACTTAAATAGTTTTCTACCATAGGCTACTTAATATATTACTCACTTAAGTGACCTTTTGCGTGTTTAATTATAGACTACTTAATACAATAATTGGACCACTAGTCTCATCACCACACAATTAAGATAAAATAGTTTTTTTAAAATAATAAATCAACCATTTAATTACAACAGTCATTCAATAATAAATAAATATCTATAACATTAATCTATAGGCCATTCGAACATATATAAAACAAGCATCCCAACTTATTAGAGATATTTTAACAAAACGATTAATTTAACCCATTTAATTATCATTAAAATATATTTTAAACAATGATAGTAATAAAATTATTTTTTAATACATAAAACAAATAAGTTTAATATAAATATTTTATAAAAAATAAAATAGATAAATATCCACTCACATTTTGAGGAAGAGTAAACACTTTTTCGCTACTTTTCTAATCAATTTGACTCGTCGCTCGCGATATCAAAGTCTATACAAATTTTTCTATTCATATCATTATTAACCATTTTTATAATTATACTTATTTATTCTACATATAAGCATAATTTTAGTACATTTTCTAATTTCAATTCACTTGGGCTTCAAGGTATAAAATTTTGACCATTTAACCTATTTCTAACAATGAAATCATGACTTTTATTATTGCAATATTCATCAATTATTTCTTTTCTTGTTATAATAATTATTATCTAAATCTAAACTCAATTTTATCTATTTTATAGCATAAATAGAGTTTTTCTTAAATCTAATTTTATTTCTTAACATTTAACCGTAAATCAATTTATCTTTGGTGATAAACAATCCAATTTAGCTTAATTTATTAAATTAATTTTTAAATCAATAAATTTCTCTACATACAGTAAATCCTAACCTCATTAGTGATTTGTATCAAAAATAAATACTTAAGAATAGTTAGAAAACTTTTCAAATAAATGATTTGAGTGGAAGAAAATGGATATCTATGCCAATTTTAGAAAATTCCTATTTGGTCAAAAACCTAACTTCTTATTACCGTTCTATTGTTTAACAAAATTTAGAGAAGTAAGACTTGTAAAATATATAGAGAGTTGTATTCTAGTGATTTAATAAAAAAGAAGAAGTTTAATCAGTGAAAAATTAAAAAAAATTAGAAGAAGAAAGTAATTGCAGAAATGGAAGAGAAAAGGGGATCGGGACCTGAAGAGAAGAAGGGAGGAGAAAATGATCGATTCCCTCCCTTGCGTGGCATTTTATAATACCCTAAGAGATGATAAAATTATCCTTGAATACAAAGAAAGAAAGAAAAATCTAAAAGGGGGAAAGAAGTAATTTTAGGGGATTAAAAAGCATCGACGTTGTTTTATCAAAAGGGGTAAGAATTTTGCGACATGAATGTGATTAAACTAGCATCGATCACTATTTTTAGGCCTAATTTAATGCGAAGTTCGATGCAATTTTGTAGAGATGGTTTGGGCTAATTCCTTTTTTGTTTTAGACTATGCTTACCACATTGTCTAGTTTTTTAACTTCAATATTTTCGACTTTGATTTTCTCTTATCTAATCACATATTTGACTCAAAATCTTTTCTTATAAAATTATCTTTGAGTCTTTTTCAAATAAAAATAAACGAATGATCAATTGAAATTCTCGATCAATAAAAATTTAAGCTGGAAGATCAAATATGCATTTAAGACTTCAAAATAAATTTTCTCAAACTCATTTCATTTCACCTGAATCTTCTCAAAACACACTTATTAGAATCTTCTCAAAATAAATCTTCTCGCTATTATAACCTAAACATAAAATTTTCAAAATAATAAAATCAATGCACATCAATCTTGAATGGTTGTGGCCATTAACAGCAATGGTTGAGGATGAACTTTTTGTTGTAATAGTAACAAAGGCCCTTCTTCTGTCCCTCCTTAACTTATTGGGTGGTGATCTGGCAAATCGACGGCTAGTTGGTGCATTAAGATGGTGTGGTCCTAGTATTTCAACATTAGGGACAATGGTTGTTTTTGGCTAATCTATGGTCAATGGCGATCGGGAGGACATGGTTGACTTTTTGTTAGGCGAGTTCCTTTTTTTCGATTAGATGAGCCACTCCGATGGCTTTTGCCAAGGTAAGAGGCCGATTGATCTTTACATCAAAGTGAACGTCGTCCCTTAGCCCTGCCATAAAATAGTTAATAAGGAAGGTTTTAGGGATCCCATTGATTTGGTGCAAGAATTACTGAAAAGCCCTTTGATATGTAGCAATAATAGTAGTGTATTTCAACAAAATTAATGCCTCTAAGGGGTCTTCATAATCGATAGCTTTAAAACGAGGAAGAATGGCCTCTGAACTTAGTGAGCTAACAGTGCTATTGAAAAGTGATGCCATTGAGATGGAAAGAGGCAAGTTAAACCTGAAGGTTTGGCATAATACCTTTAAATTTGAAATATTGCTCAGTTTTATAAATCCAGCAAGTTAGTTTAGTTCCATCAAATTGTGGGAAGGAAAGCTTAAGATGTGGGTGAGGGTTATTGATACTAGAATGTGTTCTAGAGGTGTAGAGGTGAGATAATGGTTCATTAGCAAAAGGATTCACTTTGCAAGGGTTAAGACAGGAACTGCGTTAGGTTTGAAGAGCTTGAAGTTCAATTAATATGGCTTCTAAGATTGAGTTTATCTTATTAAAGATTGACTCATATAGGACCAAAGCTTTGTTAACTTCATTGTGAAATTTTGCATTTGTTTTTTTTGAAAGTATCCATGGTCAAAACTGCACTTTGATATCAGTGATGCATAAGAATTTAGAGAACAGTTGGAGAAGTAAAGAAGAATAAAAGGTTAAAGAAGAAAAGAAGAATAACAATTCTGATACATAAAGTTTAAAAAAGAGGATAAGTATGAGAAGAGACAAGAGAATAATAATTGTGTTTAAATTTGGCTTCCTCCTTTTTATTCCACGGACTAGACTTATATAGTCTTTACATAACAACGATCTTAATATCTAGGGAGAATATCAAGAGAAAAAAAAAAAATTACTTAATTTATGCTAATAACTAGATTGAACTAATTTATCCATAGCTGATCCTAATTTATTTGCCAACTTAAATACATGACTTATTCATAATAACAGTTGGAACCATATTACATGTATCATTTGTAAATTAGTATTCAATAAAATAAATTTAATTTTTTATTATTTCATACCAAAGAAAAAAAAGAAATTGGTGTCAGATGTGATTTTTTATTACAGTTCATTTAAAATATATATATATATATTTTTTGTGATTTTCCTAAATTTTGAAGAAATGACACCCGTATAAAATATTTTTCATTTTTACCATCCGAAAATTATTTTCGTTACAAATTTCTGTCAGTTACAGGTTTTTGATACTTGATAGTTTCGTAATTTGTGATTAATAGACAATCCTTTTCGGTTAATGTAAGCAATTGAATCCGAGTTGAAGGTAGGATTTGGTAAATGCAAATAAAAAACATCAGATTTTAGTAGCTAAACATTACAATTCGAAAGGAAAAATGAAATGTCACATTTGTAATAACGCAAACAAGAGTTACTCGTTCAAATTATAAGATAACGACATATTTGGTATACGACACAATTTTCTGTCACCATGCTATATCATAGATCAAAAACTGAGAAAAGAATCCCATCCTCTCATTTTGAGAACAATCTGGTTAAAATGTTTCCGGAATTTGATTTCTCCAAGCAAGCAACATGGACATATCTTCCAAACTTGTCAACTTGTCTTGGTTCGCCCCTAGTGTCTTTCTTGCAGACCTTGCATGACTTGTCAACCCAGCCTTCTTCAACGTATTGCCCATCCACTGATTCCAATAGCAAAAGCAGAGAAAACAATTTAAGGATTTGGAAAAAGAGTGGGTGCTTTTCTGTTATTAACAAGTTGTTTCACTAATTACCATCGACGTAGGATTTGAAGAAGTCCTTATATGTACCTCCAATTTTCCTCCTGAGAGCTCCATACTGCACAGATTTACAAATCCAGTATAATTTTTATGAAAAATTATGATGTAAAAGCTTAAGTCAAAGGGTAAAGTTTCAAACAATAGTATTGGGTTCTAGCGGACCCGTTAAAAAAAGCTTAATTCAATACTACTTAGATAATAATATAGAACACTAACCGACCACTTCCAATGCAAGCCTGATATCAGACGAAATTGGTCCAAATTTTTTTCACGGAGAAACTTAAAACTAGTGAGTACCAAACAATAGGATTAAGCACAAAGAAATTTTACTCTGAATTTTCTGGCTATATACTATTTATATATATATACCTGCTGTCTGGTCATCTTTTCACCAGATTTTGTCGCTTCTCTGGCATCCTCCAGAAGCTGAGCATCTTGTTGAGACCTTACTTGAGAGAAATCAAGCGCCTCAGTTAGACTGCTGAATAAAGATTGTTTGCTTTTCTTGGGTTCTTCCTTTTTGGCAGAAACTCTGAGCCTGGAAATCTTAGTAAGCCTGTAGTTTCGAAAATTCTGGGAAATTCCTACATTTGAGGTGAAACCATTGGGTGAAGATGCCAATTGAAGAGCTCTGAATCCCATGTTTACTTCCTTTCAGTATAACTAGAACCGCTTTGAAAGTTGGAACTTCCTAATATTTAATATTTATAGTAGTGAACAGGCTGTTCATTTTATTGCCCATTTGGACCACTAAATTGCAGTCAAGAGCGTATACAACTGTTGCCACTCAGTATACCTGGTGGCTAGTGTAAGACTACGTGGCCTTTTGCCTGACTATTGTGTTTGGAGGAGCATTTTGTATTTGTCCTTGGGTCAAAACATAGGAGAAATATCTTCACACAAAGTTCACGGTTCGTAAGAAAATCGAGATTCTCAGTTAAATAGGCATATTTTCCGCGCATAGGAGAGGTGAGGCAGACCGTGGAGGATTTTAGTACACAGGATCCGTTTAGTCTAATTATAATGGACAACTATAGTTACTAGAGGAAACTGCAAATCTTTACATTTCTGCTATAATAATTCCAGTTATCCATTTCATCATTCGTTAACATACGACTATATAGTCATTATTTTTGGAAAAAAAAAAAAAAAGAGTTACTATTTGTTGGTATGAAATCAACTTTCATTAAAAGCTCATTCAGTTCATCACTATAGATGAGCAAACAAAATTACTTACATGACAAATCTACACCACGTAAACCATGCCTACTTCTAGCAGAGAAACTGGGGGCACCTTCAGTGCTACATCTGGGCCCCGACAATTCCTTCGCAAGAAATTATATCCAAAATTAATAGCCAATCTCTTCAGGATAGATGATCCTTGTTTTGATCGAACATGAGAATGTCCAATTATAAATGCAATACCAGATTGTTGAGCTGCAAACAAATCCTCTAGTTCTTCCCTCAACCGTGCATTAATCTCAGATTGTGCATCGGTTTCAGACTCGTCATCAAGTGTAAATCTTACTCGTCTTTCAACGCTCCGGACAGGTTCCATTTCAATAACATCTGTCACGCTATCTACTGAGGTAAATCCACCAGATTCACTCACAGGCTGTAATGTCTCCTCAATCTCATAAGCTGGATAGCCGGATAATGCAACTGTTCCAATCACGGCTAATCTACAGTCACTTGTTGATTCATTTGATTGAGATGCAGCATCCTCCGTACACAAATCAGTCCTGTCACTTTTGCACCAATCATAGCGGATGAAATCAGCCAGTCTGTCAACTAGTTCCAACTCAAAAGAGTCAACATCTTGATGAACATCACGGTATCCATACCGGACAATGCACCTATATGATCGATGAGTTGGAGGACCAACACGACCCACAAGGTATCTCTCAGCAGGGGGAACATAAGGGACAGGTACTGATTTTACACACACAAAGACAAGGATGCGATGGAAAGCGGGGAGGTTTGTAACAAAGTGAGAGAAATTAGCAGGGATACCAGAGGTTAGATCAGTGAAAACCAAGCCAATTCCAGGAACTCGAGCAATTCCTAAGCTTGGACCTAATGCTAGAAGCCATTCTAGTGATACTTTGTTGTAGAGGTCAAATTCATACTTCTTAACAGTGGCGTAGTGCCAAACAAACATAATGGTGGTAAGGCAGAGGGCTAGGAGAATAGGAAGCCAAGCACCTTCTAGGAACTTGGTCAATGAAGCTGAAAAGTAAAGCAATTCAATGGAACCGAAAAAGAGCAGAAAACTAAGAGCTAAAATAGGAGGCTTGTGCCAGCAGAGGACAATAACAAGAGAAGTAAGGCATGTTGTCACCAGCATTACTGTCATTACAGCCAATCCTGCAACAGTAAAAAATCGATGTTATAATGCTTCAAACGAAGATTTGAAATCTAAATACATAGATGTAGTATTTGAAAATAACTTATAAACTGGGAACTAATAATTCTGACAAGGATATTTGATGTGTAGCTTACCCGATGCATTTCCCATGTGTTTTGTGTCTCTAAATCCAATGGTCACCACTATACAGAGGATCATGAGAGACCAATTAATCTCAGGAATATATATCTGCCCATGAATCTTGTCAGAAGTGTGAACAACCTTGACTTGAGGGAAGCAGCCAAGTGATTGGCTCTGGTTAATGATAGAGAATGTTCCGCTGATGATTGCTTGGCTTCCCACAACAGAAGCAAGAATTGCAATTACAAGCACAGGCCACCTCACACTTTCTACAACCAAAATTTTAAGACCATGTTTTTTCCCACAAATGTTAAACATCATAGTCAATTTAGACAACTCTTGAGTTGTCATACAGCATTCTACTGAGCACATGCACCTTTTGGATTGTTTTTACTTTTATAATTAAATAAAAAATGACAAAGGAATACCTGGAACTGAGAGATAAAAACTGATCTGGTAACTGGTTTCATGATGCTGCGACAAGTAAGCAGCTTGCCCCATATAAGCCAATGT
>JAWDEX010000009.1:5653205-5681040 GCA_035221805.1 Trichilia hirta
ATTCCCCCCAAAGACATCCACCCACTTTTCCTTGTCTTCTTCAGGAATTTGAACATGTAATATGGAGAAAGAGCTTGATAAACATGTGGATTCCATTGGATTATATTGTATAAGCCAAGAGCACTGATGCAGAGTAGCCATATCAACACAACTGGCGCAAACAAAAACCCAACTCGATGTGTGCCATAGTGTTGGAGTGCAAAAAGACACACTATGATAAAGCAAGTAATTGGAATCACAGCATCTGCAAAGGAAAGCGCAGAGTACAGGTGAAGAACATAAAGAATTATCACAGCAAAACCCAAGATCAACTTACAGCCTCTACAGGTTTTAGACATCAGCAAAATGCTGTATAGAAAACATTTACCCACATTCTTTTATGCAGTCATCAAAATGTTTTACAATTACAGATAGATTGAAGTCCATGACTACTTAAGAAAGTCATCATTCAACGAAATTATACTTTCATTGCTCAGAGTGGAATTTCGCCCTATATTCTTGAAGGAAATTGTATCATCTATTTCTACTACATTTTTGCCAGCCAACACCGAAACGGCTGAAAACCATGCACTGGTAATTATACTATAGTATGGAATTAGCAAAATTTTTTCAGAAATTTAACAGATCTCATATAAATGCTGCTACATAACAATTAGTTGCTACGAAAATTAATTTCAACGGGAATATATTTGTTTTTCTTCTGGTACATTATTTTGTTAATTACACATTTATAGCATCTCCTCTCCATCCACTCACCACAAATTAGCAACAATAGGAAGTAACAATCAAACATGACAAGCTGACTATCTCGTTGTTGTTGTTGCAAGTCAAACAATAATCTCAAATTCCACAGAAATTCATAGCAGATAGGATCAAGAGAGAAGAGGATATGACACTTCCAGACTACAACTCAAGCAACTTGAGTGGTCCCCACCTCAGACTTAATTTTAATTTTCACCAGCGGGGTCAATGACAAGCAGGGGCATCTCTAATCTATCCAATTATATATTTGAAAGGCCAAAACGAGACTCCTTCACAACTTATATAGTTTTTCAAAATCGTTACTTTATCTTCCACTGAGCAATGTAAATCTACATATGGAACAAACTGTATAATTTTAATTCGTGATCTCTCTTTTTCTTTCTTTCTTTCTTTCTCCTGAATGATTGAAGTAAATATAGGTCCGGTTTGAACATAACTCAACTAGAAAACCGGACTGCAATTAATTCTAAGCATTGACATACCTATTGTTCCCACATTCCAATACCAGAATGCAATTGAGAAAGCATTTAAACTCGTTTCGGGCTGAAAGATAAGAAACTTACATTGGTGATGTTCCTTAGACATGAAGAACTCCAGACCGGATACAGCAGAGAAAACTAGACAATAAAACAGATGTTTGTTAGCAAACTGGGAGAAGAGTTAGCAATAAAAATGATATAAATATGCTAAAAGAAAGAAGTTTACCGGAAATGGCTGGAGTAAGAAGTCCATCTCCAATTACCATACAAGTGCCGAGAAGAACCAAGATAAGTAAAGCAGTATGCAAGAACTTGTGCTTCTCGAGATACGTTTTCACCCTTGAACTGTTCTTCTTCTCGGGGGGTTGCTCCAGTTTATAGGTAGAGAGAGCTTCATCGGCAGCCTGTCTGTTAGGCAGAAGGCTTACTTTTGCATGCCGGCATATCAACGAGTATAAAGCAAAAGTACCACCTGAAAAATCAAGCATAGAAGGTTGAATTTTTCAAATTCGACAACTAGGCGAAATCAGCAGTGCTTGATAATTGTGGCACTTACCCTCCCCATTGTCATCTGCTCGAAGGACAATAAAAACATACTTGAACAAAGGAACTAAAGTTAGAGTCCAAAATACAAAAGATAATGCCCCCAAAATTTCTTCATTTGTTTCAGAATGTTGAATGTCTTCTGCAAATGTACTCTTGTAAACATAGAGTGGCGAAATGCCCAAGTCCCCGTATACTACTCCAAGGCTTTGATAAGCTAAAAGCAATACTGTCTTCCAAGAATCCTTCTGAAATGCAATTAAATGAACAGAATTGCGAAATCAGTTGAGCTATAAAAAAATTCCAAGTGGGCAAGGCATATATGAAATTAGAACGTCCAAATTCAAGTATGGAGCTCAAAAATTAAATGCGCTAACCTTGGAAGAATCCCAACACTTCCCATATTCAAGATCCATGGTTACTGCTTCTCAATCACTTTCTGCTTTCGAAAACACTTTTCGGCAGATCTGCAATGAAACATAGAACAGTTTATAAAACACTAGAAAAGAAATGAAAATTATTAAACAATGACAGAAAAGACCACTAAGCAATTTCTACAGCCCCTCCCCCCAGATAGAGGAGATAAAAGCAGGTCACATTCCCCACTTTTTCAATAAACCAACATGCTAACCATACCTCCATCAAATCCCTACCAAACTTCTGGTAATCTGAGAAAATCCTTTTTGAGAAATTTTAGGAAAAGAAAGAGAACGCAAAGCTAAGTGATAAAAACTTGAGCCTCGGAAAAATTGAAGCTCAACTACTCTAGAATTATGAACTGCAGACCCATAAATGTTCAAGGGCCCCATTTATCGCTCTGCAGTACACTATTTTCCTTTTTTTTTTTTTTCCCAGTGATAGTGGAATGAAATCGATATCTCACTGTTTCTTACACTTGAATCAAGCAAAGATTTCCAACCGCAAAGATTGAACAGATGGGCAAGAAAATTAACTCAGAAAAAACAAACAGATAAAACAACAGCAAAATACTACAAAACAACGGCACTTTTGCATACGTGCTATAGTAGGTAAAAGTAGTTGCATCCTTTTCATAGGGAATACAGAACGAAATAAGGAGAATCTTTTTGTGGTGGGAGCCAAGAAGCAGAATCACGTGAATTTACATTCGCAAAACCCATATCACACCCGCCATCTACACAAAACTGCCCACTGCATTAAAGCCGAATTTTTGGACTATTTAATAATTCACATGCGTTTTATTTACATATCCTTCTAGTTGAGCAAAGTTTACTTTTGGTTTTCCAAATTCCCACTTACCCCTTCTATTCTTTTGTGCTTAATGGTGCAGTTAAATTTATTTTCAACTAGCTCTAGAAAAATGGTGAAGTGCTTAATGGAATTTGCAACTAGCTCTAGAAAATAAATAAAATCTGAAATTTTCAATCAAAAAATTATAACTTTATTCACTTACCAAATCTTTATTCTCTCTCTTTCTTTTTTTTTTTTTAATTCTGTTGTTGTCGTTTTAAGTCACTTACCAATCTAATCACTGGACGTTTTCTAATTGGCACAAAACAAGGTATAATCTATTATGCAACGATCATGTGAATGCGAGTCTACTAGAAAGTAAACATGAGACCTGAACATGCTCTTTACTGAGAATATACAAAGCAAACAGCTTTTTCGTTTTCAAAACTTCATACCATTATAAAATGGCTGACACTTTCGGTTTTCTGTTTTCTTATATCCAATGGCTCAATCTCAATGGCCCACTTTTTCTTTTTGTCATTTTTATCTAAACCGCTGAACTGGTTTTTGGTTTTGGCTTGAAAGATAGTGGCCTTAGATTAACACTGAAACCAAACAGGATTAACCAATAAATATAATACAAATCATTTACCATCAACTTAATATCCACGGTTTTTTTGTTATCTTCTTGTTGTCTGTGCTGGTTCACAGATCTATATGTATAAGAAATGAAAGCAAGTGTACTTGAAGTCTTTAACCGATGATCCTACTATATCTTCTCAAATTTTGCACCGCCTTAGTTTGTTTTGTTTCGTGGAACTGAGTTTACGGAAACTTAACCACGTGCATAGATATCATAAAGATAGCGAAGAAAAGTTTGTCTGGTTTTGGAAGTAAAATGAACAAAAACATTAAGCTGTTAAAGTTATTGCAACAACTGACAATGTTTGCGAATGTTGCTCAGTAATTATATAAATAAAATAAAAATCAAGACAGATAAATCTTCTACAGATCATCAAGAAGATGGAACATGTACTATTAATATGCAATCTTTACATTTTCTGTTAATGTGCCGCTTCTGGTGGGTTACATAGGGGCATCTGTACTGTAATAATTTTTTCTTAATTTTATTTTGTTTGCCCATTTATTTATTTATTTGTTGTTGCTTAGTTAACCGGCTCATATCTTTGCCATGCCAAAAGAAGCCAATTAGGTGGTTGCATTTTGCATGGGTATTTTTTATTTACCATAAAAACTAAATTTAATTGGTTCAAGAGTCGAATTCAAATCCGCAAGAAGTCAACGAAAACACTTATGATTTATTCACTAATCTGAATACCAAATTGGGGTTTGTGTTAGGAATTAGGTGTAGCTCTAGGTAGATCAGACAGTATTTTTTATTAATTTTCCATTAATTATCCTTTTAGGTTGATGCTTTTGATGGATTTTGTAATTTATCTTTTTTATAAAATTGTGCATCTCATTTGAGGAAAGTATTAAGAATTAAATGTGATTAAGATGTCAATTAATTAATTTAGACGTTTTTATCATGCATTTGCTTTTTCCTAGAAAGCACATCCAATATTTTTTAAAGAGTGGATTTGTTTATTTTTTAAGTTTGAAAATTGGGAAGTTGTGTTGGACACCAATTTCAAAAGAAGATGGAGATTCATTATCCAATGCTATAGATGAAGATGAACCACCTACTATTAAAAAATGATCTACAAAAAGTAATCTCAATTCTCATGCAATTAACACTTTCCAATAAAAAACAGAAAAGAGACTGATATTGATATCCCAATAAATATTCTAGAAAATTCTTACAAAATCTCTTAAATTTAAAAAATCATTTTCATTTATTAATTACATCAAACACTGAAATGAATTTATACCACCTTTAATCTTTCTGAAACCCTTTTAACTACATTGTGGAAAGTACAAAATACAAATCAAATGACACTTAATAACGTGTTAATTCAACTATTAATACATTATGTGTGAAATTAAATTTGAATCGTGTATATAAATTTAATTATTAATAAAAAATATAAAAAAGGTATAATTTTAAGAGTTTATTGATCATGTCCAATTATATATTTTCTTATCCCACTAATGCAACCCTCATTTGTTTTTCACTGAGAATCACAACCAAATTTAATAAATGTCTGTAGGGTGTAGTGCCAACTGGAAACTTTGTAGCAATTTTCAACGAATGAGTAATGGAAATGGACCCTCTCCTTGCCCTTCCCAGGCATAATTTAACCAAAATTAAGCAATCAGGCTCCATGGAACCCGCAATCATGTGTGTCGATGGGGACTTCAGGGCCCCTGTGCCTCAAGTTATCCAAATCAAAAGCAACGAATTACTCATCGCTGATAAAATTTTGATTTTATAGTAGCTGAGTTGAGCCATTCTTGCAGGACATAAATTTGGAAGCAGGCTCAGGTTGAATCTTATACCAAAGGCCATATGGCCCATTGAAGACATTAGTTAACGGGGTCATAACAGCCAGATCCCTAGTTTCTATTTTTTTTTTTTTTTTATCAAGAATTTACTCTAATTACTAATTAGCAATTCCTGTTATTTGTCAATTTTAAGTTTTGTCATTGTCAAAATTCAATACTACGTCCTATTTTGTTGTTTTAATACTTTTTAGTTATATTGGGTAGGGTGGGATCTAGGATTAATTTAAAAATGAAAATAATCGTTCCTTATAAATGGAAAAAAATTAAAATAGCGAGAACTAGTATGCTATTATCCCTTAACAATAGCATATGAATCTTTAATTTTTATATTTTATCAATTAGGCAGAATATTTTGTTATTTTTTTTTTAATCAAAGAGATCTTTAAATTGTGAAATAAGTAACTTCTCTTTGATATAAATATACAAAAATTAATATCAAATTACGTGCGTCCCAGATTTTAACTGTGAAAAAATAATATATAAAGTAAATTTTGTCTATTTTTCATTATTGATCAAAACCAATTTTTTGCATCAATAAGTCAATCATGTTTTTATTTAAAAAGTAAAAAAATTCAAGAACCCAGTTGTTTTTATCAGTTTACAAGTCGTAATCACTAAAAAGTTCACTTGCAAAAGATATCTTTATCATGTAAATTCAATTTCATTCAAACCTCTCAAGTAAATGTAGTAGGTAAAACTAATTATAGAAATGTTGTTCTTATATTTTCCATTCGTTTCATGAAAAATTAAGGATAATTTGTATGTATTAGTTTTGTTAATATTAAATTTCAACCACATGAAAGTTAAGTTTTTCATGGAAGGAGGTGCAAATGCATTAAGATTTAAGAGTCTGCCACATTTTTTCCTTTCATTATGAACCAAAGGCCAGGAATAATATGGTTTGACCTTTCATTTGAGATTTTAAAACATTTTAACGAGAATTAACCAAACAAGAAATTAAAGCAAACCAATATAATCAAGATTGCTTTAGATTAGAGCGACAGAAAAGTAGATAGGTGTCATGTATGTCCCTCGGTCTGTAAGAAAATAACAAGAATGTAATTTATATTTATAAAAGCACGATGATACCAATTTTTCATTCATTAGAAATTGCTGGCTTACCGACTATACCATTATTATGTCGTGCTTATCTTTTAAAAAATACATAGCATTGGGCTATATTATAAGTAAAATAAAAATACAAAAATGTATAAGCACAAATAATACGAATTTAAAATATTATGGCATTTATCTATAGTAAAACAGTGGCATAAAACTACAAAACATTAACGTACTGCACAAAATAGACCCTTTGTGCCGGAAAATTCACTAACAAGAAAATATATATAAAACAGATATATGAAAATTCACTAACAAGAAGAGAATTCAGTGGTACTAGAAAACCTTATGCGTTTTATACATGATTTGGATGACTTCAGTGTCCAACACCAGGGCTTGGAACATCACCTTGTCTTCTGTAGAAATCATCACCATCCTGCGGCGGAACTCGATATCCGAAATCATAATCTTGTTCCATGTTGAGAAGTTTTCGTGTTCCTGCAGCACAATCTTTCAAATGGCACGAGGCACGGGAAGCAAAACGGTATCCAAATCTCATACCAACTTTGCATTGAAACATTAGAGACAGAAGAAACAATGAAACCAGCACAACATAACTCCCCTTGAGGTTTCTTCGAGCCATTATTTGGAGGATGAAGAAGAAGGACACAAAATTTCTATGTTTTATTTTTTGGAGGAGGTAAAGAAATACTCAGAGGAATTATTTATAGGGCATTAAGTATAGCAGAGGTGCGGTAATATTTTGGAAAACAATATCATTAACTTTTATTAATGGAGGGCCATACAATAGTGAATTGACAAAGAAATATATGATGATAGCATGAACTTTAATCTACTTTAAACAAAACAAAAAAAAAACTCTTTGGTAATGAGCAATGAATATATTATTTGTATTTCAATATGAATAAAGTCTCTTTCATGACTTCATTTAATAAAACTTTTCTTTCACCTCTTAACAACAATAACCAAAATAAAAAAAAAAATTCCCTATCGATGAAGGTGACAAGTAACCAAGGTGCTTATATAAAAGAATTACAATAATTAATTATTTATATATTTCTCTGACTTTAATTAAATGCTGCATCGAGAAGAAGGTCTGCAGTTCATTGAAACTAAGTTTAGCCTTTTCCGACAAAAGATATGAATTTCATGGCACATGGGATCAACCTGCCTGCTGCTGGCGTGAAAATTTAAAACCAAAATTCATGATAAATTATATATCCTTAGGTTTTCTTAATGTTTACTTTGTTTTGATTGTCTCTAGCTCATAATATATAAATTAATTGAATACTCATGCAAATGGACCCTCTGTAATTGGGTTGCTGACACAATCATGACTCGTGACTGTTTTATATAGAGAGGGAAAACTTGAATACAATTATCGACTTATGACTTTAGAATTGTTGAACAAATTATTTAAGTTGATAATTCCAATGTTGAAATTGTGATATGTAGTTTATAAAAATTCAGATGAAGAAACTAAACTCGTAAACAGATTTAATCCATTAATTTTTCTTTATTTTTTGTACTATTCTAAAAAATTTCAATAATTAAACCAAATGACAACACACCTAATTTATATATGTATATATTAAAATGAAAGTATATGCCTAATTTTATTTACAATTGGAGTTCACTATTTTTTTGTTTATTTGTTTATTTGGCTTCAAATTAACCCACTTTGATATTTATGCAGAATGGTTGTTGGATTGAAATTTTGAATATCCTTTACCTAAAAATTCTTGATGTGAGATGAATATAAAACGACAGGTAGACAATATAATGAATAAGGATGATTTATTTTTGTTTTGTTTATCTAGAGAGAGCAACAAAGCAATCCATAACCAATAAGAAAAGAGAGAAAATTAAAGGCACTATGAAAAAGAAAACCTTAGTGTCTTTCCAGTCAAGAAATCGATTGGAAATGTCTTCCCCTAATAGGGATAAGATTGGAGAAATAAATATTTAAAAAAGAAATTGGCGAATTGAGTCATTTGTGCCTTCCTTTTGCTTATATGATTAATATTTATTTCTTCATCTAAAAGCAGCTTTTTTTATGTTGCCAGTACAATATTAGAGCTCCTAATTCAGCCCATGCAAAAGCACTTTCGGTTACGAATCAAAAACAGTTCCTAGCTGAAAAAAGAAAAAGTTCATTAGTTGGTAAATCATTTGATTAAATTGGTGGATAATTGACCTTCTCCCCCACTCACTAAATATATATATTGTCATGTAATTGTCATGTTAACATCAGAAGAATGAAGATTTGAAATATGGTTCATTTTCTTTCTGGATGAATAGTAAGTAATCTCTCGTCAATCCAGTTGATTCTGCATGTTCCGAGAGATTTTTTCACGAAAATGTTTGAATTTGAGAGATCAAAATTGGATTGCTTTTGAAATCCCATCAATTGAATTTCTTTGTTGAATCACATTAATTATTAGTCAGCTAAAATACATGGAACATGATAGTTTCCGTTGCGATTGCAATCAAATTTGTTATAAAAACCAGAAGACCCGCCACTCGAAAGTACCTTTCTGCATACAAATTACAACGTACTAATATTCACACTAGCAAAATATGTACAATAAATCAGCCAGAAAATATCCATATTGAGTAGGTGAGTGTTTTCTATATGGTGAAAACCACTAAGTAAGGTCCAATATCGGTAATATACTTTTATACAACCTCAAGTCTAACACTGTTCAATTGACAATCATTAAATAATAGATGTATAAGGTACACAAGCCATATAATGTCGAAGAAAGCATAAAAATGAAAGTAGAGGGGAGTGCATAGGGACCTGAAAACATTATTCTCGAAATTGGACGAGTTACTGTAAACGAGGTTGAAGAAGATTGTACAAGAGTTTGTGGAAGATTGTTCACAAGCATGGAGAATATTGTTCTTAAAGAAGTAAATACACTGTTTGCAAGTTTGAAAATAGTATTTATGAGAGCAAAAGTATTGCTCATTAGCCCATAAAAGACTATTTACAATAAGGAAAAAAAAAAAAAGTATTCATAAAATTGTGCATGGAATATTGTTCATATGCCTAAACATAAATCCAAAAAATATTCTCAGATTACATTACCCACCAAATCCCACTTCTCTTTCTTTTCCTGTAGCTAAAGTAAAGAGTAAAAAAAGAATGTTCGACTTCCAAAACTTTTTCTCTCTAAAAAAAATTTTAGTTTGAAAAGAGAAGAGATAAATTTAAAATGTGGAACGGTAAAAATGGAGATGAAGACATATTTGAATTTTATTTGTCTAAGTTGTTACAATTTTTTTCTTTTTTATAAGAGTGAATATGTGCCATTTAATGACCATCTTATTTTATCTTATTCTTTTAAATATGCCATATTTTATATGATATTAGGGTGTTAGAGATTATTTATTTTAGGACATTTGTTATAATTTTATGACGCTTTAGTGATTTCTTTTTATGTGTTATTTTCTTTTTTGTCATCCTTTATTTACTTTCGAGTTAAAAAAAATAAAATTTTAATTTATAATTGATTTATATCTTTGTAATGACTATTATTCTATCCTAATTTTAGATTAAAGCACAAAAAATAACAACTTACCTGGCGAACTTTTCATCAATATTAAATTAATTCATCTTGGACAATTTGTATAGAGTGAACTCCAAATAATTCTTGCTTCTTACAAATAATGTTACTCTTAGACTACGTAACAGTCTAGTTAAATTTATGCTATAATTATATTTGTTACTTTTAATTAGTATATAAGTCAATTTAAACACTATGACTTTTCTGTATGTGCCATTTTTTTTTATATATCATAATTGGACTTGACTATCGTATATTGATATATTAAACTATTATTTAACGTAATTTTAAAGGATATATGTACTGTCATGCAAAATTTGAAATTTAAAAATATAAATTTGAAAACAAAAAATTAAAATAACGAAAACTAAAATTAAGTTTCAAATTTTGTATTGCATAATACATCTATTAATTAATATATTCAATTCTATTGTAATTTGACCATTTGGATGTTGAATTCGATACATGGTTTCTTTTGCAAATCTAATTAAATTGCACCATGTAACCTGAGATGTCATATGACAGTTTCACAATTTATGTACAAAAGTTTTTCTTTGATAAACAAGATTTGTAGATGATTTTGGTTATCGAGTCTTCGAATTTCTGCATTGACTGAGTGTATATGAGCCTAAAATCACAAATAAAATTAAGAAAAAAGCTGACTTGCATGGCAAAAATCCTCGTCAGATTTTGAGGTTTTACTTTGATTAGAAAAATGAGACAGTAATTTGAAAGAATTTACCAATAAACAATTCATTACATTTACCATTTACCTTATATTTACTACTTTTTATAGAAGTTCAGATAGTGGATAATAACTTTAGTTTTCAAAAGATTATTAGAAAATAGATTAATGGGTGGTAATTCTAAAGTTCTCAAGTAACTCTGAGAGTTATTATGTAACTCTTGTTTTCAGTTATTATTCACTTTTTTTTTTTTTTTTTTACAAGTATTTGTCGAGAAGCGGTTTTTAAAATTAGTCTTTAATTTCTAACTTCCAATCTGAAGTGAAATATCCTAAAATCGACTTTTAAATTTGGCTTTTAATTTGAGATAACATTAATTTAAAATAAATAATTCTTAAATTGAATTTTAATAATAATTTTACTTTGGGTTTAAAGTAAAATAACCTTTAAATTAGATTGATCTTATATCTTAATTATACTCCATTTCGTTATTCTTTCTAAACATATTTATAATAAATTAAACCGTCTATACTATATTTCCTTGATTAACAAGAACCTGAAGGGTTTATCTGGCCTTCATCAACGGGTTTTCATTTCTTTCGCGGTGTAAACGCAATGCATGGTCTCATACAATTTATTAAGGGTTTGGTGATTGTTGACCGATGACTTCATCTCCTCTCTACACTCTTTCTTATTTCAGTATATTTATTAATCATAAATGAATATTTCTTGACACACTAACTATTAAATTACTGAATAATTCTATTACGATACTATAGCTAAAACATGGACCCCTAAATTGAAAGGTATCTATTCTTAAATTAGAAAGAAGATCTACCTCTACTAACCCCAACAAGAATCAAGGGCCAAAAAAAAAAAAAAAAAGAATATAGAAATTATGTTTTTATTTAAATAAAAAATATTGTATAAATACATCATCAAATCGGTAGGTGGAGAATGCAGTAGCGAGCGCAGACTGCATTGGGGTTGACAATAGACATCCATGTCTATGAAATTACCTAAGGAAAGGATTCTCGCGTATGCCGTGTCGTCTTGCTCACCCGTCTAAATTCTTTTTCTACAAGATTGCAGTGTCAAAACTCAAAATTTCATTGTTAATATATTTTTGATATTATACCTAAAAAATGATATGATATAACTTGGAACAAAACAATTTTTCTAAAATTAAATATATACAACAAATGAATCAATTTACCCTATAATAGTAATCTTAAATCAAGTTCTAAACTAGCTAAAACTAGTTAATTTATTAATATCTAAAAAAATGAGGTCCGATTTATTTATCAATTGCACAATTATGTTTTATATATGGCTTTATTTGATTATTGAGATTTCGTTAAATCCAATCCAATTTCAAACATAGGAATTGGCGGAGTCGTTGCTTTTGTGTCGTGTCAACACAGCGCGTGAGTCATGCCTTTGACAATCAAACCTATGACTTTGTCAACGCAACGCTGCGTTTCACTGGTTGTTTCCCGTCCCTCGGACTTGCTCACCCCATATAAACCCCTTCCCCAACTCGGCAATGTATCCCTCATCAACCCAACACGCAAAACACAAATTCTCTCCTCGGATCATAAATGGCGAAAACACAGAAACTGCGTCACCTTACAGCAATACCAGTTCTCCTCCTCTGTCTGATACTTATTACATCTCAGTGTTCAGCTAGAAAACTCCGTCAAACTTCATCAATAACTGAACCTGACACCACCTTTGGCATCGTACTTCCTAGCGACAAAGTTGAGAAAGTAAAACAGCATCCGTGCTCTCTGAAAGTTTGGGGAAAATATCGTTCGTTGGTTCTGAATGTTCTACCGAAAGGATCGCAAGTACCTCCGTCTGGTCCGAGCAAGGGCATCAATGATGTGAAGAACTAAAAGCATAAATTAAATTATTCCGTTCTGTTCAGTTTCTATATAAATTAATTTGTTATTCTTTAAACTGTATGCATACGTATAATTTTGGAGATCTATAGACTATAGTTTCATTTACGAAATTGTTGTTTGATTGTATACGTACGTAATCCTATGTTATTTCTATTATACTATACATTCAATTGATTGATGTAATATATCATGTGTAAAATTATTGTTTTGTAAGTTGTGGTGATTGGTGATACAGAAATTTCCGTTGGTGTAAGAGTGTAAAATGTTCCCGAAGAATTCATGTGTTTTCTTTTGAAAAGGCTAATCAAGGTTCAAGGAGATTAATAGTGATGAGGACCGCCACTTCTTACTTCAAATTCTTTGATCAAAGGATTCAAAAAGGTCAAAAAAGAAACACTAGAAGAACGCTTGGGTTGACAAAAATTGGACCAAACCTAATTTGGATTGATCAACCAGGTGCAAGGGCGATTACGTGTGGGGTTCTACTCGATTTGAAAAATAAAAATATATAACTACTATTTGAAGAATTAATACTTGTTTTCATTTTATAACTACCATTTATCCATTACATATATATATGTATCCCCCAGAAACTAGAAATAGTATGTAATTAAGATGATAATGGTAACATTTCACACAAAAATTCAAATAGTCGTCACAATTGAATTCGATTTATGGCTTACTCAAAATTCAAAATAGAAAATAATTTTATTACAACAATATTCAACTCTTCAATTTGAATTTGGATCATAACTTTTGGTTTACGTGGTGGCTGTAATAAGTTAGTTTAAAGAGTAAAAATTTTATCTTCTCGCACTTACATCACTGCTTGAAACACGATAGGCAAAAAATTCATTGGAGTGGAGTGGATGGTTGGTTAATGGACTTGGTACCATTCAACTTTAAAGTGGGTGTGCTTAAAATTTATCATAAAACAACAGAAATAAAATTCTTCAATCCTGATCT
This sequence comes from Trichilia hirta, assembly GCA_035221805.1. Classification (NCBI taxonomy): domain Eukaryota; kingdom Viridiplantae; phylum Streptophyta; class Magnoliopsida; order Sapindales; family Meliaceae; genus Trichilia; species Trichilia hirta. Next base: position 5,666,876 of record JAWDEX010000009.1, read on the forward strand.
GCAGGAGAAAAAAAAATATATATGTATGTAATACAGAGTGCTTCAATTCACTCCACCCCAGTTCTTTTAAATAACACCCAATATAATTACTAAACCCTCATAAAAATTTTATTGTCTAAATGAGGTGTTATAAAGAAAAAACTGAAACCCCACATAATAAAATGAAAGACGGATATATATTTTATTCGTCCAAGTAATCCAAATGGATTACGCTATTTTTAAATGTGGTGAGTTGAAATTCATTATTGGCATAAAGTAAGATTTGTCATCCACCAATTTCAACAAGAAAAGCAATTGGAATTATTCGCCAATTAAAAGAATCCTTTAATTACCCACTTTAATAAATAAAAAGTTGGGTATATACATAAACAAACCTACTAGTCAAAAGATTAAACCATCTAATTAGAATTTTGGACTGGAAATTTTAACAAACAAAATCTAAAACATTTAATGGATCAGTAATTTATATTTTAAAAATAATATAAATTATTAGTTCATTGTGCCATATAAAAGTACGAATTCTCTCTCTCTCTCTCTTTATTATAATAGTTTTATTTTTTATTAAATTATTTTTTTATTATAAAAGTATGAATTATCTCTTCTTTTTTTTTTTTACAATAATATAGATTATATAATAATAATAATAATAATTTTATTATAATAGTTTGTGCAATAATTTTATATTTTTATTATTATTAGTCATTATAAAATATTAAAAGATAAGAATATAACTAGATTTAATCAGTAAAATTTATACCATACACCTATTAAAATTAAGGAGATGTTTGACGGATAGACTCGTGGCTGGGAGTTTGGTGATTTGACACAGTTAATCTTTTTTTTTAAATAAAAATTTTATCGCATATATTTATATTTGACTTCCTTATTAATTTTGAATTAGAGGAGCGGTGGAGTAATATATAATATAAAAAAAAAATGATTTTTTGATGGATAATAGTTTAGAAAAAATGTGACTTTATTATTTAAAATTTTGGAGTTCATATATGGCATATAGTTTTCATATTAACTATCATTTAATGATATGGTTGTTAATATTAAATTTAAAATTTTAAAATAATAATTTTACAAAACGCTAAAAATAGCTTTTGAAACACAATATATATATATATATATATATATATATTTTAAATTTGAATATAAAAAATTAAAGATAAATTGATATGTTGTATAAAATAAGAAAATTTAAAAAAATTATATTCATTAAATAAGATATTGATAAAGTGATGATAATACTGGCTTACTGGACAAATTCGTGGAACAATCTACAAATTAACAATATCCATATTAATAATTTTTGTAATAAAAAACTGTTTTATCCATTAAGTAAGGAAATGAGATATTAATGCTAACGTGTCAGATTGGATCCAGGCGGCAATTCCGAGTTTTCTTGTCTCTCGGTTGCGTTCTTTCTTTCTTTCACGTGTTTTACTGAAACAAGTCAAGTCTGTAAGAGAAAATGAGAGTAGGAGCAGAATTCAGTGCATCAATAATGGCGTTAGCAAGGAAGAAAAGTATCGTTTGTGCAGTTATTTTGTGTCTGATGGACGTGGGATTTGCAGGAAGAGGGGTGAATTTGTTGCAGAGTTATGACAAATCCAGTTCTGGTTATGGGTTTAGTGGATCGTTTCATAAGATTTTTGATACTTCTAATTATGGAATTCTTCAACTCAATAATGGCTTGGCTCGAACTCCTCAAATGGGGTCAGCTTTTTTTTCTTATTATTTTAATTATACTTTTTCCTATTTTCGTTGGGTTTTCCTTTTTATGTTTTCTCCATGCATCAAGAATTTTAGTCGTAGTTATGTCTGAATCTAAGGTTAATCATGCGTATCAGATTTTTTTTTCTTTGAAGAGAATTTCATTTTCACAAAAAAATATTTTTTGGCCATTTTTTTTGACAGCAAAAATACGGATTGTAACGGTAGGAGGGATGAGAAAGCCCTTGCTGGAAAGTTCTAATAAGATCATCCAATTAAATTATGTCGCGTGTATCAGATTTTTTTTTATCAGAATTTCTATCGCGATTTGTTCATTTTAACTGAATATATATGTTGCAGACTTGTAGTAAATGGAAGTAATCCAAATAATGTGGTATACTCGTCCACTTAATACTCTCTCCCGTGGGATTGTGGTATGAGGTGGTTTCTGTTGATGCATGAGTGCCACGAATCTGAAAATTTAGCACTTTTAGGGAAAAAAAATTTGTGGGTGTCAAAGGACAAACTGATTGGTTGTATCATTTGGTTTGTATTTTTGATTTTTGGTTTGTGTCATGCAGATGGAATAGCTGGAACTTTTTTGCCTGCAATATCAATGAAACTGTCATCAAAGAAACTGGTATTTGTTTCTCTGGCTCATTTGGATTATTTGTCTTTTCTTTTGAGTGCCGACAAGCTGTTATGAATATGTGTAAATTCCATGCATTTAGAAAATTATATTGTCAAAAATAAAGGAGAACACAATTTTACTTAATTGGGTTGCAGAGAATTCAGATTTATAAGAAATGACCATTTTAAAGTATAGTAGAGTGGTGGATAAGAGTTGAAAGTTAAAAGAGAATCTGTTGGGGAGTAAGGAATGGGTTTTGGCTAATCGGATGGAGCTTCTGTTGTGTTTAACTAGTGTTACATTAAAATATATGTAACTTTTGTCATAATATGAGAAATACTAATATACGAAAAAATGGATTGGAATTATTTCAATAATTTGCTGTGCCAAAATCAGTTCATACACCATTTCCTTGATAATTAACCCGGCAGATTTCTTTAACCATCCATTAAAATGCATTGTTATATTAATTCACAAATATTCTTCTCAGCTAAAATCAATGATTCCATGTGCTTACTCCATTTAACTGCATTTGTGCCCCCCATAGGATAATTTATTAGTGCACACTGACTGTTTTTCATTTTTTTGCCCTTCACTTGGATTTTTCATGATTAATAAAGTTACTTTTCTTCCTTGGAAAAAGTCCATTAGTACTAATATTTGTTTTCATTATTGACAGTCGAAGCACTTATTTCAACAGGCTTGGCTGATTTAGGTTATGTCTATGTAAATATAGGTATTGGTCTAGCAAGTTTCAGATTATTTATTTATTTATTTATTTAGTTCTGTACTTACTGAATGATACTTAAATGTAGATGATTGTTGGTCTTCTCCAACTCGAGATTTAAAGGTTTGTCAAGTTATACTGCAAATAGTTGTCACAACCTTTATGATTTGTATCAGCAACAATAGATTTTGTGGTTCAAGGACAACAATGTATCTATTTCATAAGTTAGATTGTATAATTTATCCTTATACTAGACCACTTCGGCTAGCATCATGTCCAACAATTATTTACTTCCATTGGGACGTTAATTAATTCTGTATAATTGCATATGTCCGATCACAGAAGCGCACATTTATGGTCTCTAGAAATTGTTTTTTCAAGAAAGCAGAAAGCTTTTAAAAATTGTGAAATTACTATGAAATTTGAAGTTTTTCTTCTTCTTGGTTTTTTGCCAATGCAGGGTCAGTTGGTACCAGATCCAAAAACTTTCCCATCTGGAATTAAAACTCTCGCTGATTATATTCATGCAAAGGGCCTCAAGCTTGGGATTTATTCAGATGCCGGGTAGGATAAGATATGAACTTCTACTAAAAAACTTGAAATTTGAAAATAATTAGATTATTATTTGTTCATCTAACAATTTCTGGCTTCTTAAATCTCCTACTCATTTATTTTGCCTCACACAATTGCATGTTTTAGGGTTTTTACATGTCAAGTTCGACCGGGATCTCTTTACCATGAAAGCGACGATGCAGAATTATTTGCTTCTTGGGTTAGTTTCTGTATTTCACATTATATGTTTGCAAAAGTGTATAATAGGTTTCCATTTTTTTTTCTTCTTTCCTTTTAGGTCCGGAAGTTTCACGGAAGTGAAATATTTATATATAATCTATCATCTTTTCTATCTTATAGAGCATATTAGTAAATCTATCATCTGATAATGGAATCATTATTGAGAAGGCAAACATCTACTGGAATTCCTGTTACCAACATATTTGCTATCTTCTGTTTGTTTATTACTTGCACTCAATGCTGTATGTTGTGTTATCAGGATGTGGATTATTTGAAGTACGATAACTGTTTCAATCTGGGCATCAAACCACAGAAAAGGTTAGACTCATGTAAATCTCATTTACGTTGTCAAAACATCATTATTGAGTAGCTTTTAAATTGACATGGGTGATTCTGTATTTGCAGATACCCACCGATGCGTGACGCTTTAAATGCAACTGGACACATGATTTTTTATTCACTTTGTGAATGGTGATATGCTTTCTTGATCTTTGAGCAAGTGCTTGGGTTAAGTTTTCACTAGCCTATATCAGTTTTTGTCATCATATTTTGGTTTTATAGGGGTGTTGATGACCCTGCCTTATGGGCGGCAAAAGTTGGAAATAGTTGGCGTACAACAGAGGATATCAATGATTCATGGGTTAGGTAAAAGTCCCAGACTCCGTCTTTTAGGATTTCCCTGGGAATAATGGTAATGAAGATGGAATCATAAATTGTCGTTCATTGTATTGTTCGAAGGTTATTATTATACGATGTTTAATCTTTTGTACTTCCCTAGCATAAAATCAGGTGTTAGACATTATCTTGTTTATTGACTCCTTGGTTCTTTTTTGTTAAGCATGACTAACATTGCTGATATAAATGACAAGTGGGCATCATATGCAGGACCTGGTGGATGGAATGGTAAAATGTGAAGTTTGCAATATTTTTGTCTGAAGGCACTACTGCCCTGATTGAAAACAGTCTATCTTATTTGCCATCTTATTATTTCTGGGCAGATCCGGATATGTTGGAAGTTGGCAATGGAGGCATGAGTTACCAGGAGTATCGTGCTCATTTTAGTATCTGGGCTTTAATGAAGGTCTGCCTTCAATTTCTGTTTCTTTCTTAGTCATTTAGCTTTCAACATATACTCCAATAGACTTTATTGTGTTGTGGAACTTTTGAAGAAAACAATCTTATATGAATGAATGCATAAACTATTTCTCCTTCAAATCCTGCAATCTGCACAGTTTTAATTATTAGATTGGTTGTCTCCTGTATGACGTAACAGCAGTCCTCAACTATGATTGTTGATGGTGGCCTATAAGCTGCATTCGAATGTTGCCTCAAAGATTTTGCACAAATTGATTTTACAAAATTTCACTTTTGTCCTAATTTGGCAGGCCCCACTTTTGGTCGGTTGTGATGTAAGGAACATGACTCTGGAAACTTTTGAGATTCTAAGCAATAAAGAAGTTATTGCTGTGAATCAAGGTGAAATTTTGCTGTATTTCTTCATGGCTTTGGTCAGCAATGTCTTTCCACATCATACGTTTTCAGTTTATAATATCTTGAAAGCTGAAGCCCCAAGAATTTGATTCTTTTCACAGACCCACTTGGTGTTCAAGGAAGGAAAGTTTATGTCACTGGAACAGATGATTGTCTTCAGGTTAGCCCTAAATATGGGAACATATATTTTTTCTTAATGTTCAAATGTGAATTCTCCCCAAAATGTTGACTAAGTGAAATTTGGATGTAACACTCTCCAAGATTAATTAATGCTTGCCGATTCAAATCTTTAAGCTTTTTTTTTTTCACAACGGAAAATTCTTATAAACAGAGGTCCTGTAATGTCTGAGTAGATGTGCCTGCTATTGCTGTCTGAAGAAATTCAACCAATCATTTTTAGTGAAATGAAAAATGAAAATAGACTTAGATTTATGCAGTAGGAAAGGAAGAAAAAGATCTTGAACAAGATTTAGGGTTTATAGGCTAAGGGGAACACCTTGAAGCAGAAGAATTTGCTTTCTGCTTGATTGAAATTGGTTCATATATTTCTCATTCTGCCCTGCAGGTTTGGGCAGGTCCTTTATCTGAACTTCGTTTGGTTGTTGCCCTCTGGAATCGATGTTCAACGGCTGCAACTATCACTGCTCGATGGGATATGCTTGGGCTTGAATCCAGCACAAGAGTCTCAGTAAGAGATTTGTGGCAGGTGAGGAATCAATTGTAGCAGCACTTGATTTGAGTTTTGATTCTTTTTTTCTCTAAATTGTTTACTTCATTTTATGCTTACTTGATATCATTAATGCCTACAGCACAAAGAAATCACTGCAGATGCCGTGACGTCGTTTAGTGCTAGAGTTGATGCCCATGATTGTCATATGTACATTTTCACTCCTCAGACAGTTGCTCACTCTGTTATTTAGTTAATTTTTTGACACAATCTGTGGGGTTCAAGCTCGTTGAATGATGCCACTTGTGTATGTCAAGGAAATGTTATGGACACATCATTGATTGCAGTTGTATATTAGTGCTCTTGGCTCTCCACCGCCACTGGACTGCAACTGGTTGAAAAGCAAGAACATTTATCCATGATGCTTGTCAAAAATAGTCTGGAAAAATGAGATTTGATCATCCGAACGCATCAGGAATAAGGTATTGATTGTTCTGTCTATTTGACTGGAATTTGATCACAAGTCTTGTGTCAAAGCGTGGCTTTGTATTGGTTTTGGAATCATAGAAAAGGGGGAAAAATGATTGTTTATCTGCATGAGATTAGAATGGAAGGTCATCAATATAACAAACCAAAGTCTTGTTACGTACATGTTTAATATGAAAATTATTGGTGGATGATTGTAAGGAAACTGATAAAAAGTAAGATTCCATAAGAGCAATAACTAAAGATATAACTTTGTATATTAGCATCAGAGAAACCTTACGTGCAAGGTGATAAAAGATTTCATTTGTCTCTGATCCACTCGAAATAAACATTCTTAACAATCGAAAAAAAAGGCAAAGACAAAGCAAAAGAAGAGGCAGAAAAAACAAAACCAACTTCTGTTGTCTCTATAACCTTTCTAAGTCGATATAAACTCTAGCAGTCAGTTGTTGCACCCATGGTCAGAAGCTTTTGCTAGGACAAGGGGGGGAAATCTTTCACATCTCTCAGTTGATACGCATTTGTTGTACCCATGGTCAGAAGCTTTTGCTAGGGCAGGGGGGGGGGATGAAATCTTTCACATCTCTCAGTTGATACGCATACAGTTTTATCGGAATCCTGCTGCAAGAACATAGCAAACGAAAATATTTAGATAGTATCTTTGATATTATTCAACAGCTCAATAAATCAGAGAATGCTATACTTTTTGTAATCACTTAAGCAAATTCTTGTTCATTCTTCATTTCCATCACTGGGTGACCTGGTTCAGAGTCCACAGATGTGCAAGTACCAGAGTCTTTCATTATTCTAGCTAGTGTCAGCGAATGTATGTAAGTTCCAAATATAATAGTTGCCAAAGGAGGGTAGCAATTGTCAATCTGTGCTGACTTATCAGTTGATTCATCAAACTGATGGTTGTTTTCTGATGGTGGGGCCTTCTTAGCGACTGGAAGAAGGGAAAATTCTTCCAGAGAAATTGACAGAAAAGCCATTTTCACCATCTTTTTCTTCTGGTAAATGTTCATCCTGGCCAACCTATTTATAAGATTTCATCCACTGAACATGATCCGGAGATTCTGGATTCCTTGTTCTCACACCTTTATGTATCTCTTTGAAAGAATGACGAGTCTGCAATAGTATAGTATTATTTTCTGGTAATTATTATTTCTGTTCAACTAATGAAACAAAGATGGAATAATATGGAAGGCTTCAAAGTAACATACAAGGTCAGGTATATATGTGCCTGTTCCTCGAGACTTCTTGGCCTCATCAGGACTGAAAGTAGCAGCTGGTAATTGAGAAACATAAGGATGGCAGGATGACAGTCTTAGGATGAATTCCTCCGTTTCCCATTGGTAGAAGAGATTCCTCTTGCAACTCAGAAACTGGCACAGTGTGTCCCATGCACTTTGGTTGGAGAACTGAGAAGGAGAATACGGCAGACTGAACTTAGAAGCAACAGGCAACTTATAATCGTGATACTACTGGTCATACATTAGACCGTTAGAGTAACTGTCATAGTCTCCACTGAGATCAGCTGCTTCAGATTTTCTGGTAACAAACGCATGGATAGGAACTTGTACATCCGGCCTTTGTCCCTTTCCATTCCTATCCAAAGTGTTCGTAAAGAACTTTTCAAGTCCCAAACCTATGCTTTCGTCTGGTAGCATAAGAATCCCTCCAAGCCTTTGAGCCCCATTTGAAAGAGCAAATCTTATTCTACGAAAATTTCCTGCAGGAGAACTCGTATGTTTTCATTAAGCTAATACATTTATAGCTAGTACTCACACAAGTATCCTGGCAATAAAAAGATTAATCTGCAAATTTCAAAGTCATTACGGGAAGTATCAGGAATGACAAATTTTGTTCATAACTCGTTAAAATTATGGACCATGACCTAAGAGATCAATAAATAAAAAGAAACTTTGCTGACACTGCGCCCTAGGTGGTTGTTTTCTTTCACAGGATCAATTACGTTAAGATGCTTAATGGCGAATTTATGGCCTGTATTTTCTAATGCCTTGAGTGGGACAGGATATATTTCTCTGCATTCCCGCAAAAATTCCTGACTGAGCAATAATTCATCTCCATTTTCTGACATCTCAGCTGCAATAAGCACATAAAGAAGAATCTCATATAAACACATGTTTTACCATTTCGTATAAACCCGTACGATATTAAAGCTACATACCCACAATTTCAGACTTCGTGATGGCAAACGACGGAAATGATAGTCACAGATTGGTCATTTTGAATGACTTGAAGAAAGTAAATCGGTTTCAGGGGATGAAAAAAGATGTGTTGTGACTCATTTTGATGCAAATCGAGTTATGTCTGAGTGTTATCTGGAAAGGAATTCTTTTGATTTGATAGATATTGATTCATTCGGTAATGATTGGAGCTTTTTAAGGACTGTTTTTAATGTAGTGCAGCGCGACGGGAGACTTTATTTCACGTCGACGGATGGGTACTCTTTCGGCGGTCACTGGGCGAATAAGTAAGCTAGCATTTCATCGCATTCAAGGTGTTTGAATATCAATGAAGGAAATTGAGTTATTAGCTTAATTGCTGTAAGTTACAAATGGTAACTAACTGAAATTTCAATCCCTTTTTTCATTTTTTATCTTTAAAATACGCAATTCCATTGCATTTTTAGCAATTCTGGTTCTTCATAATGAACTGAAAATTGGTTTTACATCTCAATTGTTCTTTTTACGGGCTCAATTTGGAAAGTTTTTTCTTCATTTTTTTTGTATTTATATGCCTTATCAGAAATTCAAATGCCTTCAGCCTATTTACAGAAATATTATACTTCAATACATTCTTAATTGCTAGATATTGCATGATTCAACAGTGTCTCCTAATTTCAAACCTGTATTATATGCAACAAGAAAGAACGATATCTTGCTACCAAATTTCTTGAATAGTTCTATATTTCTACCTTTGAAATCCTACAGGAAACTGTTGTCGAAGTCAAAACTCTATAATGCTGGAAACTAGTGGGTTAATTTTGAGAGTTTTTATCTTCTATTACCCCCAAATTGTGTTTTTGTCCCATTAATTTCGCATTTGCCTTTTTCATTGTTTCTTTGCTCTAGCTGCATCCAATGTGAAGTTTGTTCCAGATTCTAAACAGAGTGATAACTTTTTTTTTTTCATTTTCCTAGTTCTATAGCTGCATATGGCGCGTATATTAGCCCTATGACATATTCGAATGAGGTTGGTTTGCGAATGCTCCTAGGTGGGGCAATAAGGGGGAAATAAGGGAGGCTCCTGCTCAAGGTTACCATGTCGCTCCTCTTTTCATACTATTCATACCACGGACCTGTTTTCAGAATTATGCTCAGAGTGCATCACAAAGCATTACCAAATAGCAGGCAGTATTTCGTCTTGATTTCGTTCTAACTGGATCGATCTAATTCACCATGTTTATCATTTCAAAATAAAAAATAAAATAAAATAAAATTCACCATGTTTATCAATGTCTTTACAATTTGTAACAGGCATTACTGTTTCATCGGCTACTGCTAGCATGTTCTTGGGAGGAGCTTGGTCAAATTAATTGCTCGTGCAGTAATTCTATTGTATAACTCCGTTCTAATGCCATACTTTATCTGTTTTTGTTTTTCTTTCCTACTCCCGCAACTACTGCTGCTATGTTTCTTCCAGGGAAGCTCACTGGTGTTTTCGGGGCGCAGAGATGCTAAATTTAGCTGAGTAGAGGGGATGGGTGGGAAATGATACAGGAACTTACCTGGAAAATGTTTTAAACCGAATGATAGATGAAAGCGATCGCAGATTGCCATTTGGATATCAAATTGGACGAGGTCGTGAAGCCAATTTCTTCTTTTCGTGGTCTTTCATTCAATCAGGATGCTATTCTTCTACCATATGATTTGCAGATCTGTGATTTTATGTTCAAATTTCATGTAGTTGATGCCATTTCAAACTTCCTCAGACTGCAATTCGTGCAAAGATGAATAATCCCTCACTAACGAGCATGATGAGCACCATTAACAAGGTATTCTCACAGCACGCGCAACTTTGTTGCATGATTGGATTATTTATTCAATTTCAAGTCCTTTTATTCATGAAGGATTATGTTTATATTTGTTTAGCCTTTTTTACGTTATGTATAAAGAAATTAAGTTTGTGTATAAATAAATATAAATAAGTTTTTTCAGTTTATGTATAAAGAAATTAAATAAAATTTTTAAAATAAAATAAATATATTTTGAACAATTTTAATTTTTTTAAAAAATCTTTTCTTCAAAAAACTTTGGAAGTGACTTACATTGAAAATGCATTCTTTTTTCGTTTAGAAATTTTAGAGTTTCCATGAAATCTTTTGAGCAGATATAGGCGATAGTTTCGCACTTCCTGTTGTTATTTGGGTGGTCAAAATTGTTCTTGAAGTGGAACTTTTGATCAACTACAAACTGGATACACCTGTCAATATTCAAAAAATAAAACAAAAAGAACTTTTAGATATAAATTGACTCGTTTTATTTTAAAATTTTACTCTATTTCTCTTCTAATATAATTTTTAAAAATTTATCTATTAAAATAATTTTACCAAATAAATAATATATTTTTATAAAAAATTATAATTCAATAAACTCTATTTCCAAATACTTTACTTAAAAAATTCAACCAAACAAACCCTTAGTTCTGTAATTAGTGACCATTTTCCTTTCTTCTGGATACATGTAGGTTTCCACAATGAATCAAAGCGCCTGCGTTTTTTGTAATCCCAGTCACATAACATCATCACAAAAGAGGAATAAAAATAATCCTAAATCTAATTGCGTTACACTGGTGAACCAAAGTAACCATTCATGTCGTTAATTATAAAAAATGTGAGGAGACAATAAAGGAGTAGAACAAGAATTCAAACTAACACAAAATTTTATTATTCTCATCAAAATTTAAAATTTCCACAAACTCAACACATATCCTTTAAATATTGAAAGAAAACAACCAACTTAAAATATTAAAATATCCTACATAAAACGAATGTACTGGGGATCCAGTAGCAGATTGAAGAATCTATTTGACGCTTTATGCACGAACAGGATTCCCTACTCCAGCGGCTGGCCGTGGTGCTTGACCAGGCTTTGCCATATCGTCCTGAGAAACAATTTATAAGATCCAATGAAAACAATTTTAGAGTGCAATAGCAAACACAAAAGCCACGTAAAATTGACAAACATAGACACATTCATATGCTATAATAGAAATCACAAAGTTTGAAGCTATCTAGAACAACAAGATTAAGATAAATATCAGTAACTTCAGCTCAATTTGGGCTAGTTTAGTCCCCAACACAGGATAGGCAAAGCTACCAAACAGTGAGAAGAAAAATGCAGCTTTTTTTAAACCCAAAATCTATGTTTCTAATGCTTGATTGGTTGATCATTCTAGTTTCACAATCATGAGTATAAAGTAAAATTTAAGCATAATAAAAGCTTCAAAAATAATTAATAGTAGAAATATCAAAAATGTACCCTGCGTCTTATAAAGCGCTTCGGTGGCTCACGGTTCCTGCGGTCAGTGCGAGAGCGAACCCGCACTACATGTGAGTGAATGGCACAAGAGACACAATACTGCATCTTTGCATACAACTTGGGCAAGGTATATGCTACATCAGAGAAAAATAACGGTTATACCTTTACTCACCATTCAAACAACAATATAAACATATCAATATTATACATAGAAATCTATGTAATAGGTAATTACAGTCATAGACGCAAGCCTCCTGAACGTCTCTCACGGCGGCTTGCTCAACAATGTTCCTCACTAAAAACCTCTTGATGGCCTTGTCCTTCCAACCATTCACAACACAAAATCAAGACGTGGTGTACAATACTATATACAAAGTATAAGATATATACTTTTTATGCAAAAACAATATTCCAGAGCGAGTTTGTTAAATGTCTCCCAAAATTCCAATAGTTTTGATATCATAAGACCCAACTTTAGAAAGAAAAGCTTTTTATAAAAATGACTCAGAAAAAGGCATATGAACGAACATATATTTTTCCACTAAAAACTTAACTAAAAGTTGAAAAGTTCTTCTTCCGGTATTGACGATCGCAAATGGAGGACAACAAGGAGTTTCATATGTATGAATATATTAACGAAATCAATGTATGAACTGAAGCAAATAATATCATAAAACCGATACAAAAGAGTAAATTTTTTGTACTTTTGGGCAGCACTTGCCGCAGTTTGAGCAGCGGATGAAGTTGACGTGGCCACGGCCGTGCTTGTTGCGACCACCGTTCCTGCGCTTGAAAGTCTATTTAAAAAAAAAAAACCTCAAATTTAAACATGGGCAGAAGGCTTGTCAATACAGAATATGGACTGCAAATGAGAAAGAAGAATTCACTCTCACCATTGTGCTTCTGTTTGTGTTTCCTTTGGAGAGATGAAGGAGGCAGCGACTGGCTATATTTTGTAATTCAACGGAGGGTCCGAGATTTTGCTGTAGGGCTTCTAATAGTTACAAGCAATTTTATATGCACGAGCAACTTATCGTAATTGCCAATGGAAGCCCTCGTATTTCGAAATTTGTAATTTGACCCTCATTTCTTTTTATTTTCTTACGCGTCATTAAAATGTTTAAAGCAATGGGAAGATTTCACCAATCCAATTTGGAAAATTTCGTTGGCCTTAAAATATTGAAAAGTTATTTAAAAAGGAAAATTAGCATTACTTGGTAAAAGATATAAATTTTTAAGTTTGCAGCAATCTCATCTAATATTCTGAAATCTCACCGATTCAAGTTTTCTATAGGGAAATGACAAAAAATTTCTACCTATCCGTCAAAATATTCGGTAAAAGAATTGATATTTTTTATGCAATAATATTATCCTTACAAAATCAAAATATAATATAAATTTTATAACATTACTTGTCTTACTTAGATGAATTGTTATTACTTTGTCGAACAATCATCATCGAATTAAGTAATCACAATTACATATCTAAAGTTTTAAATTCTTTGTTCAGCCTCTCAAACGTTACGTTAAAACTAACGTAGTAATTTTTTCACCAAGACAATGGAATTTGAAAAAAAAAAACAAAAAAAAACCAACTACAATTATTATACAACAACAAAGATACATCATTATTATAAATTGAAATGCAATACAGTTTGTAAGTGGAAATTGCCCAACCCCCACCCTTCCATGTCTGCACTGTATTACTTATTAACGTACTCCGTCAAGTCTCAAATTCACACGAAACACATAATTGTCTACGGGCACATCATTTCATACATAAGTTTCAGCGAGTGCCGAGTACTTCGAAGCACGCCTCTGGTTCGAACATCCCAAGTGTGCTACAATACCTCCAATTTGCCAGAGATGCCAACACATGCGTACATAATTGACAAAATGCGGGACGCTAAAAAGAAGAAAAGAAATGAAGTTCACCACACCAATGTCTCAATGCCATGATTAACTTCAAACATATCTCGATGCATATAGCTCAGAAGCAAAGTTTCACAAAGCATGGACAATAGTTACTACGCCATTAAAGAAACCAGGAAACTAAAGATCAGACGGATACGATCAACTGTCAGAGAGATTACCATGAAGCTATAAAAACAGTGTAAATTCTGACATTATTTTGGCTTCCAAACA
>JAWDEX010000009.1:5681140-5710152 GCA_035221805.1 Trichilia hirta
AGCCCCCTTAAGATTTAAAAGTTGTCATTCTAACCAATAAAATTTTAAGTTTATTGTTAAAGAAAACATAATCTGTTACACAAAGTAAAGGTATCGACACTTCAATTAGAATATATCGATACTTAAATGAAGTATCAATACATTTTGACGAAAATTTATTTTCTAACTAAAAAGAAAATCAAAGGTATCAATACCTAGGACCAAGGCATCAACATTTTTTATCTGAAAAGTATGAGTATCGATATTTTTCTGTAAAAAATATCTATTTTACCGATATTTAGAAATTTTTTTTTATAAGCTCAAGAATACTTTAATAAATTTATAAAGCTTTATAAAATGTCAAATAGGAGTAAGGATTGATTATTCTCATCTTTTTCTTTTCTTCCAGCTTTCAAAACTCTCTCTCTTTTAATCTTTTTTCTCTTATTCAGTCATAACATTTCTCTCACTTTTTCACCAAATCAAGTAAGTGAATAGTAAAAAATAATCACTACTTTTTAGTAAACACTAATTTAAATTTAAATTTTACACACACTCGATAATTTAGAAGAAATCACAAAGAAAAAAATGATAAACAATCGATCACTTCAAGGAATCATCAAAATTTTTATACAAAAATCTTCTCTAAATTTTTGTGAGTGAGTAAATATATTGGTTCACATGTTTTTATGCATAACAGTTAGAGAATAATTATAGATTTTACTTTTTATTTATAGATTCTAATAGTTCAAGCATGAAATGGTAGAATTGAGTTAGAATACTTTGATTATATGTCAAAATAAGCTAAATATAGATGTGAATATATTTGGGTGATAGATTACTGTTTATGGCTACTATTTATTCAAAAACAAATTTGTTTAAAACATTAGTTTTAGTTATTAATTTGAGTAAAATTGATGAGTGCGATAATTTGTAGGATTTTATGTGGTGAAAATCAGATAAATGACTGAATAGTTATAGTTTAAAATTTTTGATTTGATAAAACTAAAATATTAGACAATATGTTTATTTTAAATAAACAAAAAAGTTGATGAGTATGTAAAATAGAATTATAAATAAAGATTTAAAGAGTTTATATAAATAAAGACTCCGAATTCAAGTAATACGTATTTGAATAGAAATATTCTAGTATTATACATAGGAGAGAAATAGAATGAGTTGTTAATGATATAATTAAAAATGTGTTATATAGATTTTGACGTCACATAACATGATTTAAGATGATTAGAGGAACAATAAGGCTTAAAGACATGGAGAATTAAGGGAGTGTATACCATCTTCGTTGTAAGTGGATTTTTCCTTTAAATATTTTTAAAATACTTTATAAAAACTATTTTTTCATGAATTAGAAAATAATTTAATATATGTTTATTGTTTAAAATAAAAAATAAATGACCTGTTGATTTGATTTGATTGTTTATAAGGCTGAAGGTCGATTATTATATTTATATATTATTGTTTTATAAACTTTAATGATGTGCATATTGGTGATACAAGATTTTATTTTTTTCTTACAAGATTAAATTTTTATTAATTATAGCTAGAGAGCCAATATTTATAGATTTGTTTTGATTTATGATATAAAAGCTGAAAAGGTAAGAGCCATAAGGACCAATACTATAGCTACAGAGTTAAGTAGCCTAAGGACGGTTATATTATTTTAGATGAGTGCAATTAAATAGTCTAGAAACAGATCTACAGAGAGGCCGTCTAGGTGAGTGCGCGACGACAAGATCGATATAAGGGAGGTGATAACTTCATTTGTGGTAGAGTGATTTGCTAGATGAAAATGCAGAGGATAATCGTGTGAGAATTCACAGACTATTCTAACAAATCATGTATTTATTTATTTTATCATATAAGCTAAATTTTATTAAACATTTCATGATTTTAGTTGAATGAAAAATCCACAGACGGCTCAAGATGCTCTTGATCAGAGTGATCACCGAGAAGGCTGTCAGCCCAATGATTTTGGATAATAGATCAATAGTTTTATTAAGATCACATTATTTCTATTATATTCATAAATATTTTTTTAAAATTATTTTTTTATAACTATTTTTTGTACTCATATATATATATATATATTCATGGGATATACTCTCGTATATTTATCCCCCTCACATTTTAATTTCAAGTAATTAGAGTAAAGTAAAAAAAGAGCTATAAATGAAAAAAAAATAACATTTCTCAACTATATAAGAATTGCAGATATATTTTTTATTCTCGACTCATTATTTTTATAGAGTCTACTGAATGTTATATAACGATTTTGATTAGTGTAATTAATATTTTTCAAATACTATTTGATTTCAAATTTATAGTGTCATATTAATTAAAATTAAATATTTATTATTAATATTTAACTTTTTGGTTGGAATTTATTTTGAATATTTAAAGTTTAAAATTAATGTACTTAAAGCCTTGCGAACTCTCGTATTATAAATTTAGCCTATAGGATTGTAGTACGAAAATATGCGGCGGTTATCACGTATAGAATCTAATTCGGAGCATGACATTTTGGGTCTTAAATAAAATTTTTTACTTAGATTTGGGTTGTTTTCTCTTACTATAGAAACTTATATTTCATCAAATAATAAAAATTATTTGCATTATAAATATTTTAAATTATTTGTTTTTATATATTATGAATAGTGTCTTGATTTTTTTAATTATGATATTATATAAAATAGAGTTAATTTAAATATATAAAAGATTAATTAATATTTTTTTAAAATTTTTTCACTAAAATGAGTGAATAAAAATATGAGAAAGTAAGAAATATTGAAATTCAATAATAAAAGTAAAAGTAACTGAAATATTTTGAATTAAAGTGATAAATATAAGAAAGTTTAAGAATGTATTAGATTAATACATAAAATAAATTTATTTTAATAATATTTATTATTTTTGTAGGATTAAATTAAAAATAGCCTTGGATTTATTATTATGATAATTGCATGCAATGATAAGTCGGTGAAATCGATAGTTTTGCTCTTAAAGCTAGGGGTAAAAGAAATCAGATGTCAAACAGAGAGGTGATCCTACTAATTCAAGCAATTTTTTCCTTTAAATATTATTTTTCAAAACTTCAAGGGAAGTACGTGTAAATTCCCCGTTATAATATAATGAATGATAGCACTGAAACTGATAAGGAATAAAAATCAGTAAGGATAAGAGCTATAACAAAAGATATGACTTGTATATTAGCAGCAGAGAAACCTTACAACACAAGATTTCATTTGTCTCTGATCCACTTGAAACAAACATTCTTCACAATCGAGAAAAAAGGGCAAAGCTAAAGCAAAATCTATCTGAATTCCACAGCGGAGGGAAAGAAGAGGCAGAAAAAACTAAAACAACTTTTGTTGTTTCTATAACCTCTCTAAGTTGCTATGAACTCTAGCACTGTCTGCATAGAGCATCAACATGGTGTATGCTGTTATTGTTGTGCCCACCCTCAAAAGCGTTTATCAGGACAAAGGAGGGAAATCTTTCACATCTCTCAGTTGGTACGGATACAGTTTTACCGGAATCCTGCAGCAAGAAAATAGCAAATGGAAATATTTAGATAGTATCTTACATATTCTTCAACAACTCAGTAAATCAGAGAATGCTGTACTTTTTGTTATCACTTTCGCATAATTCTCTTTCATTCTGCTTTTCCATCACTGAATGACCTGGTTTAGAGTCCAAAGATGTGGAAGTACCAGAGTCTTTCATTGTTCTAGCTAGTGTCAGGGAATGCTCATAAGTTCCAAACTTAATGGTTGCCATAGGAGGGTAGCAATTGTCAACCTGCATTGACTTATCAGTTGATTCATCAAACTGATGGTTGTTTTCTGATGGTGGGGCCTTCTTAGTTCCTGGAAGAAGGGGAAATTCTTCCAGAGAAAGACTGACAGAACAGCCATTTTCACCATTGTTTTTTTCTGGTAAATGTTCATCCTGGTCACACTTTTTACACGATTTCATACACTGAACATGGTCCAGAGATTCTGAATTCTTTGTCCTCAACGGTTTATGTATCTCTTTGAAAGAATGACGTGTCTGCAATATTGCAGCATTATTTTTTGGTATATCATTTTTTCAGTTCAAGAAATGACGCACAGATGGAATAAAACGGAAGGTTTCAAAGTAACATACCAGGTCAGGTATGTATGTGCCTGTTCCTCGAGACTTCTCGGCTTCATCAAGACTGAAAGTAGCAGCTGGTAATTGGGAATCATAAGCATGGCGGGATGACAGTCTTGGGACAAATACCTCTGTTCCCCATCGGTAAAAGAGATTCCTCTTGGACTGCACAAACTGACGCAGTGTGTCCCATGCACTTTGGTTAGAGATTTGAGAAGGAGATGATGGCGGACTGAACTCAGAAGTGACAGGCAATGTATAATCATGATACCACTGGCCATACAGTAGATCGGTATAGTAACTGTCATAGTCTCCACTGAGATCAGCTGCTTCAGATTTTCCAGTGCCAAATGCATGGATGGGAACTTGTACATCCGGCCTTTGTCCCTTTCCATTCCTATCCAAAGTGTTCACAAAGAACTTTTCAAGTCCCAATCCTATGCTTTCGCCTGGTAGCACAAGGATCTCTCCAAGCTTTTGAGCCCCATATGAAAGAGCACATCTTATTCGATGAAAGTTTCCTGCAGGAGAACAGGTATGTTTTCATTAAACTAATATATTTATAGCTTGTACTTATACAAGTATCCTAGCAACAAAAGGATTATTCTGAAAATTTTGAAGTCATTTCGGGAAGTATAAGGAATGACAAATGTTGTTCATGACTCAATAAAACTCTGGACAGTGACCAAAGAGATCAATGGATAAAAAGAACCTTTGCTGACACTACGCCCTAGGTTGTTGTTGTATTTTAGAGGATCAACTATGTTAAGATGCTTAATGGCGAATTTATGGCCTGCATTTTCTAATGCCTTGATTGGAACAGAATATATTTCTCTGCATTCCCTCAAAAATTCCTGACTGAGCAATAGTTCATCCCCATCATTTTCTGACATCTCATCTGCAATAAGAGTAAACAGAAGAATCTCATATAAACATCTATTAACATTTTGTATAAACCTGTATGTTATTAAAGCTACATACCTACAATTTCAGGAAGTGAAGATATAGCGACTGGTCCATTTATACTGACACAAAAATTATCCCAATCAAATGTGCTGTAGTAGTCCAAAAACTTGTACAGGACCTGTAAACAGAACAATAGGCTTGTATAATGATGAATTGGTGAAAGTACACAAATACTCTGGATGAAGTACTAACCGCCAAAGGACCGCATAACGACGAATGAAAGAGATTTATGATGTACAAGACCAGCATTTCTAACGCATATGTTGAAATCAAACCATAATGGGCACCAAGAATTCGGCTCTCATAGTAGCACCAGGCTTTGATCAAGATTATACTTTGTTTGAAAATATGATCTTTCCCAATAAGTTGGTCAACCTGGGTAAAAAGCAGCAAGAAATTGCAGTTTAATTTTCACTACCATGAAAAATAAAAGCCGACCTCATATTTTAACCAATCAATTAGGATAGAGAAGCAAAAAATGAGTAGACACTTAGACCCCTCTTGAAAAATTTGAAAACAGTTGAAGATTATTGTGAAAAAGAAAAGCATATAATTTTAGGTTTTTCAAATACCAAATGGTTTCAAATAATATATGTATTGCACAATTGTTTTTTCAAAAAATGATATCTTTGTTAGATGTTAAGTTCCATGAATTAAGTTACCTGATTACCAATTTAAGACATACAGGATCTGTCAAAAAAGCCTGAGCCACAAACATATCTTAATAGGTTATTTTAACAAGCCTGCAGAGATCGGATTTTACCTTCTCAAGAAAGCATAGAGCAGATAGTCCTGCCATTTGATTGAAGGATATATCCACTGGTATATTCTTCACATTGCATTTTATGATCTTCACCTGCCATTAGAACTCGTTAAAAAAAAATAACAATGATACTTGTGTCTTAGACAAGCAATGTCAGGAACAGCAACTCCTTATAAAAATTCTTTCATTTGTGTTCTATAAATTTATTAATAAAGCAAGCATTAACTATCAACTGATTTCTGCGACAAAAAGGCCCATCATGCTTCATCTAACACAATATCACTTTGGTTCATTATACAAAATTCCTGTGACTATGCAGTATGTTAATATTCTGTATGCAGAGCATCCTATGAGTTAGGTCCGAGCATTTTCATCAGATCTATTGCTCATATTCTCATTGTTGCCAAAAATGCCAAATTAAGTTTATTGGTATCACGTAGTTTATTGGTATCACGTAGAATAAATTAAAGGTTGAACAAAACTAGATAAATTTCTGATCCATTGGACATTATCCATTATGAAATTCATAGCAAGATCCACAACTCCAAATGGGATCAACTGAAACAAAAAGCCTACAACAAGAAGTGCAAATGTTTGAGAAAAGATATTTATACGACACCCAGGTGCAAGTTAACAATATGCGTAATACATGTATTTTAAAAATCTGAGTAGAGTACAAAGTTTTCATTTAGGTAGTAAAAGAACAATCAAGAACTAAACCTGTGCTGGAACGTATTGGACATCCTTTACTTCAAACACTGAATCCTTCCCTTTGCTTTCAAGGATATTGCAGACGTCTCTAGCCAAATCCTCTTCCACATTTTGATGGCTGAGCACAGTCAAATCAATGTCACCATCAGGAAGATAGGTTTTCAGTGGTACTGAGCCAAATGGGAACACCTATTTGGAAAGTGCATGGAAACGTGAAATAAATTCAGATTAATTAAAGCCTGAAGGTCAGCCAAACAGGTTCATATACATAGCAAAATAAATTGGTTACTCATCCTATCCAGCAAAATAAATTGGTTACTCATCCTATCCAGCAATATATATATATATATATATATATATTATATTAATCATAAAACAAAAAGCTGCAGAGGGAAACCCACAAAAATTTATCAACAGAATCTTGAATATCTGTCACATTGTTATTCAAGATCTCCTATCCACTCAGAGGACCAACTAACTGTATCTCAGAGGAGTGACTACTGTGTTCTAGAAAAGATGTAACATATATTAATGTTAAAGAAATACACGAAAAAGTAGTTCATAGCAGCTGGATCAAAGGCTAAGAGAGCTGAAATTTGAAATTGAAAAATTGAAAACAAAATGTAATCTGAACTCTGTAGAATGTACGGCACTATACGGGGTGGACACCCGAAAAAGTAATAAACCATTAAGCTTCATATGATTGATATTGATAAAGTCAAACAACAATCAGTGAGAAGTTTGACATGACAGTAATTTTGAATGGCAAAGGAAACTTCATTGGTTATGGTTACCACAAATATAATGATTTTAAATTTTGAACGGATAAAATTTATAGGGGACAAAATCGGGGTTATGACAGTGTTCATTCTGGGAAATTTAATTAATATATAGAAACCACAGCATTGATATGGGCTGAACAAGGATCATTTCAAGTTTCATGTTTATTCAGCTTTCTGTTTAGTCATAAAACTACAATACAGGACGATACACACGAGCATTCCAGTTGTTTCCCTAATGGAAAACAAATCACCAAAACAACAGCAATTTTGTCACATAGATCAGTGTAGCCACTACATAAAGGAAATAAACAAAGTGCGCAGAGATTATACAAGCTCTTTAGAGATCTATGAGTACAATGAATTCTTTTACACATTGAATATCCCAAAGAAAATAATTTAGTCATCTAACGGGAAAAAACAACAAAATACTAGCCTAGATAAGTGTGATACTCAAAGCCCTAACGTCACTGATACTGCAAATCTGTAACGAAGACTAATCTTTTGAAATAAATTAGTTTCTTTGCTTCTCAAGACTGGAAACTTGGAAACAGACTAGCCTCAATCATAAATTTAATATAGGATCATATGTATTGACGAGAAAGTTCCACCACATGACAACCATTAAAAGCAGGGAGCATGAACTTCTAAACTAACCTAAATTTAATAAAGAAAAAAAAAAATACAATTGTAACATTGACAAACAAATAATCAAGAAAAGTGGACTGCAGTAATTCTTACCTCAATTCCATAATAACCATTAATTAGGCTCTGAACATAATTGATGACTTCCTTCCTCTTTTCCTCAGAAACTACAGCAGGTTGAATGGTACATAATATCTCTTGGATCCTTTCCTCAGCCATCAGCAAGAGTTCAGCATCAACTGACAATGGGCGTGCATTAGGGGAAGAGGAGGAAGATGAAGAAGACATATAAGAGGACGACATTAATGATTCTTCTTGAAGATCTTCCATGACTACGCAAACTGAAATTTTCAGCATTGGAAGACGAAAACTATGAAGCCTCACCAACAAAATGCCCCATTCTTGATTTCAATTGATCACACAGAGATCACAACTGGAACCTTTGGAACTATAAATTTGGAAATATAAAACAAGATTTGGGAAAAACTGAAATTGGTGAGTTAAAGAAACATTGAGTGATGATAAAAGGAAGTTATTGTCTATGGAAATTTTGATTAGTTCGCAAGAAATAGAAAATGGTAAATAAACAGTAGAACTTAATCTATTATCTAGGAAGTTAGAACAGAGTTTAGAAGAACACTAGCTCCTGGATTATGTCAATAAAGGTCTAAAAAACTTCTGTATTTTTCCCAGACTCAAACATTGTTTTTTCACGGTCCTCCGAATGCAATAAAATACACATATGCTCTAGAACATAATATTTAAGTCCAATGTTCTAAAGAAAACATTAGGACATTTGGACAGGATGGAATATTTTTTTTCATTTGGATGGACAACATAATGAGATGCATATCAGCGAATGTAGATCTTGATTGTTGGGGGCAAAATCCAGAGGGAAGACTCTCCGATCATAGAAATAAATAAAAATAAGTTCAGAGGTGATATTAACACAGAAGAAAAGAGAACTACATTCCTTTCTCCCTTTTTGATTATTGATTTTTGCCTTAAAGAGAAGATCTGAAAAGGAATTTGCTAGAAAAGATGATAACAGATGAGAAAAGGATGTGAATACATATTGAAGAAACAGAGTCTCACTATTGAATGAAAAGATCTTTCCCTGAATCTCACAACTCCACTTGGCGAATAGTCTTGATTTTCTCTGTTCTGAGGAGCCTCCATTGGAGAAATGGATTACTTTTTCTTTGATGAGCCAATGCAGAGTAAAGAATAAATGTAATGAGACAATAATAGTAAAGTTTTTCATCTTTCCACATAATTACAACTATCATTAAAGACAAAGTTAATGCATTTTGTGTTTTTCTCATTTTAGCCACCCAAATTCTTACCTTACTTAATTCAGATTATTTAGCTAACTATAAATTGCATAATCCTCTTTATTATCAAATCTCAGCCTGCCTTCACCAATGATTATTTTTAATAGCATTAATTTTGAAAAGACATTTAAATCTACTCGTGGTGCCTAATGCACTTGACCTTTTAGGGAATCGATGGTTAAAATCTCTCAGTAATGAATGAAAAATCCAAATTGTTCCAGACTTTCAAATAGCCTTGGCAAATTGTGAGAATGTACATAGAAATTAAGCATGAAGCGGGTTTGTAAGGTGAGTATAATATGGATGTCTTAAACAATATTCAATTTCTACAGATTAGCAGTACAGTGCTTCCACCAAACAATCTACAAAAGTAGAACAAAACTAGCATGCAGAATTTGGCATTCCTAGGCTTTTCAATTAACAGAATGCACCTCAACCCTGACCATCCAATGCTTGTACTAACTAAACATGGCAAAAGAACCTCCGAGATAAAATATAGAAACACATCAGGTACAACAGACAGGCTCATCCTGATACACAGACATTAGAAAAATATGTCAAATTTAAGCCCTTTCATTTTTGCCATCTCTAGAACTACCTTAGAAGCAGCCATTTGTTCTAGCATCAAGCATTATAGATTTTAATATGGAAAAAAAAAATTTCATTCCCTAAAACCACAACACAGTCCTGAGCACTTCTCCCCAACTACACAAGAAAGATAAAGGCAGCAGACATGTTAAGATCTTGCTGAAATTCGTTGTGTAATAGAATTCCTCTCCCTAATGATAAGTGTGATATAGGATTAAATTACAAGGTTTTCTTGTGGCTCAAACAAATGACTTAATTATTCTTAATCCATCATAGGATATGATTTTTCTTCTCCAATTTAAGCACGCATTTGATAAAGAGTCAGTTTGTGTTCCTAGGTAATTATCATTAGTGACTAGCAATATTTTGTCGGGCATTGGCTCATTTTAGCATGGGTTATTCATGTTGGTAAATTTCGGGATAAATACAATTCTGCACCTTTCCATATATTACTGCAATTTCTTAATAATTTTCTTCTGTACACATAACACTTCTTGTAAGCGAACCACTTTATAATATGCATTTTTGAGTGATGTTCCTGTTACATTATTTTCCCCATTGTCTTTGTAAAACTGGACGCAGTAGTTACTGCAGTGCTAACAATAGGAAAGACAGACCCATGAATTTTTCAGTTTTTATCCTTGACAAATATTTTCAATGGCAAAGTGTACCACTATATACCAATCCAATTTTGGAAAGTAAACCAAATCTTAAGATAATGGCCCAGATTCATCAGTTCTCCATTGAAAAACCAGAATATAGCATATATAAAAATGACAAAAAGATCTATAGTCAAAAATATGTATTGTATACAATGAATTTGCATTCGTGTAAATAGCAGTGCCCTGAACCTGAAGATACCTAAAATCAAATTCTGAATCTTATTCGGCAATGTTGGCAGAAAATGTAAACCATTTTATCCAAAATGCAGTGATAGTTGTTAACGTGGAGTAAATCTGACTTCAATTATGAGCAATGATATGATTTTGAAAATGAAATTTGAATTAGAATAAATGAAAAACAATATCAAGTCTCTTTTTTTCTCATCAATGATGTACACTGAATTTGCCCTTCTAATCAAAACCGAAACTGAATTTATTTTCAATCTAGGATGAGCAAGAAAAAAGCCGTTTTCTCTTAACTCTTGTTGCAAGGAAAAGGAAACTGAATTTATTTTTAATCTAGGATGAGCAAGAAAAAAGCCTTACTCTTAACTCTTGTTGCAAGAAAAAGGATTAAAAGCGACTAAACTTATCAAGAAATTGTTAGTGATACCTAGGTTCTATGCAATAATTGGACTGGGATTTCTACTGCATATGCATGTATATCCCAGAATTTTATAAAGTTCATTCACGATTAAAACTATATAGAGTTGACGTCATGTAAACTCTAAACAAACGAAATATCATCATACAAGTTTTCCCTGCTGTACTGAGCGGAACCTGCCCTCTTACTGTTGTTTTAAAAAAAGGGAAAAGCTAAACAGAGATGTTTCCAGTCATTGATGACAAATTGTCAATTTGTCATATGATATACCGATTCAACAAACACAAACCAACCATGCCAAAAACGTAAACAGTGCAATCATATCAATCGAATACCAAAGAACAAGTAAATATTTAATCATACTTTATTTCTGTAACTTCTCCGGTGAGAAAACAGGAGATTTACCTTAACAAGCGTCCAGATTGCTTCTCGCTTCTCTTATATTTTGCTCTCTTGCTTTGTTCAAATCCCAATTCTTTGCTGGAATCTCTCCACCCATACAAATAATAACACAACATCCTGTGAAAAGAACAAAAACAAGTACATAAACAACATCTCAGTCAGTCCAATAAAAGAAGCAATGTTCAAAATACAGAAAGCAAAAGAAAGCCCAATCCCCAAAACACAAACCCTAGAAATTGAAGGGATCACTAAAACAAACCCATTAAAAGAAACATTATCTTGAAAAAAAGTAAGCTCCAAACAGTGGTCCCACCATCAATTCACTAGGTGAGCCGTCTAATTGACGTGGCAATTATTCACTTTACGACTCGCATATAAAACCGCGAAAATCACCGAACCAAACCAAATTTTCCCGCCATGTTGACACTAACCCCTAAAACCCTATCCCCTTCCCCATTTCTTCACAACCCGTTACCCAAATTACAAAAACCTACTCCAAAACCTTCAAATTCATCCCAAATTCAGCGTTTTAACCCACCAATTTATGCAAATTGTTATCAACCCACTTACCAAACCGAAAGGGGTCTCCAGTTCGAGAGTGAAGACACCTTCTTTCGCCATGAGAGCGCCACGGGGCGCGACCTCGGCGTTCTCTCGGCAGCACTGTACAAACTATCAAAGCAACATCTGCGCGTGTTGGACGCGATGTGCGGGTGCGGAATCCGGTCCCTCCGCTACCTTTCCGAGGCGGAAGCAGACTTCGTGATGGCAAACGACGGAAATGATAGTCACAGAAGGGTTATTTTGAATAACTTGAAGAAAGTCAATCGGTTTTCAGGGGATGAAAAAAGATGGGTTGTGACTCATTTTGATGCAAATCGGGTTTTGTCTGAATGTTATCTGAAAAGGGATTTTTATGATTTGATAGATATTGATTCGTTCGGGAGTGATTCGAGCTTTTTAAGGACTGTGTTTAATGTAGTGAAGCGCGACGGACTGCTTTATTTGACGTCTACGGATGGGTACACTTCCGGCGGTCACCGACCGAATAAGTGGGTATTTTATCGCAGTCAAGGTGTTTGATTATAAATGAAGGAAATTCAGTTATTAGCTTAATTGCTGTAAGTTACAAATGGTAACTGATTGAAATTTCAATCCGTTCTTTTTTCTGTTTAAATACGCAATTCTATTGCAGTTTTAGCAATTCTGGTTCTTCACAATAAATTGAAGATTGGTTTTACGCTCAGTTGCTCGTTGTACAGGCTCAATTTGGAAATTAATTTTTTATTTTTATTTTTATTTATTATTTTCTGTGTGTGTGCGTGCGTGCCAATTTATCAGAAATTGATATATTCTTCGGCAGATTCTTAATTGCTAGATATTGCATGATTCAACGATAGCTCCTAATTTCAGGACCGTATTATATACAGCAGGAAAGAACGATATCTTGCTACCAAATTTCTGGAATAGTTTTATATTCTATCTTTGAATTCCTACCGGCAACTGTTGTCGACGTCGAACGCTATTATACTGGGAACTAGTGGGTTTATCTTGAGCGTTTCTATCTTCTTTGTTCCCAAATTTTGATTTTGTCTCATTACTTTCATATTTTTCTTTGTCACTGTTTCTTTGCTCTGGCTGCATGCTACGTGATGTTTGTTCCAGGTTCTAAACAGAGTGATGACTTTGTTTTTCATTTTCCTAGTTCTCTAGCTGCATATGGCGCGTATATTCGCCCTATGCCATATTCGAATGAGGTTGGTTTGCGAATGCTCATAGGTGGGGCGGTAAGGGAGGCTTCTGCTCAAGGTTACCATGTCGCTCCTCTATTTTCATACTATTCATTCCATGGACCTGTATTCAGAGTTATGCTTAGAGTGCATCGCAAAGCATTACCAGATAGCAGGTAATATTGTGCTCTGATTTTGTTTGAACTGGATGAATCTAATTCACCGTGTTTATCATTTCAAAACAAAACAAAAAGGAACTTCACCATGTTTATCAATGTATTTACAATTCATGACAGGGATTACGGTTTCATAAGCTACTGCGCACAGTGTGGGAATTCTCAAGCATATTCTTGGGAGGAACTGGGTCAAATTAGTTGCCCGTGCAGTAATTCTATTGTATAGCTCCATTCTAATGCAGTAGTTTCTCTATTTTTGTTTTTTCTTTCTGACTCTCACTACTACGACTGCTATGTTTCTTCCAGCGAAGCTCGCCGGTGGTTTCAGGGCCCTTGTGGACAGGCCCTTTACATGATGCTAGCCATATCGCAGAGATGCTAAATTTAGCTGAGCAATGGGGATGGGTGGGACATTGCACAGGAACTTACCTGGAAAATCTTTTAAACCGAATGACAGATGAAAGTGATCCCAGATTGCCATTTGGATACATCAAATTGGACGAGGTCCTGAAGCTAGTTTCTTCGTTTCCTCGTTTTTCATTCAATCAGGATGCTATTCTTCTACCATATGATTTGCAGATCTGCAATTTTATGTTCAAATTACATGGAGTTAATGAATTTCAAACTTTCTCAGATAGCAAGTCGTGCAAAGACGAATTCTCCCTCACTAAGGAGTATGATGAGCGCCATTTACAAGGTAGTCTCCCAGTACGCACACGCGCAACTATGTTGCATAATTGGATTATTTATTCAATTGCAAGTCCTTTAATTCGTGAAAGATTATATCTTGATAGCGACTTTCTTCTCTCTACCGGGCGATTGCAGGAGGGTTATGTTGCTAGTAGGTCACACATTGCTTCTAATGCAATCAAGACCAACTGTCCCATGACAGAATGCACCAGAATTGCGAAGGGAATTATGGGACAATGACAAATGGCAATCACAAGTGTCAGGCTTGACTGGTCTCGAAAGAAAGCAAGAGTTGATTGCATATACGGATTGAACCGGAACACTAAAAATTTTATCACAACCACAAGCACAGCCTGCGAAGAAATAGGAATTGTTAGAATTCTCAAGTAAAATAAAAAAAAAAAAAATTAAATATATTTCAGACAATTTTAATTTTTAAAAGTGTTCTTCTCCAGTAAAAATTTGGAAGTGACTTAAATTAAAGACACTTTCATTCAGAAATTTCAGTGTTTTTATGAAATCATTTGAATAGAGATTTCCACAACATAGGTCATGGTTTCGCACTTCCTGCTGGTGTGACACCCCAAGGTTCAAGGTAAATATTGTTATTAAGGGGTGAAAATTGTTCTTGAACTGAAATTTTTGAACAATACTGTAATAACATTGAATTACAATTTTGTAACCTCCAACTATCCAGTCAATATTCAACAAATTAAAAAAAGAGAGAGAGAAAAGAAAAGAAAAGAAAAGAGCAGTAATTTTTCACATTATTTAATTTTTTTAATTTCTAACCATTTTCCTTTCTTTTAGACGCACGTTTTCCCCTTATCAGAACCAAAAAGGAAGATTTATGTTGATCGGCTGATGCCTGAAAAATGATGAAGGTACTAACTTCAATGGATCAAGGGGCCTGCATTTTTTTTTATTCCCAACGACATAACATCTTCAGAAAACAGGGAATAAATATAATTCTAAATCTAATTACACTAAACTGGTGAATCCAAGTAACCTCCCATGTCATTTATTATAAAAAATGTAAGGAGAGGAAGGAGTAGAATAAGAATTAAACTAATACAAAATTTTAGAATCCAAAATTCCCAGAATCAATATATATCCTTTTTTTTCTTTAAATATTAAAAGAAAATAACCAACTTAAAATATCAAAACCTCCTACGCAAAACTCAAGTTTCGGGGATTCGAAAACACAGTAACAGATTGAAGAATCTGATTGACCCTTCGTGTACTAACAGGATTCCCTACTCCGGATGTTGGATGCTATGCTTGGTGTCACAGACACTTTTCTAAAATGCTGCAAAGAAAAAAAGATGGCTCCAAGTTTCTAATTTAACTAGCTAAACAGATTTTATAGCGATAATAAGTTAGTTAATTGTAAGCACACGTAACATTATAAGTAACGTAATATACTTATAATAAAAATGTACTAAATTCAATATTTTTTATTAATCATAATAATAAAGCATTTACAAGATATGCCTCTAGATCATAAAATTACCAATCAATACAACATGGATTAATACACGAGAATTATGCATACAATGTGCCTGCAGGTACTCCTATACATTTACTCTAAATGCACATATTGAACCGAGTGTCAAAACACTCTCACTCTCCTAGAGCGTTAGGAGCACAATCCAGCGCCACCGAGTCCTCGCCCATTGGAGACATGAGCCCATACACAATGCTTTACCGCATAAGCTTCGCTTATGTTGTGCTTTCCTAGGCTCGCTCAAGTCATCGCTCACGCTCACAAGCCAATGCTCGTACGCTATGTACGGCGTGACACTCACACTTCTCTCACGATAGCAATGCGCGCACGCTTACCCCATTTATGTAAGTGCATGAGTAGCGCTACGCCGCATCCTTTTTTATGCAAGCATAAATGGGTTTTACACTTCATGCGCTCTGCATGTGGTATACTGCATGTGCCTATTAAGTGTGGTGCGCTCTCGCACCATGACACTTCCTTGTCTCTTGCCTGCGTCTTTGTTGCATACTCCCAGCAAAGTTGCAACACCGCATTACTTCTCGCTTATATGCACCTTCGTATATATTCGTGTTCACTCGACCCGGTACAAGGCGTTAAGCCAAGCTTAAGGAAGCATGGCTAATTTAAGACCTGTGACACTTGGCCAATTTGACTAGGCTTTGATATACCATCTTGAGAAATATAATTTATAAGATCCAACGAAAACAATTTTATGAAATGTGTCAAAATAAAAAAAAATTTTAAAAATATTTATTAAATAATAATTTCAAAAAAAAAATTTGAAGAACTAAATTAAAAATATAATTTTTGAATAATTTTACCCTTATAACTAAAATTCAAAAATTTTGAATTCAACTTTTTTTTTCAAATAAAAAACACTTTCAAAATCATAATTTTGAAATTAAAATAATGTATTTTTAATAATACAATTTAATTAACAACATGAAATTATTAAAAATTATTAAATTTCGTTTATTTATATTAAATTAAAATTTTTTATATAAAATTTTGAATTTTTTACAAAATTAACATATAAATCATAGTTTAAATATTATAATTTAATTTAAATATAAAAAAATAATAATATGAATGTTTTTGATCAAAAAATTATTTATGAAAATATTTTTAATACTTTCTAACTAAATTTAGAAATATAAACTTAGTTTGAAAGGATAATTTGTCTTATTTCGAAAGTATAATTTTGTATTAATTAAAAAAATTAATTTTTTTTAACTCAAAAGTGTAATTTAATCTCTATTCAAAAAATTTAATTTTACCTTAATTAGAAAGATTTTAATTTAGCCTTAACTCAAAACTGTAAAATTTGATTTTAATTTAAAATTTTTTAATTTTACTAAAAAGTGTAATTTAACCTTATTTCGAAAATTTTTAATTTTATCTTAATTTGAAAGTATAATTTTGGCTTAATTCTAAAATATTAAGTAAAATTATACTTTTTAATTAAGACAAAATTATATTTTAAAATTAAAGCAAAATTAAAATTTTCTAATTGAGCTAAAAGTACACTCTCAAACTAAAATAAGTTACACTTTAAAACTAAATTTACATTTATAAATATTTTAGTTTAAAAGTATCAAAAATATTTCTACAAACAATATTTTGAACGAAAAATTTATATTACTAATCAACATTATCGTTTTTTTTCATTTAAATCAAATTTACATATTAATTTTATAAAAAATTCAAAATTTTTTATAAAAAATTTTAATTTGATACGGATGAATAAAACCCGTCGATTTTTAATAATTTCGTGTCTGTCAATTGAATTGTATTTTACCTTCAAAATTATGATTTTGGGCTCAATTACACCCCTATCCTCCACCCATCCATGTCTGCACCGTATTACTTACCAAAGGCACTCGGTCTCCACCCATCCATGTCCGCCGTATTACGTACCAAAGGCACTCGGTCAAGTCTTAAATTCACAGGAATCACAGTATTTTCTACCGGCACATTATCGTACACATTAACGAGTACTGAGTACTTCCAAGTACGCCTATTGGAACATCCCATGTGTGCTACAAAACCTGCAATTAATAACAGATCCCAACAAATACAAATACCTAATTGACAACATGTCAGACGTAAAAAAGAAGAAAAGAAATGAAGTTCACCACACCAATGTCTCAATCCCAAGGTCAACTTCAGAAAGATGCCAATGCACATTGCTCAGAAGCCAAGTTTAACAAAGCATAGACAATAGTTACTGTGCCATTACAGAAACGAGGAAAAAAAAAAGGTCAAATAGATACGAAATGAACAACAACCTGAGTGATTAAAACAAAGCTACATTGTCAAGTTCAGACATTATTTTGGTTTCCAAACGCGGGATATACAAGTGAAACTCACAGCAAAAGGGTGGATCTTCATCTGTTACAATAATATCAGATTATTGAATCTTCGACCTGATAAGCTGCAAGGGCATCCATCTCCCATATCCAGATGAAACAAGTGCTCCTAGCTCAAGGGCATTCTTTCTCGTACACTTCACCGGCATAGTTCCAGTTCATCACTTTCCAAATATTTTTCAGATAATCTGGTCTCACATTCTTGTACTGCAGAATAGAAAAGGAGAAAGTCATGAGAGGTAAAGGAAAATGAAAGAGAATTAAATTAATCAACAGGTAAAATCCTGGGTTCACAAATTTACCTGTAAGTAGTATGCATGCTCCCAAACATCTATACCAAGTAAAGGAACCAAACTTGGGCCTTTAGTTACCAGTGGATCCTGCAACAGAAGCAAATGCTTTGTTCAATCTAATAACATAAACACACGTAACATGATAGGCATGCTCTCAGACAAACATATCTAACAGTATAGGCATGCTCTCAGACAACTTAAGGAATTCATGGCAAAGTCACCAGAATAAAACTTCTAAAACCTAATGTTTCAAGTGATTGTAATTAGAAAACAAAAGACTAAAGGTTTCTGGCACGATACTGGTATCCTAAATGTTTACTCACTTGATTCACAACATCAACAAAAATAGCTAAAATTGTGGTAATTAGCAATATTAGAAGCCTGAAACAGCCATTGTTTGATGTCTATTGCAAAATGTCTAGTGAAAATCTTGATGAAAATGGGAAATATCATAAAATTACCTGATTTGCACTGGTTTCAACCACAAGCTTCTTCAACTCCTTGTCCAAGCCAAGCCACTGCCAAAAGAGGATATGAAAAAAACGAAAAGATGAGCATTGGCTGAAACATCAGAGCAAAGACCACGCATAACAAAATGACACAGTGGTAAAAAATTTAGTAAGCTGAAATACCTACCACCCATCCAGAACCCTGTACAGCTGCACCTTCTATGTTCATCTTTTGGATCAATGCCTCCAGAGAACCAAAATGAGTGTCAATAGCCCAACCAAGGGAACCTTTTGGTGGCTCACCGCCTCCTTCCTGGAATAGTATGGCATGTTTAAAGCATTAGATAACCAATCTAAACTGCAACCTGAAAAAACAATCTAGAAGTAGATGCTTACACTAACAGGAGTGAGATTCTGCCAGAAAACTGAGTGGTTGACATGACCTGCATAACTCACGACCATTTGAAATGAATCAAAGTCAACAACTGACATAAAAGAAGAAGAATTATGATTGAAGAGGATAGCAAGAAAGTTAATTCTAAGCTTTCATTGTTCTTCATTTGATAAAATTTGACTACATTCCTAGATGATACCTCCATATTATATAAACATATACATAATGAGTCACTACACTGCTGGCAGTATGTAGTTTCTTCAAATATAGAACAGTCCTCTAGCTGTATCGTTTAAAAGGATGTTTTGAAGAATTAAAACCCAACTCTTGGATGCCTTTTGATAACAAACAAAGCAACAGTCTTGGTGCTTGTCACAAAGAGACATTTACACTTTGCAGTAGCTCTAACAAATCAAACTCATTATCATTCTAATACATTAAATTCCTATCTAACCATCATCAACAACTTTCCATTAAGACGACAACTTCAAACATAATTCTTCGATACGAATTACTTCGACTTATCTAAAAAAAATAATAAGAATAACCCCTAGCACACTTGGCATCATCTTCCACATGGTTCCATAAGTACTTTTCTTTTTTTTCAAGAAGTCCAAATTTCTCCTAATAAAAACACAATTAAAACCAAACCACTTCAATTTTCATCAATTAAAGGAAACACCTTTCCTTCTCGCAAACCATTATTGAATAAGGCAATCTCAAAATAATTAAATAACCAGACAATAAGACAAATATCTGACCTCCGCCGTTGAACTTGATGGCGCTCTGCAATTTAACAACAGTTGAGGAGTCTCCCTTGTTCATGGCTTGATCAAGCTGCTCCAGAGCCTTGTTGTAGTTCGTAACGTAAGTCTGGTGATGCTTTTGGTGATGAATCTTCATAATCTCCCCGCTAATCGCTGGCTCCAAAGCTCCGTAATCGTATGGAAGATCAGGCAAAGTGAATGTCTTGAGTCCGCGCAAAGCAAACACAAGAGCTATGGTGTTCCCACCAGTTGATAGGGTTTTCCGGCTGACGATGGAACGGAGAGCCATGAGAACGAGAAAGGATGTAGATTGTGCGGAGTGAGGTGTCGAGTTTATTAGAGAGGGCGGGGAAAATAAGGGTGCGGGAACCGTGCGTTTGGTTTGCTTTTGTTTTGTATGCGATCGTTGTTTGGTCCGTGTCACGTCCAGACGCATTGGATTAGCGTAACTGAAAATGGGACAAAATTACAATTTTATTTTAAAAAATGAGACAAAATTACAATTGTATTTCTAATTTTTTATGTTTTTAAAATATAGAAGATAATTGTTTCGAAAATAAATAAATAAATTACTAATATACAAGGTTTAATGATTTTAAATTGCGATATTTAAATTTAAATTTCATCCAATAGTATTAAGAATAGAAAAAATATTCGGATCCGTACTAAAATATGTGAGAAGGTTCGAGTACAAAAATATTTATGCTGTAACTATAAAAAAAAAAAATGCGAATGCGTTAACAAACTTTTTAACTCGCACTTAAATTCGGGGGCGAATTTGATTTTCATGAAGCCTGTATTTGACCCAACCCAAATTCACATTTTATAAAAGCCTTTGTAGTCAGTAATCTTCTTGCCTATGACTACGACCTCTCGACCTTTCAAGCTCTCTCTTTGATATCTCTGAGTCTCTTTCGACCTTTTGCTTTCTCTCGAGTCTTGACCTTCAAACTCAATGCCCTTCACGACCACTTTTCGGAGGCATAGTCTTCTTCCCTCTCTTTCTCTCTCTGCCCCTTCAACCCACCTCCGAAACTGATTGATTCACCACCACTTTTTATATTTTCCCTTTTTTTTATTTTTTGTTTCCACAGTTTCCCTGAAAATATTGTTTAAATTTTAGAGAATTTTTAGTAAATTTCAAAATCAATAAGATCCAGATGCAGTACGGTAATAATTTGAATGACAATAATATTATGTATATAAATTTTTATTCCCTTTCTCAAAATATAAGATATAAGATATACGATATATTTAAAATTAATTTAGATAATTTAGATTTTTCTTTAGATAATGATGCTACTGTATTCAAAATTTTTGTCACGCAATACTGACAAATGCCACCACATTGTAACAACAAACGGCAAACGAACACTCACTTTCAACGTATTCCGATAATTTTATTTAGCCTTGAGAGCATAGCATAATTCCATGAGAGAACATATTGGAAGCAAATTCTAATACGACATCGTTACGTATACAAAATCCTAGAACGACATCGTTATTTCAATGAATTGGTCGCCAAACCTTTTAGATCAGAAAAGTCATTAGTTTATTTCTGCCTTCCCATTTTAGACTTCTATTGGATTACGGTGAACGACAAAGAAATTCGGAGCGAAGTAAGCGATTTGTACGCCTGGAAAACTCATTAACCGCTTACATATCTACACGTGTCCCATTTCTGTGAAAACCGTTGCCGCCCGGCCTTCAAAATTGCGAAAGGTAACTCGGCAGATCTAGAATATTTAAAACGTCAATTGATCATGAAAATAAGTGATTTTTGTATTTGATATTCGTTGGCCGCTTGCGTTTGTGCGCGCATCCATGGACAATTCGGGAGATTCGTGCAATACAGTCGACCGAGATGGAGAAACAGCCGCCAGTAATTGCTCCGGCGGCGATGCCGCAGGGTTTAAGTTATTTAATCGACCGGGATCAATACACCAGTTCATTGGCGGCGGTAAAGGTTTGATTTTTATTTCAAGCTATACTGTTATTGAATCATGTTTTATAAAAACTAATTAAAAATTTAAACTTTACATGTTACTTGGTCAATTTTCTGTGTTTTTTACGGAAATGTTGTTTTTTCATTAGCTGCCGATCTTCTCTTATGGAAGCGACGTCGTCTTTCGTTTGGTGTCATTGTGGTTGCCACTGTTGCGTGGCTGATAGTTGAGCTGTCTGGAATACCATTTTTGTCGATTTGTTCAGATGTGTTGCTTTTGTTGATCGTCTTGTTGTTTCTTCACGCCAATTATGCTGCTTTAAGAAATAAGTATGCCTAATCTGCACTGCACTTGTTTTCATTTTTGCTGCCTTTTTTTAATGTTTTGGTACACATAAAATTTCTAATGAGGGTGTAAGTTTATTTTGAAGCAGGCAACTAAATACATTACCGGAGTTAGAGTTATCAGAGGAAATGGTTAATAATGCTGCAGCATCCTTTCGTGTTAAGATTAATTATCTTCTAATTATGGCTCATGACATCACTGTTGGCAAGGATTTTATACTGTTTTTCCAGGTGAGTATAACTTCATAAGGACCAAAAGTTTAATAGAATGTTCTTTTGATTGTTGGAACCTTGGTGAATCAGCGTTGTGGCACTTAAGGCTTATTTGTCTTTTATCCATGGGTGATATCCGTAGATTTAAAATTAGCGGAAAGTAGATAAAGATAAAAGGGAGACATAATTTTCCAGCATGACTGTATAATAGATAAATTTCCCAAACCAGCTTAGGTTTGAGGTTTGCTCGAGTCTGGTTGAATTGAGTTTGTCTAGAAGGAAAATTGGTTTGGTGAGATAAAGGGTTAGGAGAAAGGGAGGAGTCAACCTCTTTAAGTTAGGGGTATGTTGTTAAACCTTGTTCCCATGTCAACCATTGGTGTTGATTTAGCTGGAGAAACATGCAAACCACCTATTTTGAGTCACAACCTTACGTCTTTTAATTAGATCCTTTATATCCCTTACTCTAGAATTATTCTCTTTCTCTTAAAATGCTGCATTCTTAGATGGATTGATTTGAAAGATGTTTAGATTCTCACCGCAGGATGGTTATTTGACAGGGAGTTATCTTTCTTTGGCTCCTCTCCGCCATTGGTAGCTACTTCTCATTCTTCACTCTAGCCTATATTGGTACGCATATCCATCCTCTGTCTGCAAACTGAATTGATTGGCTTTCTGTTCATTTCGTTCTTTACTTGGTTTTTCTTTATATTCTCCTCTAGTACTCCAGTGTTTTGCTACTTGAATTCACTTGGTTGTTTCTCAAGATTTCACATGGACATTTCTTATGACAAGAAACATATTGTGTATGAACTAGGGCTCAGCATAAAAATTTCAAACATTTTTCTGAAGATCTGTTTGCAGTAATTGCTGGCTTTTCTTGAGATTATTCAGCTTGGCATGCCTTCTTGAATGTGGCCTTGCAAGTCAGTTGTGGCTGTCCAAGCTTTCCTCTTGATATACAACTTTTTTTAATTAACAGAGGAGCTGTTTTGTGTACAAATTTCCCCACATGATTCATAACAGAGTCCGTCTTTACATTTACATGTTTGACTTTATTTGGTGACAGGAACTCTCTTATCCATTACAGCTCCTGGCTTTTACTGCAGATACGAAGAACATGTTGATAAATATTGTGGGATAATCCATAAAAAATTATCTCAGCACTACAAGATAGTTGATGAAAATGTTATTAGCAGAATTCCGCGGACCTTATCCAAGGAAAAAGATATATGAGTTTGAAACTTTCGTACATGTAACAGTTCATCAAAAAGGAAAGATAGAAAATCACACACGACTTGATTGCACTTAGATCCATGGCAAAATTTTGGAGCATTGGAGTTTATATGAAGTTGTCAATATGTCAATTTCCTAGTGACAGAATTTATATGAAGTTGTCAATAAGTCACTTTCATTGTGTGCGTGACTGACTGTTTTGAGGTTTCAGTAACTCTTGTGAAAACTATTGTGTTACGTTTCATTTTCATTGGTCCAGAATGATTTGATTTACTAGGTTATCTTCATTAACACCTGAATTAGTACCCATTCTCAATCCTCATTAAAATGAGAGAAATGTTAGCTGGCATGTCAAAACATGCAATTCTGAAGTTTCAGCTGGCCTGTCAGTTAGACCGAGAAGACTTGAGATCTTATGTAAGTCAGTCTCGAACGTGGAAAGCTCAGTGATGAGTTGCTGAAAAATCAAAATGAGGGTACAGGACAGTGGATCATTTTGCTAGTCCTGTTTGGGTACCGAATAAGTAGGAAAAAGGATGAAAGTTTAGTTGATATGCATACTCTCTGTTTTAGATGCTTAATGAAATTTTTTAAAAATTTAAGAAATGTTGGGGCCAATTTGGTAGATTCTGAATTTGAACGTAGTTACATTATGTTTTATTCAGTTATACGTGATCTTTTGTATTCATCTGGTTTACATTCCTTTTCAGAGATACTTGATCTTTTATATTCATCTGCCCCACATATCTTTCAGAGATAGCTGGTGAAATGGTTTATAATTCTGCTTTGTAACCCAATACATGGTATGCATAGTAAACAAAAGTGAAGAACGATGAGAGGATAAAAGTGAAATTGCATCAAATATTGCTATTGTAGCAGGTAGTAAATGGCCCAAAAAGGTTAATCGAGTATGTCAGCACCATAAATTTATACTAGTCAATAGGCGGATGATCAGTCATCATAGATCCATTTAACAAGAGGAATGCTCGATACAAAAATTTTAAGCTCCGGGGTGGATTCTTTTGACATATTTGATATGAAACCAGACTCAAACACTAAAAGACAACATAACAACTGCATAGGTGCCTTAAGCTTCCGTAAAGATAAATTCAAGTCACTGAATACACGCTGAGATGGGTACTTAATCTAGCCACTAACAAGCTATGCTTGGAGCTGTTCCTTTGCCTTGTCCAACCAAACACCGTAGATTTCATCCGAGAACAGAACAAAGTGCACCTGCAAAGGGTAATCAACATGAATGGCAATAAGTTTTCAGAGAAAATTTTCATTTTGGTAAGTAGGAAAGATTAGAAGCTGGTCAAGTTATGAGGGAAACGAAGGCCAAAAGTCACACATTCAGAGGATGGCTTTCAGCCTTTCACTAGCAGCTAAAACCACAGTAGCTGAACAAGACTTTGGGAATAGGCGAATGATAACTGAGTCAGAATATAATAATTAAAAACTTCTTGAAAAAATTGCAATAATGCAATAATTTAGGTCTATTGTATAATGAAAGAAAACAATAGAATATGATACCTCTTTGATATCTTTTGCAAATTTTTTGACCGTTGAGATTGCAATTGTGGCAGCTTCGTCATAAGGATAACTAACAAAATATTACAGTAGAAACAGAAACGAAAACAAGTGGTTAGATTTATAAGTAATTGACATCTAAAGCATCAACCGATATACGTAAAAGTAGCATCCAACTCATGAATGCAATAAAATTAGATATTCGAGATTACTATCCAATACTTTCTATAATGAGCTTGTGTGCCGGCCCTATAGGAGGCACTTTCTCCAATCAATCTACTTTTGTGCCTGGGGAGTCAAGTTTTTCATCTATTTTAATTAAGAATGCACCATCCAATTAATAATTTTTATGAATTTTGCCCTTGGCATGCAACTGCAGAGTTTACGTGCATTCAGAGGAGAAATTAAACTTCCACTACTAATTTATATCAAGTGTCAACTTACCCGTATATACCACATGATATTGCAGGAAAGGCAATGTATTGAATGTTGTTCTCTTTGGCCACTTTCAAGCTGTTCCTGTAACAAATTTGGGTGAAAAGCATATCAACTTAGAATTTAAATCAAATTGCTTACAGGTATAATTGACAAAAAGCAATAAACATACTGGTATGCATTTTTCAGATTGACTTCATGATTCCTATCAACAGCATAAATAGGACCAACAGTGTGAATCACATGAGATGCGGGCAATTTGAAACCTCTGTACAGTTTTTGGTATGTTAGTATGATAATTATTCACAGTAGTAAAACGATAAAATTAGAATTACAGAAGTTAAGTCAGAATAACCAACGCGGTAATTCGTGCTTCTCCTGTGGGGCAACGAACTTCCGGCCGGACTTCTGGAACTTTAAGGCAAGCTTCTAGGAGTTCCGGTCCAGCAGCCCTATGTATGGCTAACAAAATCCAACTAAAATTACCACCAGTTGGTTTAAATAACATCATTGTCAAAAAAAAAAATTATAAGACGGGGAAATTACCTCCATCTGCGCCACCACCTCCAAGCATTCTCTCGTTAGCTGGATTAACCTACAGAAAGTAACCACTGAAATTAGTGTAATAGCACATTTCAAGATCAACTACGTCCAATCAAGCAATTACTATATGAAGGAGTAATTGATAATCCTTGAAAACTCAAAACTCAAATTTGATATTATATAGGAATTGAAGTTACAAATCTTGCATACAATATTAATTTTCCACACATATTTGACACACAGTAATCTCATCCTACGGCAACGGCAGCTTGAAAGGCACGGCAACTCAGATTTAGCATATGCCTAAAATCTACCCGATGGAACTAACAAGTTATAATTCCAATTACGTGTCCACAAAACTAATCCCAAATTTCAAACTTTCACCATATCCACAAAAAAACATAAAGCACCGAATTCCACAAACATCAAAACAAAAATCTGAAACCCAGAGAATATTCTCCAGGAAAAGAGCAAGAAAGAGGATACTGACAATCGCATCAGTGGCACGATCTACGAACCACCTAGTGATATCTCCTTTCCTGATCACGAGAGAGGTTGATTCAGACAACCGGAAACAACTATCATCGCCACCTTGACCCCTCGAAACAGACATCGTCCGGACCCTAAGACCAACACTCCGCCCCGAGAATTTCCTTCCTCTAGTAATTGCAGTTGCTGTTGATGATGCGAGAAGATAAAGGAAAGGCTTGTTAGAAATAACAGTTGTAGATTTTTTGTACGATGAGAAAGTAGAGTAACTTTGAATTCCTGGGACGAGAACTCGTTGTACCAGCCTTCCTCTAGAAGGCATGCCTCGCGTTTAATTTGTCTACAGGCAATGGAAGTAGCCAGAAATCGAATGTAAGATGACGGGATGATTACGCGTGTCCGGGCCGT
The DNA here is from genome assembly GCA_035221805.1 of Trichilia hirta. Classification (NCBI taxonomy): domain Eukaryota; kingdom Viridiplantae; phylum Streptophyta; class Magnoliopsida; order Sapindales; family Meliaceae; genus Trichilia; species Trichilia hirta. The sequence goes on from JAWDEX010000009.1 coordinate 5,708,251, forward strand.
AATGAGCATTCTTGTTATCCTTGTATTTTATGAAATTATATTATTTCCTTAGTTGAAATTGTACCAATGTAAATATTATCAAATGATATAATTTAATGAGAAATAGTATACATTTAAAATTTATATTAGCATCCAAGTAAGATGATAATCATTGATTAGATGATATATTTTTCTAAATTAAAAAATAATTTATTTAAATAAATTAAACATTTTATTATTCAATTAATAAATATCACATTATATTAGTTTTAATTTAATTGACACCGTTAGATTTCGTGCAATTACCATTCTCAAACCTATTGGTTAATACGAGTGAATTAACCCATTGTAACTAAAAAGTGAATGATTAACAAAGGCATACATACCATTTGTTTCTCAAAACTAGGCACATAATATGTCACATAATATCAGAGACTTTCAATTTTCATGGTCATAGCATTTTTTAAGAGGCAAACTTAGCGCATTTTTTTTTTTTTTTTTTGGTATGATACAAAATAGACCTTTTTTTATTTTAAATATCATTTTAGTTTATAAATTAAATTTAAAAATATTTTTTGTATCTTAAGTAAATTTTGAATTTATGTCTTAAATTGGTAAAGTGTTAAAGAAATTACTTTCATTTCATAGAAATGATATGATCTATTTTTTTTAAAATATTAAATAAAATATGCAATTCTATTTCTATTTTATTAAAATTAGAACTGAATTTTGATTCGAAAAGTTGCAAAAGAATCAATTTTTATGCATACACACAAACTCTATGTAAATATTTGCAATTGGAAATATATATTGGACGGTGTAAATTGACTTGGCCCGGCCCCAGTTATTTCGCCTCATTTATACTTTTGTGGGGAGTTAGATACAAGTATGCATTTAATTGAACCGGGATGAACTGGCCCAAAAAAATAATAAGTCTAACAGGCCGTCTTAGGTTAGCCCAAGAGATTAAAAAAATTCTAAATAAAATTAAATATTAAAATAATTATGCACTATATTTTTAATTTATATATATTATTATTTATAGATGAAAGCATGACTATTATAGTTTACCTACATTTTAAATTATTATATTATTATATTATAAAATAAAAAATAAGATTAACAAATAATTAAAATTTAATTGATTTATGAATGGCTCGAGTTAATAAGAAAAAAATAGTATATAATTTATCATGCAATAGTTAAAATCGAAATAAAAAAATTAACAAGAAAAACTTATAATATTACTAATACAACAATTAGATTACTCAATTGCATCATTAAAATAAAATTAGTTAAAATATAACAAAAATGCATAAAATTAATTTAGAAAATATAATATAAACAAATACAATTAAAAATACAACATAAACTTTTATAATTACTTAAGCTCGCGATAAAATTTTTATTAAATATTATATATTGTAAAGTTATTATTTATCTTTTGTGCGGACATACTTAATATTTTATATTTATTATAATTAAAAATTTATATCATATATTTATCTTTGTTAAAAATAATTATTTTTTAATAAATATTAAATAAAAAATAATATAATTTTTTGCTGGACCAATTTGAGTTCATCTGGATAAATTGGGGCTCATTTGAACTATTTGAATTTAAGCACGAATCTGTTCAAGCTCGTGTCAAGTGTCACGGGCTCTTCTCTAAAATGCCGCAAGAGCGCGTGATGGCGTCAAATTCTCTAACTTGACTAGCCAACCTCAAGCAGCGTAGCGAGGCTTTTATAGCGATAGCAAGTTAGTTAGCTGCAAGCACACATAACATTATAATTAACGCAACATACTTGTAATAAAGAGGCACCAAGCTTAATACTTTTCATTTATCATAATAACAAAGCATTTACAAGTTATGCCCGTAGGCCATACAATCACCAATCAATACAACATGGATCAATACAC
>JAWDEX010000009.1:5710252-5732128 GCA_035221805.1 Trichilia hirta
AAATTATTTTTGTGTTAGAATTTAGAAAGTTATTAATTGTTGTTGTTAGTTAGTTAAATTGTTATTTATTTATTTTATTTTAATTAAAGTTAATTATATTATATTTTTTTATTATTGAATTTATTGTTTTTTTGTGTTAAGAAGTTAGAATTGAATTTTAATTTTTTTAGTTAATAATTAATTATTATTCTTATTTACTTATTTTATTCTAATTAAAATTATTTATATTATTTTTTTATTATTGAATTTAATTATTTTATGTTAGAAAGTTAGAATTAAATTTAATTTTTGTATTAGAAAGTTAGAATTTAATTTAATTTTTGTGGTAGAAAATTAAAATTAAATTGAATTTTTGTATTAGAAAATTAAAATTAAATTTAATATTTACGATAGGAAGTTAGAATTTAATTTAATTTTTGCGATAGAAAATTAAAATTGAATTGAATTTTTGTATTAAAAAATTAGAATTGAATTTACTTTTTGTATTAGAAAATTAAAATTAAATTGAATTTAATAATTAAATTAAGATGACATATTATTCGTCACAAGAATCACACAAATTTTTTTATGATATAAATGAATAAATATTTTTATTCGAACATTATGAAAATGTTCCAAAAGAGCAACCTCCTTATAGTACAATAAACTTAACAAAAGTTACAATAGCTAGTAGTAGTAGACAATTTAGGTCTAAAATATGACAATTTTTAAAAAAAAAATAGTAAGCTTAATAAAATAAGATGTAATCTTTATGGTATAATGTATGTACACAAAAAAGAAAATGTATTAGGTATTCTTAAAAGGCACATAGATAGAAAATATTCAAGATATTTAAAAAATTTACAAAAGCAAACTCAAATTAAAATAATCGATGGGATTAATAGTGATAATTTTTGCTTTAATCCTACTGTATTGAGAGATACATTATGTTAATAGTTGATTATAGATGATCAACCATTTACACAAAGTGAATATTTATATTTTATTAAAATGATACAATAATATCAATTCGCTTTTAAAAAGATACCTAGGACTACAGCACAAATACATACACGTAAAAAATTTAAGAAGACAAAATAAACTTTAATTGCTATTTTAGAATTAAATAACTATATATTTTCATTTACATCTGACAATTGGAGATGTGTTAATAATTTGTATTATATTTGTATTACTTATCATTGGATTAATGAAAATTAGGAATTAAATAAAAGAATTATAAAATTTAAATTTTTTGAATTTTCACATAACGCTAGGGTTATTGCAAAAGTTATTAAGAATATTACAATAGAGTTTAGGATCGCAAATAGAATTTTTTATATTTTATTTGATAATGCATCTAATAATACAGCTATCATTCCTCTTCTTAAGGATACACTAAACTCACATTTAGAAGCAAAATTTTTTTACAATAGGTATGCTTGTCATATATTAAATTTATGTGTACAAGACGTTTACGAAATGACGAAATTAATAGTTGACGCTATTAGGAGTGTTGTTTTCATTTAAAATTGACTCCAACCATAGCCCAATCATTTAGAGAATTATATCGTTAATATGGGTTAAAAGTAAAAAAAAATAAAAATAATAATTTTAGATGTGCCAATGAAGTAGAACTCTACATATGAAATACTTAAAAATATTTTGTCTTATCGAATTTAGATTATAAAATTTTGGAATATGAAAATGAGTGGTTATGAATTAATCGAGGAGTATTTTTAAGTGACTAAAATTATTTCACGGTTTCTATCAACACTGAAAAAAGTCACAAAACTTTTGTTTGAGTAATATTATCCAACAACACATCACGTAATTCTTATATTATATAGTATTGCATATATTTTTAAACATTATATGGAACATTCGATAGTTGTCGAGATAATGTCGATGATAATAAATAAATTTAGAAAGTATTAAGATGATATGCCGCTTTTATATCATATTGCATTATGTTTAGATTTTAGGATGAAAGTTTTTGGTTGTAAAACTCTTATGGAATAATTTTATTTATTTTTAGATTTAAATAATTTTTAACATTTGAGCCACGAAACTCATACACGAATTCGTCAATGTAAAGAAAATTTATCATTCAATCTTTTAGATATTTTTCACTTGTACGAGATTGAGTATTTTGCAGGTACTTATGTATCCACTGGTCGAGAAGGCTCTTCTTTCTCTTCCTTAATTCTTATTTCCAGCAGCGATTTTAATTCATATATAAAAGTTAACAAAAGACTAAGAAAAGCATCATCGTCGTTTAACGAGCTATCGTACTACATGCAAGGTCTAATCATAGAATCGGAGGCAAATTTTAATATTTTAAAATGGTGGAAGGAAAATCATAAATTTTATCCTATTTAATAAGAATGGCATAAGATTTTCTCATACTACCAGTGTCTACGGTTTCATTAGAAAGTGCATTTAATTTGAGCAATCGAATATTAGACTCACATAAAAATATAATGGTCATATAAGTATTGGAGATGTGAATGTGCTTCAGAGACTAGATCAACGAAGAAAGAAGATTGCAACAACTTCAGCAACAATTAGCTCTTACAGCAGACTTCAGTTATAAATGAGATAAAAAGGAAGACGAAGATGACGGCGAAGAATAATAATATTTAATTACTATTTTTTTGTAATTAAAATTTAGATTTAATAATTTTTAATGAGGTATGGCTTAATGTCCCCTTCTTTATAATATTTTTTTAATTAATTTATTCTATTTTTTTATTTATTGTTATAATGTATGACTAAATGTAAATAAATTTATGAAGTTCAGGCTGAATGACCATCTCATTATATTTTTTAATTAATTAATAAATTTTAATGTTATCAGATGTATTTTTTATATAATTTTTGGTAATTTAAAAAATAATTTAATTAATTTTTTAATTAAATTAAAAAATTAAACTTAAAATATTTGTTCTATAAATTAAAATTAAAATCGAAATCGAAACTAAAATCAAACTAAAATTAAAATTAAAATTAAAATCAAATTAAACTTAAATCGAAATTAAAATAATTAACAAATTGAATTTAATCCAAACTGTATTAGTGACGATTTTATCTCTGATTCTAAATTAGTTTAATTTATTATAAATCGTAAAATAGCCATAAATCGTAAAATCGATTCAAACTAGACTATTATATTAATTAGTTCAGGTTAATTTCACTTTTTTGGCTCTTTAAATAGGACTAAATCGGCCCAAAATCGCCGATTCGGACCTGTTAAACATCACTACCTCCAATAGTGCATTCCTCGTACCAGAATAGGCGAATCATGAGGCAATTGGTTCATATTCAACCTTTTATACATTCATCTTGATCTACAGGCGAATCATGAGGCAATTGGTTCATATTCAACCTTTTATACATTCATCTTGATCTGTAACTTTTGCAAGTGCAAGTGCAAGGGACAACCGTAATAATAAAATTCGACTAATTAATTGCATGAGTACCAACCTGAATTATCCGATGAAGTATTGACTTTTCTTAAATTACTTTAAAATAATCAAACGAAACAAATAGTAACAATCAGGAGAAAATAATTAATTCAAAAGTTAAGGTACCTAGTTCACCTACTAATAATTATTAATATAAAATTATAAATAATATAATTTTGAATATCACTAACCAACTAATCATATTAAGTTTATGTCAAATATTAATATTATACTTAATTAATAATAATTATTCGTCAATTATTTATCTATTAATTAATTTTATTAAAATTTAATTAAACTATTTATATTTAATTATTTATATTCATTTTGTTTAATATAAGATTTATATTTCACCTGTTAATATTTCTCATCAACTCTAAAATTATTCTTATGATAGTTAATTACAAGAACATCAATTATAACAAATAAAACAAATCAAAGCACAACTATTAAAAAAATTAAATTTATTATTAAATTATTTAAATCATAAATTAACAACTTTAGATCAATTACACCTTTAAACCCTGACACAAGTTTAGTTCCTCATAACAATAAACATACCAGCAAAAATTAAATAAACAATCCAAAGATTAATTAAGAAAAATAAAGAAAAAAGAAGAAAACAAAAACTGCAATCTTAAGCTCCTTGAAAAATCACATTCTTTTTGATGCAAAGATCCTGCCCGGTTCTTCAATTCGGCCCCTTAAATTGTTAAAATACGTTGCTTACGTAGTTTTCCTCAGAAACTCTAAACAAATCAAACTTAAATTTGGGGAGAAAAATTTTCGTTTTAAGATCTTGATAAAATTCGGTACAGGCCTTCTCTAATCCGACACCATTCTTGACAAAGCATGATGAAAACTTTTCCCCGAAGCCAATGACCGAAGCCGAACCCTTCAACTGACGCCAAGACTAGCTCTAGCCCTCCTTCCTTTTCCACTGCTGGTTTTCTTCTGATACTTGATTCCTTCACTTCTCAAATTTTTTCCTAACTGGTGCGGTATTCGGCTCCTAACCTAGAACTAGTCTTCCTCTGGAAAAATATCCCATTTTCAGCCTGAAATGCTTGAATTCTTTCACTGTCCCACGAACTTGTACCTATGACACAGAAATCCATGATTAGTGTATAATTATTCCAACAAATACCAAGATAAGCCAAATTGACAAAAAATTCATTCATAATACACTCAATTTTTTCACAAAATACTTGGCTTATCACATCCAAAATGCACAATTTCGGGAAGCTTAGTTCAAATCAAACTTTTGAATCAAAAAGGGCAAAACAAGTAGTTCCTTCCAACTAAATTACGTGTGCTGAGGGCACACAGATATTTTTTCTCCATTTTTTAACTCGAATACTCTGTATCAAGGAAAAACACTAGCAACTTCGGAATGGATGAAGTCCATGCTAAAGCTAGTACCTCTACTTCATAACCAAATATTTCACACAAACTATTCAACTGATGAAAAAGAGGATACCGGGAACTTCTACTATTTGAAAATTAAAATACATTCATCAGGGTAAGACTCAACTTCCGAAAATTCCTGTAGTGTGCAAGATAATGATCATTCTGCAGTTGAAACAAAATAAGCGTAAATATATGATAAAGAGCAAGAGAATAAAAAATACAAAATTGTATGGGTTTAAAGAGAGAAGGTAAAAAGTATAACTGATCTCTACTGCTGTCACATGATTCCATTATAAGGAATCAAGTTTGGCCAGTGCTTTACCCTCATTTATACCTGACAGCAGATGAACCAGCGTAGACCCCTCTCGCACCAAAATAGACCACAGTTCACTATTGAAGCTAGAGGCGTCGTGCAACTTTTAGCGTCTCAGGCATGATAAGAAGGACATGGCGGTTAAATTTCCTCTCACTTTAGTCAAATAAGCAGAAAAATTAAAGAAAAATCCATCCACACTGTGATGCCACCAATAAAAGCACAAAAGAAGATATGGTTGAAAAATGAAAAATATTAAATCTCTCACAGTCATATACAAGAAGCAGCACACAAACAGAAAATATATTGAAAACTGCATGATCATTTCATATCACAAGCAGTTAACTCAAACAAAAGAATTCAATAAAAATTTCCAAGATTGGATTAGTATTGCCGAATTTCATGCATTATTTCAAATGATTAAATAAAACTAACATAAAACAGAGAATTTCATGAAATGTATACAATTTCCACTCATCGATATTGTTTTCAAGGATGTCATTCAGGGTAACATACACCAAAGTATGTTCATCTCATAATCAAAATAACAGCAAATAACTCTTATACCATATTAATCTTAAAATTAATGCCCCAAGATTGCTCTAAAATAACTTGCACGGATTTTTCAAGATTTAACAATAGCATGAGCCATTTAACAAATGACAAACTATCCTTTGCAGAGAAATTTTTTAAGGGAATACTGGCATAAAGTGAACAACAACGAAGCATAGATTTTACCTAGTGCAACTTCTAATGGTATATTGAAATATCCAGGCCAAGCTTGTATTATAAGCAACTTGATCCATTTCAATTTCAGTTTCTAGGTTCATTCACATGTTGCTTTATGATCACATTGTTCTGCCGATGAGATAAATGTGTAAACAAGTTCAAATTGGATTTTATGGGTCCCTCTAGAACTTATACATACACTAGACATGGACTATAGAACTGAAGATTGCGCTTACTACATATTCTCCTACAATTTAAAGCCAATCTTGCAATCCTTTCTTTTGTCAGCATGAATAAGGATGAAGACTTGGCAAGTTTCAGATTTTGATACAACCGCTCAAGACTGACACCAGCAATGCCATTTTCATTGCAACAAAAGAATTAGAAGCCAAAAGATTTTATTCTTAGCACCAGTAGTGACAATCCCATCTACTAGAAGCAATGCAGAAAGTGAATGTCTATGCGACAGGGTATTGATCATCTTATGTTCAAATGAAATGTAATTTTCCACTCACCTATATTTCTTTTCAAGAAATCATTCAGAGTAACATACATCAGAGCTGGCTAACATGCACTGACCCAATAGTATAAATGGTATCTGTATCACATCAATATTAACAACTGAGCTAACATAACCAGCACAGATTTCAAGATTTAAGAATAGGATGAGCCATGCCAACAAATGATAAACTATCCCTTTACAGAGCAATATTTTAAGGGAATAAATATAAAGAGAACAACAAAGAAGCAAAGTGATTTCACAATGTGACTTCTGACTGTAAACCGAAATATAGATGTCATCCATTGTATTGCAAGAAACTCTAACCATACGAGTACGTCAAAGTAGGTACCATCCTCTGCCATTGCTATAAACCCAATCATATATAATACGTTGTGGGTTCCCAGAACAAAGTTTATAACCAATTGGAACAGAAAAAGATTCATATTGAGTCGAGCAAACATATATATTTACACGTCTAAGAAGCAATACAATTGTCTCAAAAATGTGATTTCATCAGAATCTTAAATGAATTTCTAAAAACAGATATGGAATATACTAATTTAACAAACAGAAGTGAAACGAACATTATCTCATCCAAATTTAAGCCGGACGAAGAATCAATTGAATTCACATTAATATTATAGATGTAAAGATACCAAATACAGGTTCTTTGAAATACAATTACAGTACTAAATAACAACATGAACCAATTAGATCTGTAAAATATGTAACAAATAATGAATCAAAAAATAATGTACGAATTTCTAGGAACCAACCAGGAATAAACACTAAACTAGCCAAGGAGCATAAAGGAGTAGCAACCAAATAGCAGCTACAAGAAACCCTCAAATCTGTTAAATATTAAAAAAAAAAAAAAAAGACAGGCAGATGACGGTAGTCTTCGCTATCAAGTGCAATAGCCACATCCTTTAGAGACCTTGGTGTTCACACAGACGGCGCGTACAAATTACAATACATTGGCGGGAATAGAATTTGGAGAACCGGGGGGATGGGGCCAAATATACAACCGTTGGGACGGAGACTATCATGACTGTAGGATTAAAGAAGACAACGAACGAATAATGATTTGCCACGCCACAAAAGCTTCTAAATTACACAATTTACAATCAGCTGCAGATCAGGTGTTGTTTTTTCTTTTGACATGGCAAGGATTAAATGCCAATTATGTCAGTCGAAATGTCTATACACTATCGACACATCACCTTAACTCTGACTATATTACTATCAAATTCAAAAATGAACAGTAAATTACCTCAAAGTTTGTGGATTGGCTCGCAAACAATATGCTGCGAAACGTCGTTTTACGTGTAACATGAATCGCATATGAAAAACCAATAATTAAATAAAAATATTTAAGTTTACAATAATAAAATCATAAAATACTTGTAATAACTGTTATATAAAATCAAATTTAAAAATATTTTAATAAATTAAGAGGAAAAGTTATTTAAAGCACTCCAATTGAGTCTAATTCCAACACCACCTCCATAAAATCAAAAATATCAAACTACACTCTAAATCAGGGTTTCTTTGTTATTTACTAATTAAATTTTTATAAGACCGCAAAATAATTTTATTCTACCTCCATTTTTATTAAAAAATTAACTTTTTAATAAACATTTATAAATTTACGGATCACCCAGATTGTTTTTTAGTTAATATTAATTAAAAGACAGATAAAATTATAATAAAAACAAATTACACTATTGATGCTTTAATAATTTGTAATGGTTATGAATTTTATTCGTTTATATTATATTTATAATATTTAATTATATTTAAAAGAGTGTATATTATTTTTTATTTGTTACCAATTTACAGATAAATTATTTGATATATTATATGCATTTTTATAATACATCAATTGTGATTTTTTTAAATAAATTAATTTGTAAGATATTTTTTTCTATACAACATGAGAAATTTTCTTGCCTAATTATTTGAAATTATTTTAAAGAAGAAGACAAAGATGACAAAAAAATAGCTATAAGAATTAAGTTTAAAATAATTTAAAACTTAAATTAACAGATAAATACTAAAACAGATTTTCATCACAAGTAATATTTAAGGGTATAAATGTCATTCACACTTTATCAATACTTTCTCTAATATTATGTAACAGTCAAACTCAATCAAGAATTTGACTGAAACAAAATGTAATGAAAGAGGAATTAAGTAATATACTTTTTAAACATTTGGTTTTTGAGTTTACTTTTACAAAAAACTAGGACTAAATTAACAAAAACCCATTTAGTAAATTACAAATGCGCATGATAGTAGGTCATTCATTTAAGGAGATTTAATATAAAAATGATGTTACATAAATAGTCTTGTAATATAAAAACTTCATTAGACAATTGTCTTGTGATATATAATCAACATTATATGATCAACCACATTACATGACCGTTGTGCAATATTTTACAAATGTAATAAATAATTTTCTAGTGAATTCAGGAAAATAGTTAAGATAATCATGTAAAATTTATGAACATAAGGATTTACAGAACCAAATGTATAGATTAAAGTGTAAATTAGGCTAAAGTTTACATGCCCGTATTTAAGATTATTATCAAAATGTCTATCAAGTTTTATACATCAATTAATGTAACACTTTTATTTCTAGTTTTGAGGATTTGGATTTCAATTTTATAAATACTCTAATACCAAAAAAACAAAAAAATCAAACCACAAATAACAAGGGGATCATAAAAGGAAATATATTTCTTACTACCTACAAAATGCTTAGATTAAAACATAAGGCTGTCCAAAGCTCATTCAGCTTATTTTCAAGTCTGACAAATTTTACAACATTGTCATCTTTTGTCTTTTCAATGGAGCTTGCCAGAAAAAAAAAAAAAAAAAAGTGCATGGCCTAGTGAACTACTCTTTGCTGTTTTTAAAATGGCTTCTGGTTTTACTTACTGATGCAACAGTTCTATCTTTGTCTGCTAATACTCTTCAACTCCTTAGACATAAACACACTCAGACTAATTTTCCAGCAGTATTGAATGTGACAAAAATGGTTTGGAAAATATTAATGTTGTTCCTAAATTAAATCTAAGTTTTACCATACATATCTTACCATAAATATGTGACGTGGAAATAGGCCAAGACATCAATGAACTTACCTTTCATTTCCATTTCTCGGTACTGTCTAACATCCAGTCTTGTTCCTGACATTCAACAATGTCTTCTTCAAGTGAATCCCAAGTACTTAATTTGGAAATGGATGGAGGAAAACGCTTTAACAGTGAGTTCATGAACTGGCTGCAGAAGATCAAGGTAAAATATCATTGCATTTATTTGTTCCATATTCCTGTAGAAACTGTAATGTGGATAGTAATGAAAGATGACGTGGATTATAGTAAGGAAAGACACGATATTAGTAAGAAATTATGGACTTTCATAAATGCATACAGTACCCCAAAATGACTTTGCTTACATATTAAGAACAACAGCAACCATTAATTTTGTTATTCAACGTCAATCAATAACTTTGACCTAAAATTAGTATGCAAGGTTTTCTGAAACCATATATGTGTGTGGACGTGTGTGTATCTCACAAATAGACAAGCAAATATTAATTTTATCAAGACTAAAAGCAAAGATCAAGTTAGTGTCAGTCCCGCAAGTCCACTAAAGTGAAGAGCATTTCTAATCATCCTCAAGATTACATTGCCTTTCCATATATATCTGGTCAAGCATATGATAATCACCTACAGAAAGATAAACCAGCTTGTCATTTTGCTTGAGGTCAAAGCAAAACAACCATCAACATGTCAAGATGACTCAATGACTTTTAACATTAAAGAACTAAAAGTCGGATCATTAAATTTGCATAAGTTGTGATAAATGACAACCCAAATTTTTCAATGACTTCATATGGTATAGCTTGCTTTTATTCATCCATTTCAAAATTTAAATTACGACTATCATTGCTGATATTCCTGTGACTGAATAATTAACAGTGTCCTAAAATGCTTAATGAGCCTAGACAAGGTTTGATGCCATAACCAAATTTAGCTATTAAAAATCTTACGTGTTCAGCAATCTGGGCATTCATTTGTCAATCAGAGACTAAAGTTTTTGAGTAATAATTAATAGTAGCATAAAAGGAAACAGAAGAAGGAATTAATGAAAATATAGTATTTATTTATTGTCACCAGGTTGGCATACAAAATTTGGTTATTTTTCGTTCTTCATATGCTCAATCATACTCTTTAATCTACAACAGAATTTTGGGGGTGTATCTATCACTTGGTAATTTCCTGGAAAACCCTCCTCCCACAAGTCATAACATGCTAGTTGACAAGTAAGGTTACTAATATAAATTATGAAGAGAATCCATCACCTTAACACTAGTTACCGACAGTTCTAGGTGTCAGTAACCAGCAATGTAATTTGGTGCATGCACATTCTAGCAAATTAGAGTCAAAAGGCAAATTTCTCCTGGACTTTTATGGTATATAATCTGAATCTGATTGCTTGCTCTGGTGACATTTGCTGAGTCACAGACACAAGTTTTTCCTATAGCCCGTGGTTTTACTCTCTCAAAGTTTGATTTAGGGCCACTAAAGGAGGCTATAATTGAAGAGTCAAAAAACCTAATCCCTAATTTGTTAAAAAGGAGAGAGCTTATCTCAGTTGGAGGCAATCAGATCTTGTGAATCTTGGTGTGTGATCGTAGTTGTTTCAACATTATGGTAAACAGAACCTTCAACTAGATGATAAAGAAGTCATTACATTTTCCAGCTTTATGTTTGTTTTTCCATTGCCTATCATCATTTGTGATTTAATGCAGGTAGCAAAAGAGCTGAAATCGCTAGGAAAAATTGCATGCCCTGTAGTGGTAACAAGCCTGCTGTTTCACTCCAAAGCCATCATATCTATGCTTTTCTTGGGACATCTGGGGGACATTGAGTTAGCAGGGGGCTCCCTCTCACTTGGATTTGCAAACATAACAGGTTACGCTGTTATTAAGGGGTTAGCGAAGGTTATGGAACCCATCTGTTCGCAGGCATATGGAGCAAAAAGGTGGTCAGTTCCCAGCCAAGTGTGTAGAAGAACTCTATGCCTCTTGTTACTCGCAATTTTTCCAATCTGCCTATTTTGGTTTAACATTGAGCACATCCTTGTACTGTTAGGTCAAGATCAAGCCATTACATCAGTGGCCAAGGAATATATCATCTACTCCATACCTGAGTTAATAGCCCAGGCCCACCTTCATCCATTGCGGATATTTTTAAGGACTCAAAATCTAAACAAACCTGTCACAATATCGGCAATTTGTGCTGTGATCCTCCATATTCCAATTAACTATATAATTGTAGTGTACTTAAGGTTAGGGGTCAGGGGCGTTGCCCTGGCTTCTGCCTTGCACACAATTATTGTAGTTTTGGGGTTGCTAATATTTCTCATTCTGTCAAGAATAGCACTAAAACCATGGGATTGGCAAGCACCTAACACATGGTATCAAGGCTGGGAGCCGCTGTTGGCCCTAATGGTACCAAGTGTAGTCTCAGTCTGTTTGGAGTGGTGGTGGTATGAAATAATGATAATACTATGTGGCCTACTTAGTGATCCACAGGCAAGTGTGTCCGCAATGGGCATTCTCATACAAACAACAGGATTGCTCTATGTTTTTCCTCACTCATTAAACCTGGGTCTATCAACTCTTATTGGTCAAGCACTGGGGGCCGAGCAGCCAGGACATGCTCGACGCACAACCATAATGGGCATCATTGTAGCAACTGTAGGTGGACTTCTGGCATCATTTTTGCAATTGCAGTGAGAAATGAGTGGGGGAAACTGTATACAAGTGAGTCAAAGGTTATAGCCTTGACAACAGCTGCTCTACCTATATTGGGTTTTTGTGAACTAGGCAACTGTCCCCAAACAGCTGCATGTGGAATCCTAATAGGCTCTGCCAGGCCTAGGGTTGGTGCTTTTATAAATTTCAGTTCTTTCTACCTAATTGGGATGCCAGTCGCTGCTTTCATGGCTTTCACACTGAAGTTAGGATTTTTGGGGTTGTGGTATGGGCTGGCAGCAGCGCAGGCTTCATGTGTGGTCCTGATGATTTTTACTCTGGTCCACACTGATTGGAAGCACCAAGCTCAGCGGGCAAAAGAGCTGACTCAGACCTCAGAACATCAAGCTAGTCTTCTTTGTTAATTCTATTAGTCTAGAATTAGTGACAATAAGCACCTTGTATCAAGACATGAGAGTGAGAAAGTGATAACTACAAGAAATGAAAAAGGGCCTTGTTTTATTAATATAGTTGAGGGTCACATGCCACCTCTCAAATAGTTCCAATCAGGACAATGGAAACAAAAATTAAGAAAAGTCGTATCCTAATTTTGAAAATCCCACTATACCGTGGGTAGCAAAATAGCATGTTAATAAACCAAATTCATGTGTTGCCATATCACCAAGAAATAATATAAAAAATTAAAGCAAGGAAAGAACTGTCAGCATGCAAAGCTATAGTACTGAAGCCAGTACTAAGGAAGAAAGAGAATAGCTAAACCTGTGGAAGCAAGAGACAGAACAAACAAAAAAAACTTTCAATTTCAAACTTCAGACGTCTTCATTCTGAATTTGGACAGGGATTTGCATTCATGAAATGCAGACATCTTCATTGCCTGAACTTTTCACTCCATGTGCCTTCAATGCCTGAATTTTATGCATACCAATATCTGTCTGAGATCCTTAAAGGCCTCCAGAATCACCTTTCCCTAGCTGGAATCAATCAAAAGAGAGGATTACAACTCACAAACTGAAAGTCCACAAGATGTTGCTGATTATAACTCATACAAGTAGGATACACGCAACACAATATAACAAGTAAATAACAGAAACTAGCTTCTGGGACAATTCTGCGAGCAAGTATCAGTCCAACACTAGAAAATGGAGTCATCCCAGATAATGCCATCATAACTATGCTCTAGATATGTATAGTAAAACAGATTAAGTATATTTGAAAACCTATATAGAACCATAGCTAATAGAAAGAGAGGCAATTGGATGGACAATATATGACACGACCAATGGATAGAAATACTCCAGCTCTCCGCGTCCTTCCATATATTTCATTCTAGCTCTATGATTCAGAATATCATTTCCTATTTGATTCCTCTGACTTTCATATTCGAAGATGTGATTGGATTTATTCATTAAAAAGAGTAGAATTTTGTATCTCTTCTTTATGGACGTTAAAAATAAAAAATAAAACCTGCCATCAAATCAAAATGGCAAGAATTCCAGTTGAATCTCTATAATCCTGACACTGTCGCCCAACACAATTGATTTTGTGCTGTTCTTGTTTTGCCAGCTCTCCATCCTTCAAATTTGTTTTCTTAATAACAAAATTCTTTTAAGCAAAAACAAAATAAAACCTCGGTTGATTTGAAATTCAAGAAACAATCAGACAAGATTACACCATTGACTAATTCCAGACCAGTATAAGACGAGCCAGTTCTAAATAAAATAAAAAAAGAAAGCTTTCAATTAAAATTTTGAAGAAAATGCGTGCCTGAGTAGCAATTTAAGGAACTGGAAATTGTGTTGTGAACCTGGCGGATTTATGCAAGTTTTTGAAATAGGAGAAGATCGCTTTGTAGCGTTTGCCAAGACTAGCTTCCCCGGTTGTGTAATCGTGTTTTTTTTTTTTTTTTTTTTTCATTTTTATATTTTCCGAAATTTTTTTTCTCACGGTTTCAAGTAAAATATTTTTAAAATTTAGAAATTTTTAGTAAATTTCAGAATAATTTGAATCACAATACAGTACTAACTCTATAAATTTTTAATCCTTTTCACAAAATATAAGATATACAATATAGTTAAAATTAATTTAGATAATTTAGATTTATCTTTAAATTATGGTCTTATTGTATTCAAAATTTTTGTCCCACAATACTAACAAAAGCTATCACATTGTAACAACAAAAATCAAACGAACTCTTACTTTCAACATATTCTCATAATTTTATTCAGCCTTTAGAACGAAGCATATTTCCATAAATGAAAGGATTTTGGAGCATGGTCGATACAAATCCTAATACGACATCGCTACACTAGCAAATCCTAATACGACATGGTTATTTGAATTAATTGCTTCGCCCAAGTCAGACTTTCTAGATCATGAAAAGTTTTCAATATCATTTTTATTCTATTATTCTAGACTTCCATTGGATTACTGTGAACTACGAAGAAATTTCCCGAGAAGTAGGCGATCTGCGCACCTGGCCAGCTCGCTAACCTCTCACATATGGACACGTGTACCGTCTTGAGATAACCGTGGCCGCCCCGCCTTCATATTTCCAAACAGTGACTCGGCAGATCCAGAATATTTAAAGCGTCAATTGACCATGAAAATATGTGATTCTTGTATTTGATTTCGTTAAGCGCTTGCGTTTTTGCGTGAACCATGGACAATTCGGGAGATTCGTGTAATATCGTTGACCGAGATGGACAAGCAACTGCTGGTAATTGCTCCGACGGGGGCGCCGCAGTGTTTAAGTTGTTTAATCGACCAGGATCTGTACACCAGTTCATGGGGGGCGGTAAAGGTTTGATATTTATTTCTATACATACTGTAATTGAATCTAGTTTTATAAAAACTAACTAAAACTTGGAACCTTGCAATATTACTTGGTCAATTTTCTGTGCTTCTCACGGAAATGTTGTTTTTTCATTAGCGGCCGATGTTATCTTATGGAAGCGACGTCGCCTTTCGTTTGGTGTTATTGTGGTTGCTACCGTTGCGTGGCTGATATTTGAGCGGTCTGGATTACCATTTTTGTCTATATGGTCAGATGTATTGCTTTTGTTGATAGGCTTGTTGTTTCTTCGCGCCAATTATGCTGCTTTCAGAAATAAGTATGCCTAATCTGCACTTTTTCTTTTTTTTCCACCTTTTCCTACGTTTTGTTACATGGAAAATTTCTAATGAGTGTTTAGGTTTATTTTGAAGCAGGCAACTAAATACATTACCAGAGTTAGAATTATCAGAGGAGATGGTTAATAATGCTGCTGCATCCTTTCGTGTTAAGATTAATTATCTTCTACTTATGGCTCATGACATTACCGTTGGCAAGGACTTTAGACTCTTTTTTCGGGTGAGTACAACTTCATAAGGATCAAAGAGTTAATAAAATGTTCTATTGAGTGTTGGAACCTTGATGAATCAGCGTTGTGGCACTTAAGGCTTATTGTTATTTATGCATTGGTGATATATCCATAGATTTAAAGATAGCAGGAAAATAGATAAAGATAAAAGTGAGACATACTTTCCCGCATGACTGTAATAGTTAAATTTCCCCGACCAGCTTAGGTTTGAGGTTTTTTTGAGTCTGGTTGAGTTGAGTTGAGTTGTCTAGAAGGAAAATTGGTTTGGCAAGCTAGAGGATGAGGGGAAGGGAGGTATGAGAAAGGGAGGAGTCGACCTCTTTAATGTTCTTAAACCTTATTCTCATGTCAACAGTTGGTGTGATTTAGTTGGAAAAACGTGCAAACCAACTATTTGGGGTCATAACCTTATGTCTTTCAATTAGATCCTTTATATCTGTTACACTGGAATTATTCTCTCTGTCTTAAAATTCTGTATCCTATGATGGATTGATTTGAAATATGTTTAGATTCTCACCACAGAATGGTTATTTGACAGGTAGTTATCTGTCTTTGGCTCCTCTCTGCCATTGGTAGCTACTTCTCATTCTTCACTATAGCCTTCATTGGTACGCACATCAATCCTCTGTAAAGTAAATTGATTGGCTTTCTGTTCATTTCACTCTATTGCGCCTTCATTGTTTTGCTACTTCAATTCAATTGGTTGTTTCTCGAGATTTAATGTGGACATTTATTACGGCAAATAGGATGGGCTATAAGCTCTGAATCATTTTGCATATGAACTAGGGTCAGCAAAAAAATTTCAAACATTTTTCTGAAGATTTGTTTGCATTGATTACTGGCTTTTCTTGAGATCATTCAGTTTTGCATGCCTTCTTGAATGTGGCCTTGCAAGTCAGTTGTGGACGTGCCAGCTTTCCTCATGATGTCCAATATTTCTTTAATCAATAAAGAAGCTGTTTTGTCTACTAATTTTCCCCGCATATTGGGCAATGGTAGACAGATTCCTTTCTGGACAGGAAAATGGCTTGATGAACCGTTCATAGCAGAGTTCGTTTTACTATGACGTTTCCATTTACATATTTGCCTTTATTTGGTGACAGGAACTCTCTTATCCATTACAGTTCCTGCCTTGTACGGCAGATACGAAGAACGCGTGGATAAATATTGTGGGATAATCCACAAGAAATTATCTCAGCACTACAAGATAGTTGATGAAAATGTTATTAGCAGAATTCCACGGACTTTATCGAAGGACAAAGATATGTGACTCTAAAATTTTCGTATAGGTTACAGTTCATCAAAAAGAAAAAATAGAAAATCACACGCGGTGTGATTTTACTTGCATCCATGGCAAAATTTTGGGCCATTAGTTGATATGTTGTCAATATGTCACTTTCCTTGTGTGAATAGCTTGCTGTTTTGAGGTTTCAGTAACTCTTGTGAAACCATTGTGTAACTTTTCATTTTCATTGGTCCAGAATGGTTTGATTTACTAGGTTATCTTCGTTAACACCTGAATCAGTAAACTCACAACCCACCCCCCTACGCACCACTCTCTATCCTCGTTAAAATGAGAGAAAAAAGTGAGCTTGCATGTCTAACGTGAAATTCTGAATTTTCAGCTGGCCTGCCTGTCTCTCCACCCGTGTCAGTCTCCAACGTAGAAAGCAAATTGGAAGCTGCTGAAAAATTAAAATGAGGGTACGGGACAGTGGATCATTTTGCTAGTCATGATTGGGTACTGAATAAGCAGGAAAAAAAAAATGAGAGTTTTTAGTTGTAGTGCGTGTTCTCTGTTTTTGATGCGGATTGTTATTTTTAAAAATCTAAGAAATGTTGAGGCCAATTTGTTATACTCTGAATTTGAATGTAGTTACCTTGTGTTTTCATTCGGTGATGTGAGATGTTGTGTTCATTTGGTCTACATTCCTTTTCAGATGTACTTGATCTTTTATATTCATCTACTTAACATTCCTTTCAGAGACAGCTGGTGAAATGGTTTATAACTCTGCTCTGTGTACCAAAACATAGTAAACAAAAGTCTGGTTCTGAAGAACGATGAGAGGAAAAAAGTGAAATTACTTCAAATATTGTTATTGTTGCAGGAAGCAAATGCCCCCAAAAGGTTAATCAAGAACGCAAGTACCATAAATTTATACTAGTTGATACATAGATGATCAGTCATTACAGATCCCTTTATCATGAGGATTACTTGACACAAAAGTTTTAAGCTTGGATTCATTTAACATCAACCCAATGATACTTGATACTGGAATTAACATATTTGATCTGAAACAAAGCACAAAGGCTAAAAGACAACATAAGTGGATAGGTGCCTTCGGTTAACATAAAAATAAATTTCAGAGTTCTTGAAAATGCTGGGATGGGTACTTAATCTAGTCACTAACAAGCTATGCTCGAAGTTGTTCCTTGTCCAACCACACACTGTAGATTTCCCTTGAGAACAGAAAAAAGTGCACCTGCAAAGAGCAATCAATATAAATGGCAATAAGCTTTGAAATAAAATTTTCAATCTCATTGAGAATCACATTCAACCCTTTCATTTTGGTAAGTGGAGAAGATTAGTAGCTGGTAAAGTCACGGTGAAACTGAAGGCCAAAAAATGAAACATTCAGACCTTCAGCCTTTCATTAGCAGCTAACATCACAGCAGAACAAGTCTTTGGTACAAGGTGGCGAGTAATAACTGAGCTAGAATCTAATAACTAAAATCTTTTTGAAACATTTGAAATTGTGAAATAATGTAGGTCTATTGTATGTAATTTAGGTCCACTGTTTATCGAAACAAAATAATAAGAAATATGATACCTCTTTGATATCAGTTGCAAATTTTTTGACTGTAGAGAACGCAATTGTGGCAGCTTCATCATAAGGATAGCTAACAAATTATTACAGTAGAAACAGAAAAAGGAAGTGGTTAGATATAAGTATAGAAACCTAAAGCAGCAATCCCAACTCATGTAAGCGATACAATTAGGATATTCAAGATTATTATCCAATACTTTCTAGAATGTGGTTGTGTGCCTGCCCAATAGGAGGCAGAAATTAGCATGTCAGTCAGCTCCAAAGATACAAAAGACTTTCTCAAATCAATCCACTTTCGCACCTAGGGAGTCAAGTTTTTCATCTATTTTAATTCAAAATGCACCGTGCAATTGATAATTTTGAAGAATTTTGTCCATGGCATGCAACTGCAGAGTTTACATGCATTCAAAGAATAAAAATTAAACCAGAAATACTTATCTATATCAAGTGCCAACTTACCCATATATACCACACGATATTGCAGGAAAAGCAATGTATTGAATGTTGTTCTCTTTGGCCACTTTCAAGCTGTTCCTGTAAAAAATTTGAGTGAAAAGCACATCAAACTTGGAATTTAAATCAAACTGTTACAGGTATAGTTCATAAAAAGCAATAAACATACTTGTATGCATTTTTCAGATTGACTTCACGATTCCTATCACTAGCATACATAGGACCCACAGTGTGAATCACATAAGATGCAGGCAGTTTGAAACCTCTGCACAGTTTTGGTATGTTAGTATGATAGTTATTCATAGTAGTAAAATGATAAAATTAGGATTACAAAAGTTACGTTGCAATAACAATGCGGTAATTCGTGCTTGTCCTGTGGGGCAATGTACTTCAGGCGGGACTTCTGGAACTTTAAGGCAAGCTTCTCGTAGTTCTGGTCCAGCAGCCCCATGTATGGCTAACAAAATCCATCTAAAATTACCACCAGTTGGTTTAAAAAACATTGCTGTCAATAAAATTATGACACAGGGAGATTACCTCGGTTTGCGCCACCACCTCCAAGCATTCTCTCATTAGCCGGATTAACCTACAAAAAAGAACCACTAAAATCAATGTAATAATGCATTTCAAGATCAATTACATGCAACTAAGCAATCACTACGTGAAGGAGCAACTGATAATCCTTGAAAACTCAAATATCAAATTTCATATTAGATTGAAATTGTAGTTACAAATTCTATATAAAATCTCAATTTTGCACATATATTTCATATGTAGTGATTTCATCCTATGGCAATAGTAGCTTGAAAAGCACATTACCTCAGACTTAGCATATGCGTAAAACTACCCGACAGAACTAACACGTTGTAATTGACTTTAAGATTCCACAAATCTAATCCCAAACTTCAAATTTTCACCATAACCGCAAATCAATAAAACATTAAGCACCCAATTCCAGAAACATCAAAACGAAAACCTGAAACCCAGAGAATATTCTACAGGGAAAAGAGCAAGAAAGAGGATACTGACAATAGCATCAATGGAGCCATCAACGAACCAGAGAGTGATATCTCCTTTCTTGATCACGAGAGAGGTTGATTCAGACAACTGGAAACGACCATCATCACCACCTTGACCACTCGAAACCGACATCGTCCGGACCCTCCTAACCCCAACAATATGGCGCGAGATTTTCCTTCCTCTAGGAATTACAGTTTCTGTTGACGATGCGAGAAGATTAAGGTAAGGTTTGTTGCAAGTAACAGTTGTAGATTCTGGGTACGATGAGCAAGTAGTATAACTTTGAATTCCTCGTACGAGAACTCGTTGTATTGGCCTGACTCTAGAAAGCGTACCTATCAAGCGCGCCTATCGTTTGATTTGTCTACAAGCAATGGAATTAGACTTAGCGAGAAATGGAATCGAAGACGATGGAGTCAACTGGGTTGTTTACGCGTTCCTGTAATTAGCATTCTCAGTATCATTGTATTTTCTCTTTTGTTATGAAATTATATTACCTAAATTGAAATATGTAACAATATAAATTTATTAAATCACATAATTTTATGAGTAGTACTATACATTTAAATTTATGTCATAAAATTACCTTTCTAAATAAGATGAATTATGATAGATTTTTATAAACCTTAAAATAATTTGTTCATCACTCAGTTAATAAATATCACGTTACCTAATTTAATTTTGTCAATTAGGTTTCATACCCTTATCATTTCAAACTGATTTGTTAATATGAGCGAACCAACTTAAGTGTAACTAACGTACGTTCCTTCATCTCTCAAAGTGAATGATTAACAAAAAGTATATCATTTGTTTTTCAAAACTAGGCATAAAATATGTTATACAATATCAGAGGCTTTCAATTTTTCATGTTCACAGCCGTTTTTGAGAGGCAAACTTCTGGAACATTTTTGTTTTTTTTTGTGAGACAGAAAATAGTTTCTTTCTTTCTTTTTTTTTTAAATCGTATTTAAGTATATAAATTAAATTTAATTATATATTTTGTATCTCATGTTCTCTTATAAATTTTTTTCATTCCATTCAGTTTTAAGTAAAACACCAAGAGAAATTTTCAAATTATATCATAATTTGTGGAGTGTTGAAGAAATTATTTTGCATTTTGCAGAGATGATATGATTTTTTTTTTATAAAGTATACATTGTTATTTTTATTAAAATTATAATTGAACTTTTTTTTTTCAATCCAACAAAGGATTAAGCATGGAGTTGGATAATAAAGCACAATCTTTAAAAGTATTCCCATTAATAGAAAATCTTTGTCCGTAAATTTCTTGTCCTCATTTGTCTATTTAAATAATTATAATATATTTTATTTTTATTTAAGGACAAATTGAAGAAGATAGTCCATTAGTCTAATTGACTTTCTATTACAATTCCCATACAAATGACGATTTCAATTCCAATCTTCAATAGAATTGATGACACCTTGAATCCAACAAAAGTTATTACTAATCCTCCTGAGATTGTAATAACCTAGGTAGACAACTCACCATCTTTCTCCCTTGGAAAGGCCTAGCGGCCAGCGGGTGCCAAATAAACCACTACACCACAGCAACAAACAGGCCACATTGCCCATGTCTCTCTACCCTCACAAACCAAGCCATTACACATATACAGATTCAATTTAAAATTTTAAAGAGAAATTATTTTCTCAGAACTGACTACCCTCAAATGTTTGGCCAAATTGCCAGTTTCCAGGCGCAACATCATAGTTGGTAATAGTTCTTCCATCACTGGTTGTAACCTGGAAAGAAAGACTTTGTCCATTCAAGTAAGTATTACTCTGCCAATTTTGGCCCCAATTTCTTGACATTGCTTGCCATCCTGTCTTGGATCCTCTGATGGAAACTGAATGAATATCTCCTGCTCCTCCAACATTTGTAATCAACACCAAGTTGAAGTAAGAATGTCCGTTGATGGTAAATCTTATCCCTCCTTTCTTCATACAAGGTACTCTGTTTATACACGCATGTCAGTCAAATAACAGATGAATCCATAAACTACC
>JAWDEX010000009.1:5747182-5810470 GCA_035221805.1 Trichilia hirta
ATTTGCCTTGGAGATTTTTTGGATGGTGAAAAAGTTAGAGTGTTGCCAAAATGTAACCATGGTTTTCATGTAAGATGCATAGATACATGGCTGATGTCACACTCGTCTTGTCCAACTTGCAGGCAGTCATTGCTGGATCAACCAACGAGTTCTGATACTGCAGAGGTGGATTCTGGAATCCCTGGAAATCCAACAGGAGGACAAGCTGCTGATGTTTCTATAGCTATGGATGAAATTGGTTAATATGGGTGGCATGAAAAGTAGAAATAGTCCTCTAAATAAATAAAGAAAGAGTTCATCTATGATATTTTGATTTGTTATTTGTTAAGTGAGGCATAGAGTAATATTCTGGTTGCAATTCACTTCAAGATTATGTGAAAGGGGCTGCTGAGACTGCACTGCGTATGTACATACTGGGTTTAAAAGTAGAAAATAGTTTCAAAGGTTGGGTTTCAATTCTGTATTGACATGTGAAATGATGTATTCAGTTAATAGGTAATACTATGTCGTTCAAAGTTTACCCTTTCCATTCCAAATTGTCTTGGTAGAAAATTCATACTAGGACTTGAGTAATTTAATGGATCTTTTCAGGTGCTCCTTGTTGTGAGTATGAATGCTTGTCAGAGCAAATTTTACTATCAATTTTCTTTTTCTCAACTCTGAACTGAGGTTCTTAAGTGGTTTTGGCCTTGGTAATTCCTAAATGTCAATCAAGTCGAATCATGGGCGTTGGTTCCGAACTCCAGAAGATATAAGGAGATTAATCTTTTGCAGTTCTCGAGCCACCCACACACTTCACTCTTGGATATTATACCCTTCAGCAAATGCACCTTGGTGTCTATGCACAACACATTTCAATTGTAGTCATGATGATGCCATTACAATTTCACCCATCTTATCATCCACCATAATCACTGGTGAACTTTATTTTTCTGCATAAAGAATGATTTAAAAGCTTATATGTTGAAAACAACTGTAGTGAGCCTGCCCTTGGTTTTCTTCTCAATCAAATCAAAACCTTAACACGAAACAGTCATGGTCATGGATCTAATAAAGCAAATTAAGAACGAAAATTATAATTTCCACTTGTAGCCCAAAGACTTTTGATTTACTTCCATTTCTTTGTTTCTTTTGAACCATGGGGAACGCAGTTAATTATACTACCAAAGGAAACAACTGGCTCATTAAAATGCCAATGAAGTATAAATTTCTCAAAGCACTTAACCAAGAAGCACGACTTTCACTTCCTTCTTCCTTCAAAATTTTGGTGGGTCTACTTTGCCCTCAAATGAGAAAGTTCATTCATGCATCACCTCTACAAATTGTTCCAGTAATGAGAACACTGCGGTCTGAAGCAGACAGTATATAACAAGCATCATCGTCGACATTGGACCATTCACAGAAATTTCAACATTTCATAAAGATCGCAAGCAAAGAATTTTTTTTTTTTTTTTTTTCTTTTTGTGTGTGTAGCAAGTGAAGTTTCAATCCTTCAATATTCCCACTACGAAACAAAGGATACTATTGTAAATTAATTCAGCCACCAAACCTACATCGTACAGCTTTTGTGTATAGTTTTAGAGCCCAATTGGGACTAAGAGGGGCCAGGGAGAATTTCAGTCCTTCTAGGTCTTCCTTTTCGGCTAAAGGCCAATAGAATCTTAATCTTTTCATTTTGCACATATTTGTGTTCTATCATTATTGCATTTGCATGTCATTTAACTTTAAAATGTTTCAGGATTCCCTTTTTCTGATAAGACGAGATTTTAAAACATGTATATGTACATGTTCTTTGACTCAAGATAGGGTTCTTGCCCGTATAACCATATACTTTTAACGACTATATAGGCGAACTTTTATGCGTAAATATCTATTATATACTGATTTTATCTGTCATATTGTTCATTGTGTATATCATCTTAGTATATTATAAATTTAATAAGAACACAAGTATATAGATTTTTGGTCTATAAATTAAATTATATAAAATAAAAAAATTTTAATCTGATTCTACAGTATTGTTCATTGAATAATAATAATAAAAGGCATTCTGAGTGAAAATAAACCGATGTTGTTTGATTTTTCTTTATAATATTTAAAATTAGAAGAATAACTTCAATTTTATCTTGCCAATTCACTTATTTTGTACTTCTGTCTCTTTGAATAAATTTTCATTTCTCGAAAAAGTATATTTTATTCTACTAAGTCTAACATAGTAGCAAGGCAGGCTACTCGGGCTTGTTGTTAAATTGGTCGCACTTGATCTTTTATTGGGATTCATCAATGTGTTCTTAGGGTGGCGACTGTCACCCACCTCTTATTATTTTTTTTTTTCAGTGGCATTTCATTTAGTTAATTAAATCCAACAAAAATTTAAAATTATAACATATTATAAATTAATTTATTAATATTATAATTTTTAATTCTTATAGGAAATTTATTAATTACTTGTGTCGGCATTGAGAAAAAATGTGCGGGTGAAGTATCTCCACTCTTCTGATACAGACTAAGTTGGGCCCTTCTTTGTGACATTACAATGGGCTTCATGTGCCTCTCTTTTACAGCTGGCCTGTTGCATTCTATTGTGCACACACATATGGCCATTGTGATTCATCAGGTTCATTACGCAGAAAGGTAAACACACTATTCCATAAAGATACTAACACACTTTTGATCGATTTGTAAGAAGGAAAAGCTTGAAAGATGTCATCGAAGCTCAAGAAAATTACAACCAAATTTTGTTGAAGCAAAAGCATCTCATATTCCATAAATCTCCAATAACCAACAAACGAAACCAGCAGAAACAAACCAAGTACTTTACTAGAAAGCGCTTCTTCATTTTGTTAACTCAGCAGAGAGAGTATTGGCTAGAGAGGATGTTGTTGAAGGAGAAACTCCCCTGGTTCCTCCCAAATACCATTTCTTGATCATCTCAACCACATTTGCATTCTCCACTTTGAGTTTTGAATCCTCTTTTCCTTCGCACGTGAAAACAATCTGCACTCACATCATTGACAAGGTGTAAATACGTGAATTTTCTCCAAATTTTAGAACATTTCGAAACGCATGTCTTTATTACATGTTTAAAACGTACCTCAGCAGTGGGAGACGTTGCTGCGAAATGATAAGTGATGACAGAATCCTTCTTAAAATACTTGGATTGGAAGAATTCAACAATTTCATCTAAAGCTGATTCCTCCTCTTCTTCATATTTGTCAATTTCTGCCAATCTGTCCCTCACAGAACTTTCTAATTGCACCCCGTACTGGGATCCTTTGATCTCTTTGATCACTACAACTCTCAGGAATTTCTCCACTGGAGCTGCAAAAAATTATCCGTAAAAAGTTAAATACAGGCTTATAATAATCGAACTTTCTAACAATTCTGTATGGTAGAAAGTAGAGACTGTCAATTCTCAGCAATTACCAGAAACAAGAGCCTCAAAGAAGCCATCATCTTCTGCCAGTTCATTTCCAGGTTTACCCTTCCATGGTTGTAAGTGGCTCAAAATTTCACGATCAATATAAACTCCGATGGCTGTGAACTTGATTTGGAGAAAGTGTATCTCAATATCTGTTATTCCTGTTGCAGCAACAAAATTTCAAATTCAACACACCATTTCAGAATCAAGTTTCTTAGCTCAAAAAAAGAATAGGCTTTCATAGTTTCATTAATTACCATGACCCAGAAGATTTAACGACTTGGAGGTATTAATCAGAGGAGGAAAAGGAATTTCATCCACCATTACCACTTCAGTGCCCACTGCATATTCCACAAAAACAAAATCAAGCCAATCGATCAATTCAAAAGTGTAAGAAACGAAGTAAAGATTCAACATTAATATTACGTAAATCTTAATACGCCTCTCTTATTTGATGGATTCAATTGAAAACAAAGATTCAAAAATATAAATCAAAATTTATTGATACAAAATTATCATCAATCTAAGCTGTGAAATCAAAGGGAGCACGCGCTTACTGGTGACCTATGTGGGAATTTTTGGAGTAATCAAGTGATGAGAAGGACCAAGAATTACAAATTGAAACGTAATACGGAAGTGAAAATGAAGTATGGACACGATATTTATATAGAAGCATTAATTTATGCTTCCTTTCTGGCTTGTGCTATTCTAGCTAACACTCAATACATTTCAGCTTTTGATGAAGATTTGTAGTTACATAGTGTAAGGTAGGGGCTTGTACTTGTGATTCATCTCCTTTTCATTCACCTGTCCCAAACTTATAGATATAGATTATTAAATTAAATTACTACCATTACCATCGCACATGACCTTCATAATTTCATGCATGCATGCAGACTCCACATCCATAAGTTCGTTAGTTAAAATCAGAAGAAAATTGACAAATTTTTATTTATTTATTTTTACGTCTGTGTCTCTGTTCCATTACATGCCCAACAATTTGTTGGATGATGTTAGATTCAAACCAGGATTATTCGGTTTAATTTCTAACAGGATGACATCAAATTAAGTAATAAAGTTTTTTCTAATTGTGTACTGTTATTGCTTGCATCTTATTAGGGATATTTTTATCTAATTACTAATCTACCGTGGGTGAGGTAGGTGATCTCTTGAGAATTAGTATATTTTTTGTATTTAAATTAATAAATATTTTATAAAAATTGAAAAATGAAAGGTTATTCTTTAACAAAATTAATACATGCAAGTTTAGAAGAATTCAAACTAAAAAAAAAACCAGATACAAGTTTCTTTAGAAAGAATTAATGGAAAAGGCAATTTAATTAATTTAATTCAACCATTTAGTTGATAGTTTATTTATTTTTTGAGGAGCTACATGACTGGTAACCACGTGTTAAGGTACCTAACAATCACTCGTTTTATACCTACCAAAACCCGCGGATATGTAGTTGGTGGAGAGTGAGTTTGTAAGAAGTAAGTAGGGCAAAACTACGGTGCATGAAGGTATTTGGTTCATTCTTATATTTCTTTTTCTTCATTGTTTCACCTCACGGTAATCTTCAATCTTCTGTCTTTTGTTTCCATTCAAAATTTTTCCTTGTATATTATATAAATTATGTATTATTACAAGAGAATTAAAAGTTACAATAAAAAGGGTTAAAAGATTATTAAAAGAATGAATCATATATTAAAATGCACCCTAACATGAACCTTGTGTCATCTCTGGCAATTAATTCTAATCCTTGATTCTCCCTTAGTTGGACACGTAATTACTTTAATTATCGCATCATCATAACCATGTACAAGGTTTCTAGCACATGACTATTTTAACCAAGGATCATTAACGTTTTTTTAATTACTCTTCTATTGCCTTCAAATTGTACAGACAATTTTAAAAAGATCAAGATAAATTCTAACCCCTACCAATAAAATTAAAATCAGAAATATTAAAATGTAACCATATACATATCATTTAAATGTTATAGTTATTCAAAATAAATTTTTAAGGAATTAGTAGTTTATGTTTGAATTTGAATTATTAAGTTAAACATCTTTGATTCTGACCCAACTCATCACTTAAAATCAGGGGATTGATCAAAGAATAAACCATTTTCATTTGTTTATACCCGATTTATCGATTGTCTACTGCCTGTCAAACCGACTTGACCGCCTTATGAGCTGGATAATTAATACGACATGCCACTCTATTACTAAAACAACTGATGACTAGTCGCCCGTTCCCTATACCTCAAAATGACATGTCGTTTATATAGGATGTGGCATTTCTCTCTTACCATTGCTTTCGTATTCTTCCCAAACAGAGGGACAATATTCCCAAAGTAGAGAAAAATGGAGTTGTTCTTTCTCGCAAACCATATTAAAACAATCGACAGACAAATATTTTCCAAGTTTCCTTACAAAAAATGCAATAACTCTTGTCCTTTAGAGAACACAATGACCCAAATTCTTCTTCACTTCGTTGTTGCTGCCGCACAAGACAAGCAGCAAACAACCTTTCCCCTAGATTAACTTGTACCAAATTACATGTGCATAATTCATATTTTTCTTTGTCAGAATCGGTTCTCTCCTAGTCCCAAAAAGTTATTCGGCAAGCTTAATAATTTCTTCATAAAAAATGGCTAATATTCAATTACCATGCATGATCTTGAGTCTGTACTGAAGAAAATCCACTGTCACTTTTATCCAAGTAACAATGGAAGCTCTCTTAATCTCCCATATCTCCATTCTGAAGCCAAATTGGCATTTCTGACAAATAATTATTTTGCTAATCCTGATAGCGTTTTATTGTGGGGTACCCCAATTCAGTGAGGTCTCAGGTTTCCGGGGCAAGAAATTGCCTACAGGATCAATAGGCTTTCCTCTCATTGGAGATTCCGTTCGTTTTATTAAGGCACAGAAGCAAGACAAGACAGGTGAATAGATTCCAAAGCGGATTAACAGGCATGGACCAGTCTCTGGTTTTGCCTGGCCAAGCTGCTAATCGATTTCTATTCAGTAAGAGGGCTAATGGCATTGCCGGAAACCAAGTTTTAACAAAATAATTAGAAATAGGAGAATCCTACTGGGAAGGGCATTCATTATCACAGGCGCATGGTGTGAAGCGGTTTGAGGCATTCAGATCATATTCAATGGAGATGTTGAATATGCGGCTTTAGATTAACATAAGAAAAGTAAAAATAAACTGGATAGGATCAAATGGCAGGAAGTAGGACATCAGCCAAGGGGACCTAACGGAATTAGTTTGCGCTATGAGAAGTGAAAATAATAGTGAAACAACTTTTATTCACGCGAAAAATGTACACACGTTTATATATAACAATGTTACCAAATTCTTAATCAAGTATAAACAATCAAGCAGTGGCTGAAAACAGGAGACTTTCAGAAGGTTTTAATGTATCCCTAAACACCAGATTATTCACCCATATTAAAAGTCAATTATCACGCAAGATACTTATTGGACACAAGCTACACAAATTAAATTTCATACTAGCTCAAAACGTCCAAAATTCATCAAATTTGTATTCATGTTTATTTTAGTAAAATAAAAGTAAAGTTTAATATTTCTTTATTTTTCCAAACTTTAACAATATTATGCTACAAAAATTATCCTTAATTTTTATGTCTCTTTCATGATAGGCAAATGTTTTAACTAATCAAATTTGTCTTTTGAAAAAATAATTAGCAAAGAGTGAGTTGTTAACTTACTAAATAAATTATATAAATTTTCATCGAAATATTCAAAAAATATTATTTTCATAACACATAATTAATTTAACTAACTTATGTCCATTAGTTTAATTAAACATTCACGAATAACTCATTTAATACAAATATTTTATAATAATTTAATAATTTATAATATTTTAGTAATTAAACTTAGTCAAATAATATTATCCATTTATTTTAGTAATCTGATTAAAATATAATATATTAATAATGTTATCTGTTTATCTCACTGACTTAGTTAAAGTAAATGCACGATGCATTTAAATAATATTTTATTAATGACAGTTACTGGTTTCTCCTAATGATTCAGCCAATATAATAACAATTAATTAATTATTGACTTTAAGTCAAAATATTTTACTCTAATAATAAAAATATATTTATCGTTTTCTTAATTCTAGCGTAACAATTATCATCAATTAAATATTTTATAATTTAATTTGCATTATATTAAAAATTTTTAATGAAATAATAAACTTATAATGTTTTTATTTAATTATATTTAAATAAATATTATGATTGGGCCAACGTAATATATTAGCTAGGCTCCTCAAAATTTTATTGCACGTACACGGGGATTAATCCATGTCCCTGTTCCCTCCACGTTTTACAAATAATTTACTATTAATATTAGCATTTATGATAATATATATATATATATATATATAAATTTTTTTTTTTTGAATGATGAGAAAACTCTTATATTCAATCATCACTACAGCGGTCGGTCATACACGGCCAGACACTTATTTTTTTTTGCAGCACTTATCATGAATCAATTAAGATTATGTATAGGGATCACATTGCAGTGGTAACAAGTACAGGATAAAATTTCGACTATACCAGACTCTTATACTTGAATGTACTCTAAGAAATTTAAATTCAAAACCAACACAAATATTTTTTAAAATAGAACCACTTAACTACACCCAACGAGTGCAATTTATTTTTATGTTAATCTTATATGCATAGTATCAATATTTTAATTAAATAATTTAATTTATTTTAATATTATATTTTTAGTATATCAAAATAATCTACTGTTTATTAGTAGTGACTGTATTTTTTATATTATAAATTATATTAAAATTTTTAAATATTTTAATAGTAAAAATTAATACATACACTTTATTTTTAAAATTTTCAGTATTTTTAAAAATAATTTTATTAAATATTGATCTATTTTTTTAATACAACAGTAACTTATTATTTTATGAAGTAGAATAATCCCAAACTAAATCTTCAAATACGAAAGATTTAGAGATCAGTAGCTTGCTACGTGGGTTTTGCTGACAGGGATACCACGTGGCAAACAGAATAAAAATGCATTTGATGAAGAAGCGCAGCGTGTGACCGCTTGGGCTGTGCATGCAATCCCAACGAGCAAACCACGTGCTCGCGTGCATTTCATTCGAGGCCGTCACATTCACAATTTTTGACCGTCTGATCAATTTTGACGGCCTCGATTAATTATGACTCTCGTCTGTACATTAGTAGCTTTGGATACCGAGCCACTCAATTAAACGGGCATAAAATCACCTACAACCAGTACAAAAACATTCAGTTACAACCAACCTATACCTTTAGAAAAAATTAGCAGGAATATCATAATTTTATAAAATTAAAAATTTTCAGTTCATTTACTGATGATAAGTGCCGATTGCATCAAACGAGAACGTACTCGCTTGTAGACATTTAAAACCTTATTCGAGTTCGAAGCAGTAACGTAAACGTAAGAGACACAAGCCTTATATAGGGAGAGGGAATTCTCCGACCTTACGGGGAAAATCAAACGAATTTCGATTACTGCCTCCAATCACAACTCTCCCTGCCAATCTTGACCACCAAAATTTTGCTCTGTGGTTCCTCGAAAACTCTTCCATTACAAACCAAAACCGGCAACAGAAAAAACAATTTGGTTTTGTTACTGATATCGACCGTCTCAGAATCGTATCTCAACTCTAATGGCGTCGCTGAGTATTCGTTATGGCGGCGGAGGACAGAGAATGTGTTTATTGGATCGCCGTGGCGTGAATATTGGTTCTCCGTCCATCAATCTGAATGCTTTGTGGAATGTGAAGCTGAGTACTGGAGGCAGAAGTGATCGCATGATCCCATTATCTATGTCGGTATCTGGTGCGAATTATCTTCAACCAAACAGGACGAAACAGAAACAGGAAAAGAGTGTTTCGCACGATAATCTGATAGAGAACTGGATGAAGCATTCCGTCGTTGAGATCGTTAAGAACTTATGTGAAGCACCTCTATTAGTACACGTGTATTCCGATAACGGTGCCGTAGACTCGCCGAGGTTGAAAACGGAGAAAGCGGTTCCGGATTGCTGGCCAACGATCAAATCAAAATGGGAGAAAGGAACGACGCCGTTGCCTGAGGGCGTGATTTTCGTGGAACAGTTGAAACATGACGAAGTCGAAGAATCTGACGCGGTGATTGATTTCGGACGACAGAGTGAAATCACGCGCGCGTGGGGGATTGTTGTGCAAGCAAAAGGGCAAAATTGTGGGCCTGCTTGTTACTTGTTGAAAACTAGTCGGGCTGAACTGGGTTCGGTTGCTGGATTGGGCTTGTGCTGTACGCATTTTTGTTTGGTGAAGGTCAAGAGTTTCATGGAAACCGCGGAGTGCCAACTTAAGAATTGTTGGTTGTTAAATAACAATTAATTAAGCTGAAAATTGACAATCACATTAGATATGCCTGAAAAAACAAAATAACACGAATGTTTGTAATTAGTAAAAGATTAATTGTTCAATTTTGTGAAAATTCTACAAGAAATTAAGTTGTATATATAAATTTATATAATAATGTTAACATTACAAATTATTTAAGTGTAATTATCATATATTTTATATTAAAAAAAAAACAAAAAGAATATAGCTTTGTCTCGTGACATCATCCACAGATTATTATTTATTGGTAAATTATATTTTTTAATGAATTTGAATTTATTTTCAATTATTATATTAAATATTAAAAATTATTATATATAGTAAACGTAAAAATCTTAATAATATAATTGCTTATATTTCCATTTTTCTGCTACGTTAATATTTGTATGGTTTGAGCTTCAATTTTCCGGTGTATTTAGTGCCATAAATCCCGATTTATATAATTAAATTTGGAACTGCATAATGTCTAGATGTGGTACGTGTGTGCAAGTGCAGTATATGCTACAAATGAGTTATAAACATTATTTTAATGTTTTAATAATGTTTTTATTATATTATAAAATTTATAGAACAGAGAAATAAAGCAGAGATGGGAAACTATTTTCCGTATGGAAATTCTCCGTCTCCATTTTATTGATTAAATTTATAGGACAATTTTTTTTTTTTTTTTTTAATTTCTCTCCCCATTTGTCTAAAATTAATTTTAGTTATATTTATTTAGGGTATTCCTAGTAAATGGGAAGACAGTGAAACTTGCAAACAAAATATGTGATTTACTTACTAACTTTGATAAAATTAAAGACATTTTGAAGCACCTAAAAGAGCATTTACACCATTCAAAGCAAAACACGTACACTTGCAATGCGATTATAACATATTAAGACAATATTTCAATTTAACTTAGTTAAGTATATATATATATATATATAAACTAATAATACATCAATTCAATCAATAAGAACTAACGTTTAAAACAAATGAATAAACAACGTTCAACTTGAAATATTTATTTTAAAATTGAATAAAGTTTATATCTTTTATCTTTTAAATAGGTAAACCGAATTAAAAAAAATTTTTAAGAATCATGTACTTAAACTATTAAATATGATATGGATATCGGGGTCTAAACGCAAAAGAATAAGGTTTAAAGTTTTGTACAAGTTTATAAAGATAAGATTATTCAATTTTCAATTCAGCCTTTTTAAATTAATCCCAATTCAAGTATTGGGTTGTGTTCAATATACTAGATTTACATATTACAAAAGTTAATCGATGAATTTTGCTTACAATAATGTCTTTTTAGTGAAACTTCACCCAAATCAATTAGATTATACATCACGAATTAGCGAGCTTTTCTGTAAGGGCATTCATGAGAATAACAGCTTGATATCATGAATTTAGAGACAGAGCGTGGCAAAACACAAGCGATGTGCGCTTACTTTAAAACCCAAATCTCCCTCTAGCGCTTCAGCTGCTTATTTGAATTTTAAAACTCAATCCCAAAATAAAGAAGCAGCTCAAGTCTGAAGACTCCCGCAAAAGAAAAGATAATAACCTCCGAATCTCTTTTTCAACAAACAAGGGGATATTTTATCCATCGATAACAAATAGGTCCATTACTCATACCCAAATTTACCCTTGTGTTATTGAATTTAACCCCACTATCTCTAATGCCAACAGCCACCGATCGCTAGTCATTAACATTTTCTTAAACAATTGAATAAATTATTAGAGGGCTTTTTTTTTTTTTTTTTTTCATATATACAATCTTATGAAAATTATCCACGATAAACAAGTCATTTTTTTTACAGATGAAGGTCAAAGTTTTTGTCCACAAAAAATTCGATCTTGGAATGCTAATAATGTTACGATGGGTTCACAAATTAGGAGACAAGCATTCAAAGTATATCAACAATAACCTTCATTTGATGAGCCGTAAAATATAATATTAAAATTAAAATAATGTATTTATTATTATTAAAAAGTTTACAAAGTGTCAAGATCGTAGAGAGGACAACTCAAGTCTGTAAAACAATGTCTGATTAAATTTTAAGTTTTATGAATCTTAAAAAGAAACAATTAAATTTTATGTAGTGCAATTCAGCCTTAAATGATCACCAGCTCCAAACATAGCTTTGAAATAATATTATACAAACAGTTGCATAGTGTATGGGAACCCGCGCACCAAAAATACTCTATAATATTTATATTTAATTTACTTTAAGAATATATAAGTAATTTCATTTGTAAGTTGAGGATTTATTTATCATAAATAGATGAAATTGTGCTCGTATTTGGTAGGAATAAACAATTAGGGATGCAAATGTTATTAGCCAAACGAACACCCAAACGAAGTAAGCACGAAACTTAAAGAGACAACCTTCGAATGAGCGCTTCTTGTTTTAACTCAAATCAAAAATTAAAATTTATTTTCTTTACTTTCAAACCCAACAGATCTGTCTGCCAACACCCACTTAAAGTTCAAAACCTAATTCAGTTACTTACCCCCTATTCAATCTTATCTTCATCCTTTTGACATTTCTAATTTGGCGAAGAACAATTTTTTTTCGCTTACCCATTTGAGGAAGAATCAAGATTCTTCAATCTTAGTTAGTTCCTTGATTGAGTGGGATTTCTTGTTTTTAAGAAAGGGTCTGCGTATTTTCTTGAATTCGAAGTGGGTTTTTGATGCCATGGAGGATCGTAGCGATTTAGTTAGTGGTTTGGTCCAAACTTCGTTGGTTCCCAGGTCCGAGGTAAAAGTCGGTTTCTTTCCTTTTCTTTTTCTTTGTTAAACTATAATTGGTTGAATTTGAGGGAATGTTATGTTTATATTGTTTTTAACGTTCTCTTTGATTTTTTTAGGAGGAAGGCGAGAAGCGGAGCAGTGATGAATTGGGGGAGAGACACGAAGTTACTCAAAATCGAGTTAAAATGAGAGACCTTGATTCTGTGCTTCAATCTGAAGGTAATTACTCCAATTTCTGGTCTTTCAAATATGAAATTCTCACGAGTTCTTAATTCAACTTATTGTTTAGTAATTATATCTATTTAGGATCCTCGACAGAAAATTTCCTTTGTTCTGATGATATGCAATTTAAACTTTGAATTGACTGCTGCGCTTAATTGTTTTCCAGTTTAGTTTGAATGTTGGATTCACATGTCAAGTCTATGAAACTTAATTTGGGGTTGCATGTTTGCTTTGCCTTTAAAACTTTTGCTTAAGTTGTAGTATCTTGATTTTCACCAATTGCTGTTCTACAATGAGAAAGTATTCGAAGTGCAGATTGGTTCATTCTTGCATTTATGCCACAGAAATCAATACTCATCATTCAAAATATTTGAAAACCGAAGAAGCAAGTGATTGTTTTCAGTTTGATGGAGAAGAGATTTCCCAGGTAACTGAGGTGTCTTTATCCTTGGGTTTGGAGGCTTCTCAAGCAGAAAAAACTGGAAGGAATTCAACACAAGTTGCAGTATATGTTGCTTCTGGACCTCTTGATCTCAATTCCAATGATTGCATAGCCAATAATTCGGCCTGTGATGCTAGTCTTAAATGTGCTGAAAATTCTGATAATCTGGCATCTTTGCCCATGAAGCGCGATAAGGAACCTGATAGTAATTGTCTGTCCTCAGTTCGTATGGGCCTGGATCTTAATGCAGAAGATGTTGCTAGCTCAGTTATGCAAGATCCATTTTATCCTTACAAAAATAATAATCATTTTAAAGTGAGAGATATTTCTGAGTGTGGAAGTTCCACTGGACCATTGGAGGAGAAAGATTCGATGAGACTTTGGAAGGAGATGAAACAAAATGGTTTCATCTCACCTTCTCATGGAGGCCTATCAATGCAAAATAGTTTTATCTCATCTTCTCAAGGAGGGATACCACCAATGCCAAAGCAACGTGGGAGGAAAAGTGAAAATGACACACAAAAGAAAAAGATGGAGCTTGCAAAAAGGGAAAATGTTGACAGGTTCACCAAGATTGCTGCTCCGAGTGGATTGCTTAATGAATTGAATCCTGGGATTATTAACAATGTACGTAATAGGAAACAGGTCTATTCCATTATAGAGGCCATAGTAAAGTCCAAAAAGCGTGAACGGAATTACTCTGGAAGCAAACAGGCAAGCTATCCGAAAGGCAGAATTAAAGATATTGGTACCTTCGAGAACCCAGAAAGTACAAATCATTCAGGAAATCATGGACTCATACATTCTTATGAAGATAGCCCTCCTAATACTTTATGTATCAGCATGTGTACAAGTGGGTACTTGATGCCACTGAACAAATCTCACCCTTCAATGTCAGAGGACAAAAGTGCGGATGGTGACTCAAGTATGGTAGACTGTGAAGATGATGCACTAGCACTGAAGTTGTCATCATCAGTTAAGGCATCAGAAAGTGCATGCACGTTGTCTAATGAGGAATCAACTAGATTTCCCAGTGATTCATCTTTATCCATAAAAGGTCAGCATCTGAATATTGGATAGCTGTTTTTTTTTCTTCCTTTTTTTGGATGTTTAATTCATCCAATTTATCAAAATAATTGTGGGAGAGAATATAAAATATATAAGATTCTATGCACTCGAATAAATGAGTAGTTAGTGCTAACTGACTGGCAACTTGGTTGTATAACAATAGAACTATTCGGCCACATTGTAGCCATATCTGGTGGGGATGCAACCATGATAGGTGATACAATGTTTTACTGTTGGTGTTGTTTCTGTGTTTTTGCAGCTGCTTCTGTTGCTTCCCAATGGCTGGAACTTCTTCATCAGGATATCAAAGGACGGCTGGCAGGTATTGCTATTTTCTTCAAATTGTTACTGGATGCTGTTTACAATTGAGTACATATTTATATTCATGTAGTAATTTATTCTTTTTTGTCCTTGCAGCATTGCGTCGCAGCAAGAAGAGAGTCCGGGCTGTAATTAGTACTGAGTTACCTTTTTTAATTTCAAAAGAATTCTCCTCTAGCCAAGAGAACAATCCCAAGGTTGTAAAACATCCCATTGATGGATTCTCTGACAATGCAAATGCCCACATGCATCGAGAAAGATGGAACATATTGTTTAATCAGATGAATAAATCACTTACTGAAGAAGAGGAGCAGCTTGTGAGTAAAATAATAGAGGCGTTGTTATTAATTTACAATTTCAAAAAATGGAATATATGTTGTTTTCTTGAAGCATGGCCTTTACATTAACTTTGTAAGATTGGAGTCTAGGGATTCGAGGTTTTTGGTTTCTCTCAACTTAAAATTGTTTTGTCCTTTTGAAAATAAGGGTTAGATTTTGGAGACTTTATGAAAGCAAGTGATTTGGTTGTGGAGTAGTTCTTATCCCATCTTTCCAATAGCACGTAAAACACCTTTTACTTTGGAAAGAACATAGAGTTGCTAAAGCTATTTGATTTTGCTTTGCTTTGCTTATCTCTTGCTCTGCATTATCCATTTATCGTTGTATTGTAAATTCTACCCCACAGTGCATTACACAGAAAAAAATTGTCTTTTGTTTTGTATTAAAGTTCCTTTGCAGTATATCTTTAACAAAAATTAGAAGCTTTATCTCTTTCTTGGTTGTAAATATTAGGAACGCTGGTTGGACCAAGTAAAAGAAATGCAACTGCATTGTGATCAAGGCCTGCAATATGGTTTACAACATCCAGGAACATCAGAACACGGTTTCAGGTAAAGCTTTTTGAGCATCATATTGTTCTTCTAATTGTTTGTGTAAGTGCTATACCAATTGATCACAATTTGAAACTTCAGTGCATGTTGTCTGAGATTCGATGAAATCATGACATTATTGAATTGCGCTCTACCTATTTCTATTTGGAAAGTTGAATTGATTTGTGACATTTGAAAGAAATTAGTTTAATTACAATATTTTCATTCTGCAGATTGGCGCAAGTGAATAGCACAGAGAAGGAATTGGCTATTATGGCAGCTGCAGCTTCCATTTATTCAACATGCAATTACCTTGCTTCGAAGGAAAATGTATCCTGTTGCTGATCGTAACTACATTCTACTGTTTCTCCAATCTGTCTGATTATATTGACTTCTCTCCCCTTATATCAGTCTAGAAAACTAGTGATTAGCATAAATTCTTGCTGTGACAAGTAATGTAACAATAGAAGTTGCTTTAAATTCATTTGACATCCTTTATTAGTGTAATAGCAGAATCTGATTGCTACAACTTCCAATGTTGCATTCAAATAGTTGTGAGAATGGTGATTTAACGAGTTTATTGTTTCTTGATTTTCTCCTGAATGCAGAATGAAATGAGATTTCATTGCTAAAT
This sequence comes from Trichilia hirta, assembly GCA_035221805.1. NCBI lineage: Eukaryota > Viridiplantae > Streptophyta > Magnoliopsida > Sapindales > Meliaceae > Trichilia > Trichilia hirta. Next base: position 5,763,361 of record JAWDEX010000009.1, read on the forward strand.
TATGGCTCAAAAATGGCAATATCACGCATTATTGGGTATGTGTGGTGACACATTGGACTGTATTAAACAAAGTATTATATTGGATTGATTGTGTTGGAATCCCTATGAAGTTATGTTGAATTATAAAATTTTAAATGTATAAAAAGTGTTTTTCATTTTTCTTTTTAATTTCGTACTTCTCATCCAAAATAAAGGGAAGAAGAGCAATTGTAGCTTAAATGTTGATGGTGTCGTGCTAAGAAGTAGGGCTGTTCAAAATATTCAAATTTTTAGTGTATCGATTTGGATTCAAAAATTTGGTACTCGAAAAACCAATACTTTGTTTAAACAAAATTGAATTTGGGGCAGAAAATTCAAATTCAATTTTAATAGAATCGTGTATTAGTTCAATAAAATAAAAAGGGCAGGGAACAGGTTTGATTTCAACTTAAAATTATTTATTTTATTTAATAACATATATTTTAATTTTAATCAAGTAAGATAAAAACTCATAAAATTTTTAACTTAAAATTAAATTTTAATTATTATTATTTTTTAAATAAATATATTAATGAATGCTGGAATTAAAAGGCGTGTAAATTTGAATTTGTACTACATTAAATATTAAATATGTACAAATTTTAATTTATATTATGATTAGCAATAAATTAAAAGACTATACTAAATAAATTTATTAATTAATACAGATTTTAACATATGAAGTTGATCTGTATTTCTCACCCAAAGTTTTAAAATCATTGTACGATTTATTATGATTTATTTAAATACAAATAAATTCATAAAAAATAATTTTTAATCTTAAAAATTAGAGAAAAGATTTATTACTTATTATTAATTGCTTATATATATAATTTTTGTTATTTAGTTGTTGAAATTAAAAAGTATATTAATTATTTAATTTTGAATTTGTTTATATTTATGAAGAAAATTTTATTATTTAATTAGTTATTAGTTAACTTTGGATATTTATTTATTTATTATAGTTATTTATATTTTTAAAGTTATTTTGATAGTTTTAAATTTTTTGAATTAAAATATAAGATTTTTAAAATTTATTTAAAAAATAAGGATTAAATTATAAGAATTATAAAATTAGTACTCGATTTGAATTGGATATTGGTTCGATTTGAACTGGAGACAAAAAAAATTAGTCTCTTGCTCAAATCAAATCGGATTTAAATCAGAAAATTTTAGATTCGGTTTTAATCGGATTAAGTATGGATTCGGCCGAAAAAAAAACAAAGAAACCCAATCCTATTTCAACCCTACTAAAAAGAGATACTTACCATTTTATTATGATAATAATTTTATTATTATTTTTAGTAATAGTAGGATAATTTTAATCACAATCGGGTAAGTATGGCCGGCACTTTTGTTGCCCTTTATCACCTCCGCTAACCATCGTGTTATTGATTGAAGTCATTGATTATATTTTTTAAATCTTCGTAAGTTCAAACCCGCTCTACTTGTTATTACCATTTAACCACCCCAAGGCAGTTGATAACTTCATAATTAATTGATAAATATTAAAAGTTACTTAATTATAATTTGCATACATAGTCTGGTCACTAATATCTGCGCCAGTATATTACAATCTGAGAATGTTAACCGTATACGGTATTAAATTTATTTTATATACAGTAAAATTAACACTGAAAAGACCCAGGTATCTTTTTGGATTGAACCTGGCAAAAATGAGTCATTCTTTTCCATCACTCGGTCATTCCAACTTTTAACACACAGACAACATACTGCTTCTTAGCATATACTGCTTAACAAGCAAAGACTTCATTACATTGTTATTTGTTCGTGAGCAATTCTTATATACAATATAGCTGTCCACGAGCTAAAGCAAAATTGATTATGTACTGTTCGAATCTCTAACGTAAATCTGATTGATAAGTTGCATTGTGAAATGGCTTCTACAATTTACAAGTCATATATTACAATGATTATCAGAATACGGCTGCTACAGTGCGAACAGGAACATTTAAGCAATGGAGTTAGGTTATAGATATTCTAAACGTGGCGTATTTTAGATGAAGTATTCATCTCAGTAACAAGTATTCCCTTTACGGTAGTCTAAAGCCAGTTTGGTGCCATCTTGCTTGGCATTGGTTTTGTGGATGAATTGTCTGAAACTTTGGCAAGTGAGCGATACTGCAATTTAACGCTCTCTGCATTGTCCAATGTCTTCACCACATACCTAATAGTGAGATTTGTGTTAGCAAAATAGGCCAAATCTAACTTTTCTTTCAATCCGAGACGATTCTAAGGATTTCAAAATATGAACGTTCCTCCAAAACGCACAAAAGGAAACAGGTTAAAATTTTTTTTATTTCACTCCGAGATGATTCTAAGGATTTCAAAAAATGAAAGTTCCACAAAAATGCACGAAAGGAAACAGAGCATATGCTATTGGCATAAAAAATTTTGGTTTGAACGACTTGGTAGGTAAATTCTGAAGAAAAGACATGAGTATATAGCTTGGTTTGGTATTTGAAGCAAAATTGACAAGTCTGATTAATTTGACTATACATAAGATGTTCACAAGGTGATGTGATTGTCATTATCGACAAACATCAGAAGGAAGACCAAGTAAGATGCGAGTAAGAATAAAAAAAATCAAAAATGCACAATCTACATCATGATAAAAATTAGGTTTCCACTGAACGTCAAGTGCTAATTTCTTTTGTGAACAGAAAGGATAAGTAGAATTCAACTAACCATCCATTTAAGCATTGTGTAGTTACAACAGCCTCACGTCCAACAAAGCGCTGCGGTGTCCTTTTGTTCCCCTGATCCGTCATTTTTCTCATTATTAATTTCCATTAATATTAACAGGCATTGTAAAAAGTTTAGGGACTTTGCTGAACTAACCTTTATGATTACCCGGTCAGTCACAACAAATGGAAATTGAACACCTCTACCCTTGGGAGGATCCATGAGAGTACAATCACCATAACTACCCTTGTCCTAAATGAGGGGAAAAAAAAGGCATTCAAAAGAAGGATTTATGCATAGTACAGAGCAGACGTAGACCATAGGGCTTTTGACTTCAAAACAATAATGCAAGAGAAAAGGAGTAATAGAACATGCCACAGTGGGAACCTAAAATACAATATATGGTAACACGATCGCAATAACTACACTTTCTATAAGAATCATAGTCCTTCTATCTATCATGTAGTACAAAAAGGAGATAGATTTTTTAACCACCTAAAGGCAAAATAAATCTAGCTGACTAGATTATAAATAATTTTTACTAAATAGGAAAAACACAAACCTGGTCAAACCTCTCCCTCTTCCTTTTACATGAGCGATAAAACTGTAACTCTTCCTCCCGTTGAAATGCTTGCACCGCCGCTCGCAGAGCTGTAATGAACAAGACAGACAAAGTCCTCAGAACGAGTGTTGGATGAGATTAGTATCATATGCATAATTATACTAATTTCATAGTCTATGCTATATTTGAGACCCCTTCTTCCAATCAATTCAATATGTAAGTTCTGATCTCAACCCACCCACCAGCAACAACTTCAATATATACTAGATTTAATGTAACTTGCTTGTATGGGTAATTTGAGCGAAGAGTATAGAGATATTCAAATTTGTAAGCTGATGCTAGTTGATGTTTGTGGAAGACAACAGAATATTCACTTACAGAGATTTGGGGCTATTGAGTCTTCTGAAACTGGCCGCGAACAGGTGTAGCAAATTTTCTGATAATGTAACAGGAGATTAAGAACTCTATTACTAAGAATCAGAAATAAATAGATGAATGCCCTCATAATACTATAAGTTAAAGTCATATCAGTACAGAGAAATGCATCCAGGATACAAGACAGTAAAACATGGCTCACAAAGTCAGAGAAAATGCACAGAGGGGCAACAAAAGTTATGATCGTATGTTAAGAACCAAAGGTACCAATCCCCAAACACAATACACTTACGGGGCAGTAAAGCAGTTTAATATAGATGCTGGCGTACGGGATATGTTTCAGAGATTTTGCAAGCAAATACTTGTGATTGATACATATGACAGTGCTATTAGCATGCTCATGAAAAATATATAATCATAATATTCCACTCCCACAGAATTAAACCATCAACTTCAAAAGTTTATTAGAGTTTACTGAGAACTCACAGTTTGAATAATATGTTGCACTCCAGAAGCTCCAAAAGAATGTCCACAAGGCAGAATCATTGCATCATCCATGAGAGCTCCCCTGAATTTTGCAAAGTACAGGTAGGTGCATGATGCAAACAATACCATTGAATATTTACTAGATAAAAATCAGATAAAACAAAACATCAAACAAATTATTTCAGCTATAGACAACAGATTCCCAGTCACAGAGGAGCCAAAATTTTTGGTGTATACCCATTACTCTAAAACCTTCATGTTTGTCAGCCAACATACAACCATGATAAAATTTACCACACAGCATCGAAAACCCATCTCACTAGCATTGAAAACCACTATACCAAGCACGCTGTTTACGTTCCACAAATTACAAGAGTTACACTAGAACATCAAGATCATTTACTACTTCCTAGAACTGTAAGTATCTCAACTAATAGTCAAAACTGCTAAAATAAACACAAATTTTATTAAACATAGAACTAAACATAGAATTAAAGTGGCAGGTCTTACGTGACAGGATCAGACAAAATAGCTTTTAACGATTCTCCAGACCCGCTATTCCCACAGCCACCATCCACCACAACACACTCCTTCTGCCCAGACCCAGATGAACCTTCTGTCCCCTGCTGCAAATATTGCGAGTAGTATATGTCACCATTGGCATCCGCCACTGTGACAATTGCACCGTTATGAACATTCTGCACCGCATTACAATATTTTCCTAGTAACAATAATACAAAAATAATAGATTAAATCTCTATAACAAATGAAAAAACGCAAAATTTCAAAAATTACACAACTTGAATTGTTTTTGAAATACTTACCAAAACTTGATTGATTCTTTGCTTTTCCATTCCCCGTTTTTTCTACTGCAGCTGCCATCAAACTACAATTCGCACTAGTATCGTTATCATTACAATTCGTACTGTTACTGTTATCATTGTGGTTGATATTTTTGCCTGTTTCATCGACGGCGTCGTCTTCTTCATCATCATCAACATCGTCGTCTTCCCCCTCGGATTCTTCACTGCTGGTTGACGAAGCATTGCCGTTCCAGTCACGAGTCCGCTGCGGATCCCGACGGTTGGAGGGTTCTACGTAAATTGGGGGTTGAGTTCGTAAATAACGATCCCGTTCGACGGAGAACATCTTGTCTTCAACGAATCCCGTGAGTTCTCTAGTTTTGGGCCCCGGATCTCCAAGCCGTTGCTGCTGGCAGTTGAATGACCGTAAAGCCTCGTCTTGAAACACGAGCTGAGTATTTAGACCGTGTAGCGAGATTTCATCCGACGACATTAATGGATTAATCCGATTCGAATGATTAATTAGTTTAATTTTTCAGTGAAAGTAGTTGCTTTTAGGGTTTATACAGTTGGGGATGAAATGACCTGTTAGAAACGACAGCGTTGAAAGTGATTGAACGAGAAGAAGGATGAAGGTTTATGCATGCACGACATCGTTTTGCTGTTCAGAGAATGAGTGACCGACCGACGTAGTTGGAGACGAGGATTCGGATGTGGGCCCTATAATGTTATTTGTCACTTTGTGGGTACGCTTACTTTGGGTCCCACGAAATCAATCCTATGTTTCGTCGTCACGTGAATCATCGACATCAAACCATTCCATGCCTTCTATCTCTTGAATATGGTTTTCAATATGCGCGTCCAACGGGAAATGTCGCACAGCATTGCGAGCTTGGGTACGCAAAAATATTGCTAATGAATCATCATCGATGGAACGAGGATAGAATTACAAGGCAATTTGAGAAACAACAGATATTTATAATTTTGAAAAATTATCGTACAATTAATAATTCTAGATCTATAATTATTCTTATACTTATGCAATGGGGTTGTCATTAATTTAAATGCTCTACGTCAAAAGGAAATAAAGTTTATTTTATAACTGTTTATATATTTTGATTAGTTCATTTTAGATTTGGGTTTAATTTGAGTGTTGAAGAAACACTAATTTGCTTAGTCCGTTATATTTTTTTAATACTTTATTTTAACAGTTTTTTAAAAAATTATTAATATTTAATTAATAAATATAAAAGTGTTTATATATTAATTTAAATACTAAATTAAGCATTTTAATATATTTTAAATATTTATATATTAATTTAATTTTAATAAATACTTTTTAAAAATATTAAACACATCTATTAATACTAATAAAGTACTAATTAAAATTTATCAAATATTAATTAGTACTATTAAACACATTCGTATTATAGACTATAATGTTTTTTTTAGATTAATATATTAAAAATATTTAATCTGGTTAACTTTGAATTTTATACCTATTTAAGTTTTTAGTAGAAATCATTTGTCTTATTAGTGTTAATATTTAAATCCATATTAAAGTGCCCTTATTAAAAATATTTTATCTTATTAAACTTGAATTTTGTGACTCTTCAAATTTTCAGTAAAAATTAGAGTGCATTCGTCTACGATAACTAAAATGGGCAATAACATTCAGGTCCTTAAAACAAGGATAATTTTTTTTTTTTCATTCATTCTTATTAAAATTATTTAACTGTTATCATAATAACTAAAGTATTTTGATTGTAAATTAACAATTTTTTAATTAGTTTAACTAAATTAATGGTTTATTTGAGATAACCGAATAAATTAAACTTTATATAAAAATATATAAAATTCAAGGATCCAGATGTTATTTTTTTTTGAGAATATTCTAAAATATGAATTATTATTGAAATATACTCGATTTACTATTATTTTTATTCAAAGATATGTGTTAAAATTTTTTTTCCTAAATATTCACTTACTATCATAAAATTATAAAACATCTGACAAGTAATTAATTTGTGTGTTGAGTTTTGGAATATATTATAATCACAATGCCATTGCCATTGCTTAGTAGCCAGTATGATGCCACGTCAGAATCCGAGGCCACGGGCGAGTCATCCCGCACGCAATGAGAAAAAACAAAAAAGAAAACGGATTTTACAAAGCAGAAGAGGAAGAAATTCAAGACTTTCTTATTGACTCAAACAAGTCATGCCATTGACACTGAGTTCTTATTACCACGAAATTAATCGAACCCACTTAAGTATTTGTAGTTTTCTTCATGAAAATGAATTCAAAATCAAAGCTTGCAGCGATTGTTTTCTTCGTTCTAGCACTTCTTTTTGATCGGTCGGCAACATCTTTGGTTCGAAAATTAGTAAAACTTTGATCTTATTTGGCAACTGTCTTCATTTTTTCTTTCCTTGAAAACAGTTTGTGTTTTGAGTTATAAGTTATTTCATTACATGTTGTTTAATGTTTATGTTATGCGGCTGTAGATTTCTGCACAGCCTTTAGCTCAGCCACCAAGCATTTCGCCCGCGTGGGCACCGGCACCGGCACCGGCACCGAACGATGGCTTTGTTGATGAGGAAAAGTGTTTCAGTAGGTGCAAGGACCGCCGAAGCTTGACTGCATGCCTTCAACTTTCGCCATATGGTAAATTTATGTTGTGATGGATTGATTTTTCTGTGTTTTTTGATTGCTTCAGTTCTCATTGGTTTCATTCAGTTTTAAATATATGTGTACACATCATTATATTTTGTAGAAAAATATATGTACGCCTAATTTAATTGATAGATTTGCATAAAAATAAGCGTAATCTAGTACGTTTGACTCTTAAGATAATTATAATTAAAAGAGTACTATACTAACTGTAACAGAAAAATAAACAAACCATCTAAATTAACAAATTACCAATATGATTAAAGTGTGCATTTGAACAAACCTGTATAATCTCCTCTACCCTATATATTAATCAGTTTCATTGAAAAATAGTGTCAAATGTCTCTCCAAGTTTTTTCTTTCTCTCACTCTCTTTTTCTTTTTTAAGAAAGCCGTCATTAATTGGAAAATGTTGCAGTATGAATGTATTTTTGTGCGCTTCAATCAAGTCTTAGTCATTTATTAATGATTTATTGGCATTCGCATTAGAGCTATATGGAGGGATTTATTTTTGGCACTTTCTTGCATCTGAAAAAACAGGAGAAGATGGAAATGAAAATTTGATTGTAGAGTGGAGGCCCAGCATTTGTGAACTGTTCATTTTAACCTTTCTTCTTAGTTAAAAGTCTGAAATTTGGAATTTGGAAAGTAGTTCACTAGTAAAAAATTGGGGTGCTTGACGTCCTGCAAAGAAGATTCATGGAGATATCCTAGGGTGGAGACTTTTTGAACCGCGTTGAGCATATCTGGAATGATTTCTCATTTCCACTGACAAATCTCTATTTTTGATCAACAACCTCGGCACATGGCTCAGTGACAATTATTTTGACGACAGTTTAAAACATGAGTGGAACTACTCCAACCATTGTGCATTTTGCAGTATAAAATGAGTGATATTATTGTAGTGTGGATTAGCGAGCTTTAGGAGTTAGGATGATTATCAACGAATTAAGTGGAGCAAAAGATATTTAGGCAATGGTAATTACAAACCAAAGAAACAGGAAAGGAGATTCCTTACTGTGATCTATGGCAAGCAAGTTCTTCTTTAATATGCCTTCAAGGTTATCATATTAAAATATGATTGCCACTATAAAGCTAAATTTCTAGACTACTATTGGGTATCATAACACCCTTTTCTGGGTGTCGTGTGCTAAATTTGTGATTTATCTGTTGATAGGTGCTTCTTCCCTTCAATCTTGTGGACTAGAATTATAAGTAAACTTGGGTTTTCTAATGCTAAATCTGAGCATTGACTGCTAGTGAATGGTTGGCAAGCATATAAATGATTAGCATAATTTTTGGTGTTCTTGGCACATAGGAACCTCACTAGATCTGAGCTTGATGGAAAAATACTCTTTTATCTTTAACTTTTTTTTTAGTTGGTACAAACTGCTAAATCTTTGGATCTCTTATTTAGCTTTCTTTTATCTTGGTTCTCTTGTTCCTTCCCGATTTCTACAGTAATGGATACATGAGAACAGGCTGTTTACTGATATTGCTCAACTCTTATTATCTATTTGCTTGATAATGATGTAGCACAAAGTTATTGATGTATTAGTTTTCAGCTAAATTTTGGAGTACAATGCAACTTTAATTTTCAGTCTTTTAGTAGAAAATGCTAAGCATATCTTTCCGTGTAGCTCCTGAAGAAGCATTTTTATTTGTCAAGAATGATGGACAGAGCCCACTGAAAGTCAATGTTACAATCTCACACCATAAGATTACATTCAAAGATATAGAGAGACACAAACAGGGAGTAAAAATGGTGCGTTTGCAGAGCCTCTGCTGTCTAGTTTTGTGCAACATACTGATAACTGTTTCCTTTTGGACAATTTTTTTTGGCGGTCACAAAAAGATTTTAAGATATCAAGTTGAATATAAAAATAATTAGCCAGCTCTTTTGAAGAACTTAGCCTTTGTTTTGAAAGCTCTACTTTTGATCAGTTAAGTTATGTTACTACTGTTTCAGATCAATATCTCAGCCACTATTAGTGGAAGACCATCCATAGTAATAAATGTTGGATATGGAGAATGTGTAATTCTCATCGATCAGCCAGTATCAAATGACAACATTTTGAAGCAGTTTTCATTTTATGCCACCCATGGAACCACTATCTATGGAGTATACCTATTATTCTTAACAGTTCTGACAACTGGAATGACATGGGCTTGCTGCAAGTCCAAGAAAAGCAATCGACAGGGTGATGGAGTGCCGTATCAGGACCTTGAAATGGCAAAACCGGGGTCCCTTACAGCCAGCAATGTGGAAACAGCAGAAATATGGGATCAAAATTGGGGCGATAAGTGGGATGAGATAGATGCAGAGCAGTCACATAGTGCAGACGAACTGAAAAATGGATCAGTAAATGATCTAACTGCAAAGTCTTCTGATAGAGATGGATGGGAAAATGACTGGAATGATTAGATTAAGAATAGGTAAAGCTCTTCCATTGCCTTGGGAAAGGAAACAAACACAAACAGAAGATATAAAAGGAAAAAGAATGTCGTAGACTTAACAAGAAAAGTAGGATGTGCAGGGGACAAAAAAAGCAAATGAGTGTTAAATTATTCATCATACTTTAATGATGTTAAAACTAGTTTTGATCTGTCAAATGAGTTTGTTGTTTTATTTCTTGAAAAATTTGCGGTGTAATTTATTTTCGGTTTTTCACAGTTTTTTTCCCAAAACTTTTGTATTGTCTTGTGTGACTGAATGTTATGGGACATGGAGTCATCATATGACTCATCAGAGTGTGTGTGTTTCTTCATTCAGTCGTATTAAAATTAAAAATCTGTTTAATAACTTTCTTCCTAACAAACTAAACCAGGTGGACTGATCTTTCAATTTCGATAATAAATACATCTTATAATTGATGTCGATTTCCTGGATGATTATATTCAGTCTGTAACCGAATAAGATCATTTCGGAACTATGGGATTCAAGTTATTGTTAAAATGTAGTGCAGGCTTGGCATTTGAAGATGTGATGACTAGAATTACCCTATGCTGACGGATGATTTAGAAAGAACATCTTCAAAGAGAGAGAAATCATTGAATTGTTCTTGGATGCTGTACCAGATGCTCAATGATTTGGATCATGCTCAGAACAGTATTCAACTTCCAAACAGTTAAAAGGTTCATAACAAATATTCATTGAATGTCCTTTTCCTAAAGTTGCTTTAGAGCATGGTGAATTTCAGTTACAGTCCCCGATGATAGTCTTCAAAAAAACAATGCCAAAGCTGCAAATGTACAGTCAATTTTCCTAAAAAAATAAAATGGGTACAGGGAAAAGGTTTATATCTTCGCTCCACCCATCAATCCACCAACTCAGGTATCCACCACTTCTCTGTGCTTACCAAAAGCTGGATGGTATCATTTTGGCTCACAATAAAGCAGCAACCGAAACTTTTATTCAAAATTGAAAAAAATATTAAGTGCTATAAATTTTTTTTAAAGCAACACTTTCTCCTCACCCCAAATAATGAGTTCTTTTCTTTTCATGCACTATCTATTCTTTTCAAATATCATTCCTCTACAAAATAAAGTTCAAATTTCATTGACCAATCTGTCCTTACAGCATTTGTGTTCTTAAGTCTTTGGCATTGGGCAATGTGCTGCCATGCGTTTGGGTTCATGTTAATTTTAATGAAGTTTATTAATCTTCGACAATCTCGTGGTGGGCAGAAAGAGGTTATAATTTATAGACAAGGAATCAGATAATGTGGCCAAGCAATTTCAATTACAATACAACAAAAAAGTAGGTATGTTCTCTGTTATTCTAGTAATCAAAGAGGAGATCGTATGTTCCTTTCTACCTAGAAAACAAAACGAAGATTATTAAGCAGCCCCATGTGATTGCTGATGATGACTGAGTGGCTAATCTATTATTAGGTTCTCTTCGGCCAAACACCTGCTTAATTAATAAACTCCTCTATGGACAACTCATTTCCTGTTATCCATACACATGCTTTGCAATTTTAAAACCTAAAATCTTTGACTCGGGATGTTTTCGTGGACTCAGCATATCTTTGTTTAAAGGGTAAACACATTAGGAGGCAGTTTCATTTATTTATTGGGATTTTTATCGACTTGTAATTTCCAAATGAATTTCTGAGATTCAAATATGAGCAAAAACTTTAACTAACCAAAAAAAAACGAAGGTTTAACGCAAGTGAAAGATGGGCGTGTTTGATCTGTGTAAACCGTTGGAATAAGGAACAAGAGAGTCACAAATGAAAGAAACAAGGGATGCATTTAACAAAAAATTGATAATTAGAGCCTAAAGAGATGGATAGATATTAAAAAAGATTGCTTCTATTCCGACAGCATCATGTTGCGTAATATTTTAATTCCATTATGAATTAGCTTTCTCTTTATTTCTTTATTTACGCCACACATTTCCCTTTTCTCGACTGTTTTCTACTTGCTTGGAAGTGGGTGCTAAGAATCTTTGAGAGTCCTTACGTTCTTGAGTCACTTCGGAATAGCAAAATTATTTATTTTAATGCCCTTAACGTTGCTGTCACTTGGAAACGCATGATTTTGATAACTGGGACTGAGTTTCCTTGTAGTATATTAGATGAGTTAAGAAGTCAAATTTGCCCCCAAAACAACAAATTACACAAGAAAACATCGATGAGAAGATTAAAAGGGCAAAACCATGTCGTTAATGGAGTTGAGTTCATTTACTTCGTGAAACCAGACGGAATGCATTGCCTAGGTTTGCCTTCCGTGAGAAGGTAACACTACCATACAAAGTGGAACAATACAGAATATTTGTAATCTGGGTAATAATATCATAAAGGGTACCCAATGGGAACCCGGTGAAAAGGAATCCGGTAACCTAACTATAACATAGAGAAAAAATTACAATACATAAACTGGAAACAAACAACAAGAAACAATGCAACAAGGTTTGCAAAAATATTGCAACAATCAAAATTTTCTCTTTACACTTATGAACAAACCGGATTCCTCTTCGCCAGATAAGCCATTATAAATCCTTCATCAGAATTTCTGAAAATATATAGAATTCATACCAACTCCTCCTGGCCATCGGAAGGGCATCTGATCAGTTCCAATATGTTAACTACTTCTCCCATGTCCGGCCGATTTGATGGCACTTGTGATGTGCAAATCAAGCCTAATTTCATTACTGGAATTGCTTCCTCTGCTGAGAATTTCCCTTGCAACCTCTCATCGATGCATTGCTCAGCGCTGCCTTCGTCCAGTGCGCTTCTAATCATGTCACAAAGCACCACCACATCATCTTCCATGTACTCAACAGGCCTCTTCCCAGTAACAACCTCCAGAACTAAAACACCAAAACCGTATACGTCACATTTCTCAGTTATCTTCACTGTTCTGCAGGCAAACTCTGGTGCCATGTAACCAAGTGCACTCTGGATCTTGCTGCTTAAAACATATTGGTCTAACATTGGCAATAACCTAGCTAAGCCATAATCTCCCACTTTAGGTTCACCTAAGCTGTCTATCAAGACATTGCTTGATTTTATATTGTAGTGAATAATGTTTGATTGGTGCAAGTGAGCCAGGCTTTTAGCTGTTCCCAGAATTATGTTGAACCTCTCGTTCCAGGAAAGAAAATCCACACCGCATCCATCGTGAAGGTGCCTATACAAACTGCCACCAGAGACAAATTCGTATATTAGGAGCTGTAATGATTGAGTCCAGTAATAACCTTCAAGAGCTACAAGATTAGGATGCCTGACTTTTCCCAGTTTCTTAACTTCCCTTTCAAAATCTTCTTGGGACTTAACAAGACTTGAGACAGTGAGCTTTTTGATTGCAACAGGATGCCCATCTTGCAAGACGGTGCGGTAGACAGCCCCAAACCCACCACGCCCAAGTTCACAGTCCTTGTTGAGCAGAGCATGAGCTCCTGTGCTGAAGTCAGGTTCCCCAGAAAACATGACAAGTTTGCCAGAGTTGGCATCTGTTGTGGGGGAATGGCTGCATTCATCTCCAGCAGATAATGCAAGGGCTGCTGTGGATCGAGATGTTAACGAACGAACACTGAGATTGAGCACAGTGATAGCAATCACACCAATGACAATGACAGCAGCCGCACCGATGGCAATGAGAGCTGATATGCTAAGGATGGTTCTTTTCTGGCCGAGATTTGGAGGTACTGAACTCGTTGTGGAGTCAGAGGATGAATTTGGGTTAAGGACAATGGGTTTGGGAAGGACTGCTGGGCAAGATTTATTGACAACAGAGCCACAAAGAGAAGGATTATCCAAGACTGAGGAAGGTGCTATGGTGTTAAAAAAACCACCAGTAGGCAGTTCACCTTGTAGATGGTTGTGTGAAATGTTAAAGGATAAAAGGTGGACAAGATTTGCTAATTGTTTGGGTAGTCCTCCAGTTAGGCTGTTATAAGATAAGTCAACATTTTGTAGCTTTGTGAGTTTTGCTATTGCTGCCGGGATTGGGCCAGTCAGGCTGTTCTTTGACAGTATCCTATAGAATCCAGCCAAAAGAGAGAAAACAAGAAAAGAGAAGCCTGTTAATAGAAAGAAACACATTATCTGCTTCACTAATTTAGAAATTACGGAGTATACAACTCTGGCAATTAAACTAATTGCAATCCTTTGGGGGCACATGTTCTTATATGCAAAATAATTTCCAAAAACAAAAGAAACAAGAAAGCTTAACCCAAATGTAAGGCAGGGCAAAAATAACTTACAAAGATGTGAGAGAAGAACAGTTCTCAACGGACGTTGGAATTTTCCCAACTAGCAAGTTCCTTTCCAGCCTCAATTCCTTTAAAGAATAAGCTCCACCAATTTCCTTGGGAATGCTTCCATTTAACCAGTTCTCACTCAAGTCAAAAACATTAAGGGTTTTCAGTTTGCCAATACTTGTTGGAATAGGACCCACAAGTGAGTTCCTTGACAGATTCAACAATTGCAAGCTGCTTAAAACCCCAATGGCTGAAGCAATTTCACCAGAAAACTCATTATGTGATAAATCCAATACTTGTAGCTTTTCTAATGAGCTCGCTGCTGAAGAAGCAATAGGGCCATTCATCTTTTCACTAATGTTCTTCTCTGAGAGAGAAACTTTGTTTAACCCTGAGCTAAAAATCCACTGTGGTAGATCACCCTTCATCAAGTTCTGGCTAAAATCTAAGGCTACAAGGTTCACACAATTCACTATAGATTCAGGCAAGCCCCCAGTTAACATATTTGCAGAAAAATTTAAGACCTTCAGCCACTGCAGGTTACCAATAGAAGCAGGCACTTCACCAGAAAATTTATTTCCTGAAAGATCTAAAGTCACAAGACTCTTCATTTCTCCAATCCACACAGGAACCTCACCAGAAAACAAATTCTTTCTAAAACTCATAAAGTCACACAAGTTGAGCTTCTGCATTGTCTCGGGAAAGTTCCCAGAAAGTGAATTCTCACTAAAATCAATAGTCCTCAACAACAAACAGCTCCCTATCCCATGAGGAATTGACCCGAAAAACCTATTCTTACTCAAGCTAATTACTCTCAAATTGTTTAATTTTCCAACATCCTTTGGAATCTCGCCCTCTAACAAATTAGCTGATAAATCAAGTGTTCTTAAAGCACTCAAACCCCAAACTCCAGACGGTAAAGGCCCTGAAAATTGATTAGATGACAAGTTAATAATGGCAAGAGTTGAACATAAACTCAAACTACCTGGTATCTTCCCCGAAAACTTATTTTTAGCCAAAGATATGACTCTCAATGATCCACATTGTTTGAAAAAGTCGTCTGGGATTGACCCAGATAAACCATTCCCACTTAAATCAATTATTCTTAAATTTTGAAGCTTTGCAAGATTAGGGCTAATGTTTCCAGTAAGATTGTTACTTGACAGAGAGAGCTTTCTCAGAAATTGAAGTTGTAGAAGGCCTCGGCCGATCCGGCCCGTAAGAGAGAACCCATCGAGGGTGAGTTCTGTAACCCGGTTGGATCTCGGGTTGCATTTGACGCCGAACCAATTGCAGGGAGTCTCGTCGTCTTCGTTCCAAGATGCGAGCTTTCTATTGGGATCTTGAAGGTCAGCCTTGAACACCATAAGTCCCAAAACGTCGTCGTTCAAGGATGGGTTCAGAGATCTTGTTAAAACCGGAACCAGAACAAGAAATGTGAGAAAACTGAACAACTTTTTCCCCTTTAACATTGCTCGCATTGTTTACTCCTGAAAAAAATAGAAAAACAAAACTAAAAAAAATTCTACGAAGCCAAGTGAAAAGAGAAGCTGAGCTAAAATCACTGTTTTAAATAATTCTAAAAATAACTTTAACGTATAGAATTGGAGCTGAAAGGAGAAGAATGAGTCAAAGAGGAGGCTTTGATAAACTGGAAAACAGTAAATGAGAAGCTTAAGCAACAAAAACTTTAGCCCGAAAGGCAAGGAAATGAAAAAGGTTCTTCATTCTTTGGAGGAAGATGAAGTAAAACGAGCAGAACCCTAGAACCCCCTTGTCAAGCAAGACTTTGAGATTCAAATTTCGTAAAACTTCACGAGAACACTAAACAGTGACACATATTTTCCCAGAACCAAGCCATAAGTTTTGATCTGAGAACTTAGAAATGCAAAACAAAACATAAAAAGAGCCTGTCATTTGATGGTTCCGAGACTCTCCGGTAACGTCAACGGTTTCCTGGGGAGTGTAGTCGTCTATGTTTCCGCCGGATGTGAAAGAGAGAGAGATTGAAGTTGAGTCTTGTGTCTGCTTTTTGCGGCAGAGAAGAAGAGCAACGGGACGTCAAAGTTGGAGCTTTTATTAACGGGAAAGAAAGTGGGCCAGTTCAGTAATGGGGGCCATCTACGAGATCGTGGACACTTGGAGGGTTGTGTAAGGTGGATAACGTTCCTACGTGGCATACATGCTGTCAATCTCACCTGTTGAGGCGGGCTGCACATGTGGCATCTTCATTTAGCACAGTTTGGATCATGACTCGGAAACCAACTTTGTGAATTGAGATAGACCTTGTATTTGCATGAAATTACTAATAGGACACCTTAACTCTTTTTTTTCCTTTTTAATATTACAATCTACACCTACCAAAAGCTAGATTTAAGCAGTATTATTAAAATTCAATCATACGCCTTTGATTAAATGCTTAATATTACATTTGTTACGGTACAAATTAATTATTTCTAGCAATAATGTTAAACTCTCTACCAATACGTTTGTAATGACCTTTCAATAAATTATAATATTATATTATAATTAGTTAATGTTAAAGTAAAATATTAAAACATTATGCATTAATCAATCATTTCTTAACACCAGTAATTAATTAAAATGGTATATAGACCTAAGACTAGCATCAAATGGAACGTCATGCTGGGCAACTAAACCTATGGTTACGAGGACAATTTAAGATAGACCTGAAAAAAGTGAAATGAGCTTGGTCAGTTGCAAGGCAAACAAAGCAATAAAGGCAAGTAGGTGGAAATGGTGGGTAGGGTAATAAAGTAAAAGGTGGGGAATGAGTTAGTTTGCTGACTGCAGGCAGGGTGTTGAGAGAGACTCATGATCCTTGGCCTCTAAGCTTTCCATTTTGAATTCCATTACAAAGACAAAATGGGGATGGGAAATAACATACAAGTCCCCAACTTTTTATATTCTCCTAAATAAGAGCAATTTATTTGTCAATAACAAATAAATCACTAACTTTTGTTGAATTAACTGAAAATACTCTTTATATTAAGCTACATAGTCTGTTATTGCGGTGGTTAAAATTCAATATTATAAGGATATTTCTGTTATTTTAATAGAAACAGTTAATTTTATTTATTATAAATATAAAAAAGTGAGCTTTTATTTCTAAAAATATAGACATTCAGTGTCTTTCATGTTATTAACCAAAAATGGAATAAAGGTCCCCCACTTCTTCTTCTTCTTTCTCTCCCCATGTATGCTGCCCGCATTTTCTTAAATGCATTCATTGATTGATATCCCATTAATTAATTCTCTCATAATACTTTTTAACCTAGTTTCTTACTTACTCATCAATGCATATTTAAGAGACTTATCTTGTGTTTCCTTGCATTACCACAATATCCAATTGTTAACGAACGGATCAGTGAAGGATTTTTGGGATTAGTAGCTCTGCATTTGGCATGCATGCAATGAAATTTACTAATTAACCCAATAATCGATTCATTACAAAGAATGAATGTGAGAACTGAGATGGTTAACTAGCAGTTAATTATTATAACGTCTATTGGTTTCGAGTGACCAAACGCAGGGTAAGAGAAATAGTTTTAGTTATTATTTCAGTTTGAAGAACTAAAGATTGGTAGCCCGGTCGGTGAAGTTTCAGGAGGCTTTCTCCATTTATTCAATATTGTCTGCATATGAACTTCCATGTATCTGGTTGACCTTGTATGGCACTTCAGAACATGACTGAATACATATAAAAAATCAGAACAATCTTTTATTATTTTATATTATTATTCACTGATATATATATATATGTATATATATAACCTATTGCAGAAATGGTAATTAAACGCATTTGCAACAATCTGATGCCAAGAAAATGCAATTTACGCAACTTTTTACTGTAGAAACTAGAATCTGCCAAAGTCATATGTTTTTAGTTCATGCAGCAGTAGGGTGGGATCTCATTCTCATATATTCTGTGGGAAAACGGAAGCGCTTTTATTACGAGTGAAGGGAATGGAATATCAACGGGAGATAACGGCAAAAATGGTCTTTCGCATTTCTTTCCGTTAGGGTTTGCTTTCTCGTTAGTGTTGCAAGTATCGAAAAGCATCCCACAGCGTGCAGGGCAGAGTCAAAGCAGTTCGATCCTCTGGATCTGTTTACTTCTCCCCAGGAAAAAATAAAAATAAAGCTAGACAGTAAAACGACAGATTCTTTTGTTTTATACCTTTTGTCGTTTTAATTACTGGCTTCTTCTGTTGGTCAAATACAGTACAGTTGGCGCATAAATTGATTGGGACCATTTTTAGGGTATATTTTAATATTATTCATTAGAATTTTAATTATAATTCCCATATTTTTTTATTTTATTTTTGACTTATGTCATTTATGTATTCTTCGGGACTCTAGTTAGATTGGTATATAATGCCTACTATTTGAGCAATTCATTATAATATGATCAAAGTTTTAAATTTCATGTTAAACATTTCAAATTTTGGCCAAAATATTTTAAATTTTAAATTATTGAATACCCTCCTTATATAATTAATGTAAGATAATAAAGTCCGGCACTTAAAGAAACATAAGTGTTTGTCGTATTTTGTGATATAAAAAGTAATGAAGTAAAACGTTCATATTTTATATCGACGATTACTCATTGTACATTTTGTTTTAGAAAAAAATATCTTATACTAAAAAAATTAAATTTGATGTAAGTTTTCGAATATATTTTCTTCAAGTTTATTTTGTTGTACATTTGGTTGGTATAACTTTCAATATGAGAGTTTTTTTCCACTAGATATTTTATTAGTATAATTTTTAAAATAAATTTCTTTTAAAAAAATTTAATTATTTGGTATCAAGCATGTTCTTTTCTAAGAAATTTGTGTAACAATTTTATTGGACAATTTTTTTAAAAAATTATGTTGAAAAACGAAGTTTTAAAAATAAAATATTTTAGACAAATAGATAATTTTAAAAATTCAAAAACTTTGTTTTCAAAAAATTTTAACTTCTTCTTATAAGAATAAAATACTTGTTTTAAAATTTTTCAAATGATTTTTTTAATTATAAATAGAAGACGCAACAAATTTTTTTTTTTTTTTTTTTTTGTTAAATTGCACTAAAAATGTTTTTTGGCTGTTAAAAAATATCATACTAAACAAGCACAAACTCTCATGTAAATAATTATAATAAAAATTAATATGATATTAAAATAGTAGAAAAATAAAAATATATAAGCGAAAAGAAGAAAGAAAAAAAATTATGTAAATTACAAGATATTATATATTATCACATAATTTAAACCCCGCCCTTCTTTTTCAATGGACGCTCCCCATCTGGGGGAGATTGAAATTAGGTATTGGAACTGTGTTCTGTGCATCACCACATGTTGGCGAGGAAATGTTTCCCAGAACTAGTAGAGTAAATGGAGATTGGAAATAGTAATCGGTTGACAACCAACCGAAATCATTTATTAGTTACGTACCTTCGATTCCTAAATGTCATAGACTAGTCTGGGAGTCCACATCCCATTGTTTATATTACTTGTTGGGTTAGGGATCTATTTTTTGTACGTGGGAAAATTATACTCTTATATGTAAAAAATAAAAGTCAAGGATGCAGACGTTATTAGGATAAACAGCGACCCTTAAAATTTAAAAGAATATTATCTGAACTCTTAAATTCAAATTAAATAATACTTAATTTTAAAATACTATTTAATTATTAAAAATTTTATTATATCTGTAGACCTTAAAATTTTTATTATATCTTCGGGCTTTAATCATAATAAAAAAAAATATATGTTTTCTCCTAATATTTTTAATATTTGTAAAAATAATATATAATAAAAATTTTTGTAAAAGCTGATAAAATTATTATTACATTTTATAAAAAAACTTAAAAATATTTAATATCAAATTTGAAAATTTTAGTAAAAGTTAAAATTTTTGTTAGATTCGGTTCAATATTATTTATTTTGATTTTAATTTTTAGTATTTTATAATTTTATTTTTAATAACAAATTAATATCAAAAATTTTCAAGACGTTACCTATTTTAGTGATATTTTTATTTAAGCATGCTTAATTATAAAATTTATAAAAATAAATTATTATTTATTCTAAAAAGGCTTGTTACTATATTAATTTTAATTTTAAGTATATAGACTAATAATTTTCTTTTTCATTTCGATTTAGAATTCGATCATATTCTTACAGTCATTGCATGTATATTATTATATACATTTTTTGATAATTAATTAAATTTGTGTATATATTTGAATTTTATAAAAAATTAAGTGACATCTAATAATAATAATAATAAAGCTTAAAAAATATAAATTATATTATGTTTATTTCTTAAATAATAACTGTTATTATTTTAAACTCTATTTCCAATAATATTATTATGTTAAACGATGAGAATGCGCATAAAGTTAAAAAAAAATACGTGAATATATATTTTTTAGAATAATTAAAGGGTCACATTTTTTAACGGACTTAAATATCATTTAAATTGGGTTTAAGTTTAGATGATAATTTTTTTAAATTTTGGGGGTGCAGGTGTTGTTTGCCCGATGCTATCGTTTGCTTACAAAATGTTACAAACTTTGCGCATCGTCAGTTAAAATTACCTTACAGCTAATATCTAAAGTCTAAAACGAAACCTTCGGAGGAAAACAGTGAGCCCCAGAGCGCGAAATCGAAGACATGGCCGCAATTGATAGGAAGAACCTAAAAAGGAAGCAGCTGATAGCATCATGTCTCTGCAAACACTTTTCGTTAGATCCTGTAAGCAAAAATGAATAGCTTTTTCTTATTTCCCCTTTGGTTGCAGTATTGTTCTTAGTATTCGAATACTTTCTTTTCAGCTCCCTTGTGAATTAGTTGGTTCTATTAAGTGATTTCTGGTTCATTTTCTTATATGGGTCATCTAGATTTGGCTGTTGTATGGGTATAATTTAAGTTTGGTGCTTTTCCGGCACTATTTATCGGGGGTTGGCTTTTTGAGAGAGACTAATTGGTTCTAATAGTACCATTTTACAGCATTGTTTTCAGTACTGCTCATTGATGATAGAATAACCATTTTATTGCTTTTATGCATGGATTTGCGATTGATATCTTTTGGATGTTCGGTTTGTGTGTAATTTGAGCCTGGGCTTGGGACCATAGTCTAGTCGAACATTTTAGTAGTGTATTGATATTCAATTTGCTAAATTTAAATTTTATCATGCAGAATAATATTTTGAGCCATGCTGTAGAGAATGATCTTAAAAAGTTGTACTCAGAAATTTTGAAGTCATCAGGAAAGGATTCCTCTCCAGTGCACAATGACGAGGTAACCTTGAGTTGGTTTAATCACGAGTATGATATTGCCAAAGCTTTTGATGGTCGAGCATCGATCTGGGTGAAGTTTGTTACTATATATGTGCAGTTGAAATGTTACTGAACATGGGGTTGAATTGGATTTCGGTGTAGTTATATAAATGACTTGTGGGATTGACTTGCCCGGTTGCAGTATGTGAGATAAGTTTACTTGTTGAAGAAGGAGTGTGCTTATCTGCATAGGTCTTGCTTATGCTTGATTGTTGTTGACAATATCATTATCAATCTCTAATCTGCAAAATCAACTTTTGGCTTAGGTGATGAAATGGATAGAATTTGCAGAGAGTTTTCCTACTGATTCTAAGGCATGCTTTGAAATTCTTATCAAGTTAAACGAGGAATTGACTCAAAAATCGGTGCTTCTGGGCAATGGATTTCAGATCTCTGAAGCAGATGTTATTGTGTTTCCTGCACTACATCCTTTTGTGGTATGCAATTTAATCTCATTCATTGTTTACTTCATTGGTATTTCCATACTTTTCTTGCTTTACTAGAAATCTTGTTAAGACAACAACATTTGCTAGTTATTTTTCTTTTCTTTTTAAGGAATTTCGTTTTTGTTAAAGCTTAGAAGAAGGTTTAGGTAAAGGTTGCTATTTTCAGTTAGGAATACAATTCAAATTCTAACGAGTTTATGTGGATACCTTTTACCAGATTCGCCTTTCAAATTCAGACTCGGAAAAGTTGCCCCATGTGATGAGATGGATGGATTACATCCAGGTGGTAACAATTCATGATTATTTTCTGTTTCTTATCATTCATTACACGCATCCTCTGAAAGAAACCTATTTGGAATAGTGATCTGAAGGCCATTTCATTGGGAGTCGGTCCCCTTTCAAGTCAAAAAATTTTAATTAACTTGTTCTTGTAAATATCTTTTTGCTCATTGTAACAGAACAAGGAAGATTTGGGGGAATTATTGGGAAAGATATCAGTAGAGAAGGCTGAATTTGATCCTCTGGTGAGTCAATTTTGATTATTTCTTGGTGTTTCATTGTGGTGTTCTACATTATTCATGTGAGAGGAGACACAAGGTTAACTGGTAAAGTAAAGAGGAAATGTTCTTATAGGTTTAATTGATGTGATATTACATATGTTCAATAGTTGTTGCTTGAACATTTGAAATTAAACATACAGTCAAAAGGTTTCTTCTATGAAATGACCATTTTGTGTTACCTGCTTCCCTATACCATTTTATGTTCCAATTCTCTCCTTCAGGGATAAGGAAAAAAAAATGAATGAAGTAAGTAACCTCAAATTAGTTTAAAAGATGTTATTGATAGAGAGTTTTTTGTATTCATTCTGAATTTTAGTTGCATGGAGCAAAAAGTGCTGGTAAGATAGAAGTAGACTCAAATATAAAAAGGACTTTGCAAAGCACAAAAAATGCAGACAAGTCAGAAGCCGACTCAAATATAAAGGGAAGATCTAAGGTATTGTTTTTTCTGCTTGTTCTTATGCACACAGTGTTTTATGATTGTAGGCCCCTTCATAAGGAACCCTATTAATAAATTGCTGCAAAATCGTCTCATTTGGCAATAAACTACAAAGAACAGATTTTTTTCATAATTCTTTTGACTTGCATCAGTCAGGTAATACTATGTCTTTGGCAAGGTGTCTGTATGGTTTTATGTGGTCAAACTTGAGAATATAATCCTGTGCCTTGGGTTTATAAATGTTCATTTTGGTAAAATTCTTTCACAATATGACAAGTCTGCACTTTTATTTGGGAACTTAAAGAACATGGATGTGGGAGAAAAGGGAGCTACTCAAGCACAGAAGAAGCCAGTGGAAGCAGGGGCAGTTGGGAAGGAGAAGAAGAAGAAGGCTGCGGGAGATAAGGAGGCTAATCAAGAAAAGGAGAAGTCTTCTGAAACTGAAGCAGCAGAGAAGGACAGAGAACTGAGTGTCAGTTTACTGAATATACAGGTTGGTCTCATTCGCAAAGCATGGAAACATCCATCTGCTGATAGGTATGCTTACAAGCTCTACTATTTTTTCTTCCAAAACCTAAAATTATTCAGTGGAAAATAATCTGTCTCAGTTAATTTAATTTGATTGCCTTAACTTTTGATTTGTCTGAATTCTGCAGTATGAATTAGCCATAATTTCTATTTTGTTATATAACTTACAGTTTATTGGTTGAGGAGATAGATGTTGGAGAGGCCAAACTACGGCAGGTGGTCAGTGGTTTGGCAAAATATTGCAATCCAGATGAATTAATGGTATAATTAATTTATTAGTTAACGACTTAATCTGTCACGTGTATCTTTATTCATGTGTTTGAATTATTGATTTCTGGAGCTTATTTTCTTCTGGTGTTCATTGGCACTTGCATGTGTTTTGAAGAATCGCCGTGTTGTGCTGATCACGAATGTAAAACCTGGAAAGCTACGGGATGTGATGTCCGAAGGATTGGTAATAATCTTGCATTTTTATGAAATATGTGTTTGTTGAACTGGTTCAAAGAAGGTTATGACTTTTGATAAGTGTAATTTTTAGTGGCAGCTTATGTTTTTAAATAATTCTAAAGCAATGAGTTCTATTTGTGTTTTCTATCACGTTAGGTGCTTTGTGCTTCAAATGAAGATCACACTGCCGTAGAGCCTTTACTCCCTCCAGAAGGTGCCAAAATTGGGGAGCGTATTTTGTTTTCTGGGTAAGCATACCAAAGTTTTATAGAAATAAAGGACTTGCACTTGTCCAGATACCTTTTGTCCCAGGATTTTGTGAAACATTTGTGACAGAATATTAACAATGACCATGTTTACTTCTGGAAGTTCACAAGCACAGCATGCCTCAGTACTGTCTATTGTTTGGCTTGAAAAATCATTTATAAATTGCTTAATTCTCATTTGACTTTTAGTGGAATGACTGCTTACAAGTTTGCATCTTTGCTGAAGGAACTAGGATTGTACAAAATAGGAACTGTAGGTGGTTCTGTCTCTGATATAAATGAGCAATATGTGCGAATTAGCAAATCTATGTACCCTTGCTCCTTCGGTTATTCAAAATTTCAAACAATAGTTTTCCTCCTATTATTGACATTGTGGCTTTGGAACTATGTTTAGGTAACTGAAAAATTATTTTCTCCCTGGTATTGCACAACTGTGTCTTACGATATGATTGATCATATTTTTTTCTAGGATTGATGGAAAACCAGAAGATGTCCTAAATCCCAAAAAGAAGCAGTTGGAGAAGATTACACCAGTATGTATTCCTCTTTTCCAGGCTAGTGGACAGAATTGTAATCTCTAATTGTTCCCCCCAAATATCCCAACTGTTCGTCACCTTCTCCCCCGTTGATTAATTTCAGTAAAAGGAATGCTCAAATCATTCATTATGATAGCAAATAAAAAATACATTTAATTGTAGGGGTGTTGGTTATTAGTAGCTTGGTTAAACAGTTGCACTGATTTGGGGATTCTACCTGCCATATATACTTGGTATTAGGTGCGAAATGTATTAGAAAATCATGAGCTGTTTTTTTATTGTCTCTGTGCGTTATGACTTATGAATGGCTAATAATTTTAGCATTAGTTGTATATTAGTAGTTATGCTACTGGATAGTTTAGATGAACACACAGTAGTTGTATATTAATAGTTATGTTACTGGAAAGTTTCAAGTGACTCTGTTCATCATGCCGATCTCGCTTCAATTGCAATAATATAGTTGTGGTTTTGCTTCATGGTTGCAGAATCTGTTCACAGATGATAAGGGTGTGGCGACATTTAAGGGTATACCGTTCATGACATCTGCTGGACCATGCACATCATCCATTCCTAAGGCAACCGTCAAATGATGAAAAACCATACTAGGCCATAAACGGAAAAAAGAAGTTCGAGCTCAATTTTCAGAGGATTTTGTTGTGGAGATTTAAATTTTACCTGTCCATGTTACAAACAAGCAGTCACGATTTGTTTCATTTGAGCATAATCGTGTTAAATGATTTACCATGCATGTTATTCTGAATATGACAATCCAGAAGGTCAAGTGAAATTATTTCTGAATCAGCTAAACTACCAAGTAACTATATACTTTTTTTTATTCAGTTTTTGTATTGTGGAAGTTTTGTTGTTCCTGATGTAATTTCAAGCTTGTATCATGTGTGAAGTTTTCAGATCATTGGGTGCTTTAAAATATGCCGATTTTCTTATCTTCCAGATAGACGACAAGTCGAACATAATGGAATATCAAGGACAATAAGTCGTTTAGTCGTTTTAGAGATCAAGGACATGTCCTCCATAATATATCTTATAGTTAAGATCTCTTGAACAAAATTCAAGAAGAAACAAACTGAGAATCAATTCCAAAGACTCAAATTGATGTAACAATAGCTGGAAGGAAAGATACCAAAATTATTAAATATAACAACAATAATGATAAAGATCACATTGTAGATTCCAAAAGTTTCTCCATAATCCGTACTGGGAACAGCTTCGTATGATCGAAATTACAATTTCCAATAGATCTTTTATTCTGCGAAATTATTTTGTACAAATCAGAAAAAATAGAAAAAAAAAAAAATCCCGTTGATATATATCTCCTCTGTCAAGAGATTCCAAAGTCAGATCCAACTGGATTTTCATTCCTAGAAAATTGATTTTGTTAACCAGTTTTGAACCCACTTCATATCTTATCATATCGTATCAAACCTTCCATCTTTTTTTGACCTTTCACGTTTGTAAACTTTATACCACGATCAACCCACTTCATCTTTCAGCAGACAATTTTGATGTTTGAACAGAAACGAGATTCATTAATTCAATATATATACATATCGCTGCCATATGATTTCATAACCTTGAGAATTCTATGCAATAGGTTTAGTATATGTAGAATAAAATTATTTTTCACTAATGAAATGGATGACTTTTTGATTAATAATGATTCAAAATGTTGACATATAAGCAAATAATTAAATCACTTTTTTCATTTCTTTGAATACAAAATCTAGGGAAATCTTTAGGATTGAAAAGGAAAAGCCTATAATTAAGCAAAGTTATATTTTCTAAATTACAGCAAGAGAGTTTGCATACGTAATGTATTATTATCAATATTTTGTGGTCCAAAATCAATATTACATACCGTCTTTCTACCCTGCTTGCCTCCTCTGCATGAAGATCTCCCACACTGACATCTGCATATATTTAGAGAGAGAGTGAGATAAGGAAATTGGGACTGAATTAAATAAAAATAAAATAAAATTAGAAAACCAATAAGGATCACGAAATATCTGTGATCTCTTTTTGATATGTAAAATATTAATGTGATCATACAGAATTCATCTCCATTCAAAATTCCCACCAACTTCTTCAATTCATTCATTCTGTTTTAACTAATATATAAATTCCCACCATCGTTTATTTCCTGTGAGTTTGATTTGTGTTAGAGAATCGGCTGTTTTTAACCTGAATTAATCGCAGCGTTGGTTATTTTTCTGCTGCTTTTTCTCTTTGGTTTTGACGTTTGTGGTGCATTGGTTGTGGGTTGGTTTTGAGAGAATTTGAAGATCATGATGAACGATTGTGATGTTTCTTCTTCTTCTTCTTCGACACCCCATGTTTTAGCTGTCGATGATAGTATTGTGGATCGGAAATTGGTCGAGACTTTACTCAAGAATTTCTCCTGTAAAGGTAACACTTACATTACCTTAAAACTTGTCACTTGGTTGGGAATTTATTTTATTTTATTTATTTATTTTTGTAGTTGTGCTTAATGGTTCCGTTTGATGTGGCAGTGACAACTGCGGAAAATGGGATGAGGGCATTGGAGTTTTTGGGTTTGGTTGATGAACAACAGAAATCCCTCAACAATATTGTAAGTTTATTTGATTCCATCAATCTGGAAGTCTCATTAAGAATTGTTTCATTTTGTCTGTTTGCTTTGTTTCAGGATTCAAAGGTAAATTTAGTGATAACAGATTATTGCATGCCAGGAATGACAGGATATGAACTTCTTAAGAAAATCAAGGTGCTCAATTTTTAGTATTTCTACGACTTCTACCACTAATATGATCATTTTATATAAATATAAGTATCTCCCTTGTAAGCAGGAATCATCAGTTACGAAGGAAGTTCCAGTTGTGGTTATGTCATCTGAGAACGTTCCAACTCGAATTAACGAGTAATTATTTGCTCAGGCTACTTGTTTTCTTCTGGCAATTCAAATTTTCAGTCCCTTTTCAAGTTAGTTAAGATTTTCCATGTACGAACAGATGCTTGGAGGAAGGAGCTCATACCTTCATACTGAAGCCTCTCAAACCAGCAGATGTAGAGAAATTGACAGGTCATTTGATGAATTAGCTTGGAGAAAGCCAATTACACATTTTTCAGGAGTTAGGAGCAGCAACCCATATAAAATTTCAGGGAAATATTGGAAAAATTCACAATTATTACTCTACAAAAGACTAATAATTTGGTTTTACTGCAAATTGATTTTGTTAATTTTGCTTGAATCTTAAACATTTGCAGTATATTGTGTGAAATGAAGTTCTCATTTCCTTTCTATTTATTTGATGAGCAAACCTCAAAATGACAAACCACTAGTACTGCGGAAGCAATTCCCAGACGTGAAATTAATTTTAGATCATTGATATTCGGACTGCATTCCGTTTCTTGTTTCTGAAACTTTACAAGAACACGAACCTCTACAGAAAGGGAATGAATATATCTGCTCATTTTAAGATTATAGATTAATCAAGTAATATTAACCATCCCATCTGTAAATTTATGAAGAAATTGAACCAAAAGTAGTGATGAAATCAATGAAAATGCTTGTGTTGGTGGTGATGGTGTCTACAATCATCTAACCCAGAGCATCTGACAACAGGATAACAAGTAATAAACATGCATCTTCCAACTCCCCGAAAAGCAGAGGAAACCGCATAACAATAACCACAGTTCCATTTCTTCCTTCTTTTCTGCTGGTGTTGCTGCCCACTTCGATCATGCTTTGTCATGGCTGCTAAAAGATCAAAAAAGAAAAAAGAGAAAACAGAAATAAAGAGAAATCTTGAACTGTGTACCTTGAATTCTCCAGTTGTAGGAAAGATTTTGATTTTGTTTGTGTTATGAAAACAGCTGGGGGAGTTTGGTAGTGGAAACAAGAATATTCGATGGAGCAGTTTTTCTGAATGAGCAAGCAAAATAGACGAGAAGCCAGTTGGGAAACAAGGCTGCCAGCGCGTACAGAACGTATATGAAATGAGGGATAATAACATCCCAGTCCCCAAATGTCTAAGAGTTTATAAAAATAAAAATATGATTTATCAATTTAATAAATAATCCTTAACTTCTACTGAGATAACTAAAATATATTTCGGTCATAAGCTGTGATCTATTGTAAATTTTAAGCTAGGGAATTATAAATAAAATCACTTGATATCAAAATGTAATAATAAAAAATAAGTAATTTTCATTAAAAATTGATATTCTCAATCACTTAACCTATTTCTATTATAGTTTGAGCAGAAATTTAAGACATTATAATCAAAATTAAGTCTACATTACATTCTCTTGGTCGAAAATTCAATATTATAAGGATAATTTTGTTATTTTAACTTAAGAACTGGGGGTTTATTTATTATAAATTAAAATTTACAATTTTTATTTGTAATAATATAAAAAATAGGGACTCCTATAAAACAATCCTTCTTCAGTTCCACTTGCGTGTTTCAGTTTTTGAATTCATCCCTTTGTTTTTGCGTGTTTCTTTAATCCACTGATACCGTCCAACTAATCTTACGTCTTCTTTTGTAACGTGGAAACTGGAGCTTAACGAACTGGTGAAGAAACACCTAACCGGTGTATAATCTTAACAATATTGTTTGATTAATTTGAGATACACTTGTACTACTACTACTAATAATAATAATAATTTCGAAGATGGGAATCGGTTGTTAGTTATCTTTATTTATTTTTGAAATCATCAATTTGTTTTCAATGGCATTAGAAAGACTTTCATCAAAAGAAAAAGTAAAAACTAAAGAAGTCAACATCCTTTGTAACAAAATGGGTAGACAAGTTTATTTAAACAAAAATTATGCAGCAGAATAATTGGGTAACAATATCTTTTGTCATAAAGTTTATAATATTGGTCAATGATTCAGTATGTATGAGGGGCATAATTTTTTTATTATATTGTATAAACTCATCATAAAATTAAAAATGTTTGTTCATTGAATTAGAAATTATAATTTAAATATTTTAAAAATCAAATCATTCTGTATGGATATAATAATGTAAAGTGTTCACTATTTTTTAGCTAATTTGTTTTGTATATAGTGGAGCTTATAAACAAAAACAGATGGAGTTGAATCAGTATCATAATAGAATGAGTTTTTTTGTTTTTTTTAATATAGAAATGCTACATTCCAAAGATTATGTTTATTATTTCCTGTTTTAATTTAAAATACATTAATCAAAGTTTTGAATAGAGCCCAGAAGATCTTCATTCATCGTACCAGTGTTTTAACAGACTCTTAACAAGGAACATACTGGGCGCATTTATAATCACCATCTATCATGTTGTAATGATAAGGCCTAACATATAACTTTCTGAAGCCCAATAAGGGCCCAAATCGCGTGCGCAACAAGGGGTTGAAGAAGAGCCAAACACAAGCAACTCATCGCTCGCTCGCGGTTTCTCTGCAACAAATGGCAACACTTTTAGAGCCTCGGTTGTAATTATCGAATCCAATCTTCGCCTCAAAAACATCCGACACCTCAAACCCACATCAGACTCGGTGTCTCAAAGTAACTCCCAAATTTTCCATCAAAAATTTCCACACTTGTTTACTCTTCTGCTTCTGCTGCTACTCTCACTCCTTGTGTTGCAAGTGGTCCCTCTCCTTCTCTTCCTTCCGGTGATCAGAACCTGGTTGCCGTTAATGATACCAAAAGGACCCGGGAAGGCCGGGGCTGTCGGAAAATTGTTAAAGTCGCATGGGAATAGTTGGTCAGGTGGTCTTGCTCTAGGCGTTCCAAGGCCAAGACTGACATTCTCGAACGTACTAATAAGGTTCAGTTGGAAAATAATTACAAGTTTAATATTTGAAATTCGTATAACCATATTAATTTTACACGAAAAGTTTGTTTCTTTGTATGCTGATATCATAGATATTTTTTAATCGGTAGAATCAGTTTGTATGATATGTGTTAGATTTTGTAGCTGGTGGTCCTAGGAGGAGGGTCTTTTGGTACAGCAATGGCTGCTCACGTTGCCAATAGGAAAGCTCAATTTGAAGTTTATATACTTGTGCGTCATCCTATTGTTTGTCAATCTATCAATGAAACACACTGTAACTGGTGAGTTTTATGTTTATTATATCTTTCTTTGTTTAATAATTTATGCGAAGATTGCATGTATAATGCTTAAATTTGGTGGTGTTCATTTTCTGTTACAGTAGATACTTCCCACAACACAAGCTACCAGGAAATGTGATCTCAACAACCGATGCCAAAACTGCTTTGCTTGATACCGACTACTACCTTCATGCTGTGCCTGTGCGGGTCTCTCATATTTCTGCATTCTTTAAGTGCGTTTCATTTGCATGGAGCATTTCTTATTTGAAATGTGTTTCCTATGTTGTTCTGTTATATTACGCAGTATTAATTTTCATTGCTAAGGAAGAATATAAAATGAACTCTTTAATCTGTTGCAATAGTATTGTGTATGAGGCATGTGTGATTGCCCGAATCTAGTATGTTTTAATGCAGTTCAGTTCAACTTTTCTTGAGGGCATCATGAATTCCGTTGATCTTGGCTTGCCTTTCATATCCTTAAGTAAAGGCTTAGAGCTAAACACGTGGAGAATGATGTCTCAGATTATCCAAGCATTGAGGAACCCTAGTCAGCCTTTTATTGCATTATCACGCTCTTCGTTTGCACTTGAATTGATAAATAAATTACCAACAGGTGACTTGCATGTACTGAGAATATTTCACCATTGTGGAGAGTAGAAATTATAATTGACAAAACTAATACAGTGCAAACCTTTTGTGCAGGAGGACATTATGTTTTGAAGATTGGCTTGTTACTTGCACAACTTTGCAATATATTCATCTGCTTAGACGGAATTGACTTGGTTTAGTTTGGTAATTTTGTGAATGTCAAAAATGATTTTAATATGTTATGTTGTATTTCAGGCCGTAAAACATCTTCAACCTTTAAAAAATCATCCAAGGAAGGAGATCCGGGAGTTTGCCTCTGACTTGATTGTGTATAGGGAAACATGTTCTTTGAGCAATTGAAGGGAGATGTGAAAAGTGGAAGCTATGCTGATTCTGCTAACATTGGGCCTGCAGTGGAGAATGCAAATAGCAATAAATGGACACTGGAGAAGATTCTGAATGCTGAGACTGTCAAGGTTCAAAAAATTGATCAAGATAGGACACAAGCCTCCAAGAAAGTGGTGAAATCGGCAAGTGTTGAGATGTAGAGAACTAATTTGATGGAGAATGTGAAAGTTGAAAAAGTGACTAGAAAAGAGAGACAAACCTTTGGTATTGCTACCCTGAAGTTGAGATCTATGCTTAAATGTAATGATTCTTTTCGAGACATTGTATGGGAAAAACTGTATGCTGCTTTATCCAAGGTTTCTACCGAGGCTGACGAAAAAATTTGAGATGAACTGAATGCATCTGATCCCACTGGTGTTGCTATATCAGTGGAATCTACAATGTTTGAAAAATGGGGTCGATCTAATGTGACTTATAAGATGAAGTACAGATGTATTCTGTTTAACATCAATGATCCTAAAACCCCAGATTTTCAAAGAAAAGTTCTTCTTGAGCATTTCAAACCAGATGCATTCGTCAACATGACCTCAAAAGAAATGTATAGTAATGAAATGCAACACCGGTATCAACAGTTTCTAAAAAAGAGCTCTCCTTAGAAAGACAAATCAAGAGTTTTCAAACGGTCAAATAGATTCCTCGATTGATGAAATCAAGTGCTGTCAATGAGGGCGTCAGAAGACAACTTATATCCTTGCGTTTGCTACGCCTCCATCTCTGAAATTTTCAAAAGATAATATATGTGGTAGTGGCTATTAGAATGTGTAACTAGCTAATTCCAAAAGTAACGCTACTTCCCATTTGGCAAGGGAAAAGCAAGCTGCTTCCCATTTAGCAGGGGAGTAACTAGGCCTAGAATCAATGTTATTTACTTTAGTCAGTGAAGTTTCATTTGGTCAATAAAACAGTTTCCAGTGGATTATTAAAATAATTTACCAATTGTTCTTATCTTTCTATGTTGATGTACTATTGATGGGATGAGATCAGATGTTGTGTGACATCTGAGGCAGACAGGGTCTAGTAGCTTTTGAGCCACTAAAATTAATTTTTACAAAATTATATGAACCATAAACCAAAGGCTCAGCTGCAGATTCAATAATCAAGTATTGTATAAGCAAACTACCAAAGGTTTGGATCCGTCTATTTAGCACATGGCATGTCCAAACCAAAAATATAAGAAAACTATCAAAGGTTTGGATCCATGAATTTAGATCATGGTATTTCCAAAACAAAGATATAGCAAGCTACAAAAGGTTTGGGTTCATCAATTTAGCACTTGGTATTTCCAAAACAAAATGCCTATGATACGTCCAAAACAAAATGTTAAATTCTTCACAAGGCCATCATTTTCCCATATTGGTAGTAACTCTCATCATATTTGCATTTGGCAGTGTAAGCTACTTGGTTTTTTGGAGGGAGTAACGGCTCCATTTGAAGCGCAAAGCACCTAAAAGATAAAGAAATCACAAATAGAAACACAAATCATTGGCCGTGTAACCTACTTTGAACGCAAAAACAACTTCACAAATCATTGACATCAAACAGGAACACAATTCATTGGCAGTGATACTACTTGGTCTTCTAGAGATGGTAAAGGCTCAATAAGAACATAAATCATAGGCAGTGTAACCTACTTAGTATTCTAGAGGGAGTAAGGCTCTATTTGAAGCACAAAACACCTAAATAAGAATACAAATCATTGACAGTGTAACCTACTTAGAACTAGCAAATAAACAAGAACACAAATCATTGGCAGTGTAACCTTCTTAGAACTCACAGATAACTAAGAAAGCAAAACCTACTTAGTCTTCTGAAGGGAGTAGAGGCTCCATTTGAAGCACAAAGCACCTAAAAGATTCAGAACGCAACTTATCAAAGGCTTGATTTGCAGTGAGTCTATCATCAAAACCCTCATCTCCTTCATTTTACGTTGTTTTGTAATTGCCAAGCGTTCACGAACCTCCATCAGCTGCAAAAGAATGTTATCGGCACCACCAATCCTGACTGCTAACAATGTTAACGCCTTCCTGGCCGCTGGAACCTCTTTCAAAATTTCTTTACTGTCCATCTTCGGGAATCAACTGAATGAATTTTTTGAACAAAATTGTTGACAGTAAATAAGCAATCCCGCAGTTCTATCAACTTCCCGATTATTCTTTTTATTCAAATTCAATGCCGATCGTTGATTTTCCCTGCGGCAAATTTTCACGCAAGAACCGGCCTATAAATTTTGCCGACGTGTCATTACTGATTTCGACAGTTTGGGGAGCAAGCTTTTGTGTCTCCAACTTCAGAAGAGAAGAGTTACTCTTTTATCTTCAAATGCAATGTAAAATTCATCCCCAACCTCAGCGAAGCCAGAAAGACCGGCAGCCTTGAATAGGTCAAATCAATTTCCGTGCAAAAGCGAAAAAAACAGATCCATGAGGGCTTCCAAAAATGGAAGCGAAGTCGTGTTTAGGTGTTCTTGGTTTTTAATCCAGTTAGAAACACTTCCGCTCGGCAACCAAGATCTAAATCTGTACTGTTACAATCCAGAACACACACACACGATGGCTACAGAGTTGGAGTCAACTCCAGGGGTCAGTCACGTGGAGTTTGTTATGAAATCTACTGGGGAAGACTCCCGTTACGTGGTGGAATCTGTTTGTTCGGAGCAAAAGTCAAAACACAGTTTAATTATAATTAGTTTATTTAAAAAGGATGACATGTCGTTTTAGGAGAAAAAGCGGAAGCTCATTTCGAATCTTTTTGTATGACTTGTCGTTATAAAACACCGCTAGTGACTGAGCCGGTGTCGTTTCCGTGGAATGGAGTAGGTTTTCATAAACCCTAATTCAAATCCAAACCCAAAAACCACGAAGAAGAAAGATGGATGGGAAGAAGAAAGAAACAGGAAAGGAAAATATATTCGCGTCGTGTTCCTTCTCCAGCCTCGGCCTCCATTCGAAATTATGCGACCAGCTCCGAGGTTGTTTATCTCTCCATCTCCAAAGCAGTTAACTCTGAATTTTTTTAGGAAGTTGATTTAATGCAAGTAAAATCGGTAATTTGTTTGCAGAAAGACTTGGATTTGAAACTCCAACAAAAGTTCAGGCTCAAGCAATTCCCGTTATTCTCTCCGGTCGTCACGTGTAATCATCTTCTCTCTCTTTTTTCTTTTCTAACATTTTATGTTTGATTTTAAGTTTTTCATTCGATGACAGTGAGTTTTGATTTATGAAAAATCTAGACTTGTTAATGCGGTTACCGGGACTGGCAAGACTGTGGCTTATTTAGCTCCCATTGTTAATCACTTGAAGAATTACACTCCTCGAATAGATCGCTTAAGTGGAACTTATGGTAAAGATGAATTGTAATGCTTGATTTTAGTTTATATTTCTAATGGAGCTTACTTAGATTTAATTTGTTGGTTGACAGCATTGGTTCTAGTGCCAACACGGGAGTTATGCATGCAGGTTTACGAGATTTTGCAGAAGTTATTACATCGTTTTCATTGGATTGTGGCTGGTTATGTAATGGGTGGGGAGAACAGAGCGAAAGAGAAAGCCAGGTTGCGCAAAGGTACTGAGTTATGTTATTCCTTTGCATTTTAACTGACATGGTCCAACCAGTCTGGTTTATGTTGCAAGGTGTATATCAGCAATAGCATTTGTAATTGTAACTTAGTCTGGTTGAAATAGTCTTCGTCCATTGTTAAACTGATTTAAAGGAATGTTTCATATGATTTTTTTTTCAGGTATATCTATTCTTGTTGCTACTCCTGGACGCCTTCTAGACCACTTAAAGAATACATCATCATTCTTGCATACAAATTTGAATTGGATAATATTTGATGAAGCAGATAGGTATGTTTTTCATCAGAATTCAGTTACAGTTTTATTGCAGACTGTTATTTTTGGTAGTGTTTCATTTATTTTATGCCTCCATGATTGTTAATATGCTCTGTGACAGAATTTTGGAATTAGGATTTGGAAAAGAAATTGAGGAGATACTGGATGTTTTGGGTTCTAGGGA
Source organism: Trichilia hirta (assembly GCA_035221805.1). Classification (NCBI taxonomy): domain Eukaryota; kingdom Viridiplantae; phylum Streptophyta; class Magnoliopsida; order Sapindales; family Meliaceae; genus Trichilia; species Trichilia hirta. The sequence goes on from JAWDEX010000009.1 coordinate 5,799,369, forward strand.
TCCTGTGTCTGTTGACAAGGGAAATGAAGTCTCTAATATTAAGCGGCAGAATTTACTGTTGTCAGCTACCTTAAATGAGAAAGTGAACCATCTTGCAAAAATTAGTCTAGAAAATCCAGTTATGATTGGTCTTGATGAAAAGAAGATGCAACCATATCCATCTCATGAACGATTTGGATCTTTGGAATCTGATGTAAATGAAGAAGTAGAACATCCTTGTACAACAATAAGTTCTTCAACTGGGGACTACAAGCTTCCCGCTCAATTGGTTCAGAGATATGTAAAAGGTATATCTTGACAGAAGGTGTATTCTGGTTAACTACCTGATTTGATGGTGTGATATAGAAGTTCTTAATGAAATTTTATGCAGTACCCTGTGGTTCACGGCTTTCGGTGCTTTTTTCCATTTTAAAACATCTTTTTGAAAGAGAAACTTCCCATAAGGTAAGGCTATTTTTCAATTTGGTAATTGCTTAGCTCTTTTCGTAGTCATGTGGTTTTATTTTTGGAGATGCCGTAATTAACGAATTGCCTTGCTTTTAATTGCTGCTATGAATCTTCATTTGAGCTGATAATACCTTTATGTTGACTGTATTTCCCCTAACTATTGGAGTTACTATTAACGTTTTTGACTTCTGAATATTGTTTATTTATCTTATAATCATAGATCATCAGACCATTGTTCAACTCTTTTTGCTTCCCAAATTTCACCATATAAATTGATTAAATAATGCCAACAAAATTTGTTTTGATTTTAGTCCTTTTATGTTAATGAGTTCAAAATATTTATGGCTTCATAGTTGACTATTTTTATTGTCTAATTTGGGATTAATTTGTTAATTTTCTTGCATAATCATTCAACAGGTTGTGGTGTTCTTTTCAACATGTGATGCCGTGGATTTTCATTATTCTCTATTGAGTGAATTCCAGTGGTCACCTTATTCACAACCAGATACAGAACTCAATCAGCGATTTTTGAGATGCAAAACTCTCAGGCTACATGGGAATATGAAGCAAGAGGATAGAAGGACCACATTTGGGGCCTTTAAAACAGAAAAGTTGGCTCTTTTGCTGTCCACTGATGTAGCTGCTAGAGGTCTGGATTTTCCAAAAGTGAAATGTATTATACAATATGATTCTCCTGGGGAGGCCACTGAATACGTGCATAGGTATTTTGATACGTCACTCACAAATTTTATTTTTGATAATATTTTGGCTGTAATTTTTTTTTTTTTTTTTTTTTTGTATCCTGATTATTGACCTCATTCTTTCTGAGTCTACAGCTGTCAATCCATAATTAAATTTACTTGCAATTGATTATTTAATTGTACATCCTCATTTTTTGTCACATTCTTTCAAGCTGAGATAAGGAATTTCTTAATGTTCTTGTTTAGACCAACAGATGTCCTGTAGTTGATTGATGCTACTTTGTAATTGATGATGCAGGGTTGGTAGGACAGCTAGGTTGGGTGAAAGAGGAGATTCCCTGTTATTTTTACAGCCAATCGAAGTGGATTATTTACAAGACCTTGAGAAACATGGCATATCACTTACAGAGTATCCACTCATTAAAGTGTTGGATCGTTTCCCTTTGTGTGGTCAGGTGCCCTGGGTGAGGAAGTTTGCTTCCATAGATTTGCATCCTTGGGTCCTGTACCTGCAGAAATCACTTGAGTCGTTCATCTTATCTGAGGTATGACATGATACTTATCAGATGGATGCTCCTCTTTTCTCTCTCTTTACTGGCATCCCTATCAGATTTAACCATAGTTAGACCTTGCATTTTTATCTGCATTGAATTAATATATCGTCTTTGACATCTTTCTGCAGTCAAAGATGAAGAAAATGGCCCAAAATGCGTTTTGCTCCTGGGTACGAGCATACACTGCTCATCGTGGTGAACTGAAAAAAATTTTTATGGTGAAAAAACTTCACTTAGGGCATGTTGCTAAAAGCTTTGCGTTGAAAGAACCACCTTCCTTGGTTGGGAAGTCATTTCAAATGCAATCCAAGAAGAGGAAGAGGGAGCAAAAGAAAAAAGGACTATCAAAAAAAAGGAAAGTCATCAGTAAAAAGCTGAACGTGAAATGAAATCACTGAATTGGTTATGAAGGTCGGCCAGATTCTGAAGTGTGAGACTAAATGACCTTCTCAAGAAGTTACTCGGCAAGTGAAAATAGTCGGAACAGATTTGCTACCTTTCACTGTTTTGCATGATCTGGTGACGGTTGGCTAGAGCTTAGTTCAAACTGACAATGGACTGTTAATGACAAATTTTCAACCTTTTGGTTCATTTATAGTAGACCATTGATGCGTGTTACGCAATGGAGCAGTTCAGGCACTATTTGTAACTGTGGAGTTTGCATCAAAATTTTGATTTGAACATAATTATAAGTTATTATGTATTCTTAAATTACTATACGTGAAGATGACGCACAAGACCCATTTTGAAACTCAAAATCAAATTATTTGTTCATCTATGATAGCTGCCTGTGGAACCCAGGGAACGACAAATAAATTGACTGTGAGAACTGTTCTTATTTATCCAGTCAAATGATAGTAGCCATTGTTTTGTTGATATATTTCTAGGTTACTGATGTGAGTTTCGAGATGTTAAACTTTCAGTTGATGCGCTTTTGTTCTTTACAACACAAACGTAACAGGTTCTGAAAAGTTTTGAGGATGCCATATCGCTTCAATTCTTTTCATAATTGCATCAATTCAAGCTTAAAATCAGTTTTCCAGAATCAAGTCATCAACTAAGGCCAACCAGTAGCCCAAAGAATTCTACATTGAAGCGCCTAATGATTTAGATTTCCCCTAAGCCCAAATGCAGCATTCCCGCCCACAAACCAACCTTTTTAAATGTGTTGAGATTCTTGAGCCTTGAGCTTCGATGCAAGAACTTAACATCACGTATTTCACCCTAAACAAGAGATGTGACTACTAGATTTTGAGAGGGGAATCCTGAATGCTATTTGCATTTTTTAGTTCAGTTGCCATACAGGAGAAAGAGGAACTAACTATTCTAGTTTGTCTTCTTCAAGATCTTCTCCTAGTCCAAGCACATGAGGTTCTGCTGCACTTGACGCCTTCCTTTCCTTTCTTTCCACTTTGATTCCTAAATCTCCAACCACCATAACCCCACTGCCAGTGAGTGGAACGCCTTCATCTCCGAGGTCATCCCCCGAATCCTCTAAATATGCATATATGCACAATCAAGAATCAAATCTACTACTAATTCAAAAACAAAGAAACAAAGAAACAAAAAAAACTCCTCTACGGCAGACGGTAGTCACAAAATCCCTAAAACATTCACCTGGGAATCATTAGTGTTGGCCATCAATTTAGAATCTTAGATAAGCAATTCTAGAAATCTTGACAGGATTCAATACTGGTAAAGGCACCCAAGCTCCTACATCGTATGAAAATCCAGAATTCACTCAATATGCAAATGATATTGACACATGGAGGTTTTTGACGAAGAGCCTTTTGCCATGCTCAACATGAAGCTATTTCCCATCTACTTGCCATTCACAAATGATGTGAAAAAATTAAAAAGAAAGAAGAAAAGAATTCAATAACCTCGTAACCAATCCAAGCAACAGAAAGCAGCACCGATACTGCCAGGGAGTTGGTAAATTTCCGATACAGTGCAAATTTAGCCAGGCTCTTTTTAATCTGTGTACAAAGCAGAGGAAATGACAGAATAATACAATTCTTCATTCTTTCCTCTTAAAGAAAGGTAACAACTATAAACAAAGCTCCAAATGTGCATGCTTAAGATGTAACGGACAGGATGGGCAAACAGTTGTATGGTTACCTGAAGTTTCTCCAAAGTCAGGGATAAAGAAGAAAAGATCCAAACAATGAAGCATGCATCCAACAGAGAAACGTGTAGCACCAGAATTAGCCTTGCTTTTCCAGAAAAATCATTGATATTTCCTAAGTGTTCAACAAGACCCAGCGCTTCTGAAAAGCCAAAATAAGTTACACCAAGAAGGATTATTTTTGGTGTTATACCACCCAGGGTTGGCTGCACAACACCATAGCCCATAGAAACCACTAAAAGAAGTAAGTGTGACACAGTCTTCTTAACAGCACTGAAGGTAAAAGCCCAAAGGGTAATTCCCATTGGTCTGCTCCCAGCTGAATTAAAGATTGCATACTTAAAATACCAGAGTGCCATTTCACACATTCCCAGACCAATCACAGCTGTGATGTGATAGTGTAATAGCATTATATGTTTCCAATATTGTACAAACCGTAGAAACCAGACAAGACCAATTACGAGGTAGGCAAAAGACATGAAACCAGAAAATGTCATCAGTGGTGCCATCTTTCCAGGAAGATGACCATCTGGGTTCCTCCAAACTGTCCGTCCACTAAATATCAAACCCCTAAGTTCTGGATTGCAGTACATAAAATACAGATAGTACATGCCAGTACTGTTAATCTCGAGGATTTCAAGTGCCATACTAGCCTCTTCATTTTGCCCTTCAAAGAAAGTCTGAACTTGTTTTGGCACATCAAGGTTATAGGGATCTTGGTGGATAATGACTTCTCCCACCTTGCATGATCCATCCTTGGAAAGATCTGGAGTGCGGCATATAGATTCAGAATTCAAATAAGAGGCCCCATTCTTGCCTCTGTCTTTGACCTCAACAATTATAGCTTCAACCAATCCAGTCTTTTGCTGCATCTCATTCTTCTTTTGAGCAGACGCTTTTGTTCTTCAGAAAGTGATGGACTCAAATCTGAAAATACATGTCATTACAAAAAATAAAACTACTAATTTTTTTTTTGGTATGTAAATATAATAAAACATTTATTTCAAGTGTGGAAATTTTGGAAACATATTGACACTAGTATGGGAAAATAACATGTTTATTGCTTTGACTTTTATATATTTGCTGGAATATATTCGCAACTACCCAGATTTGTCCACTTATTTTCTTCTACTTAAGCGCTGGAACAAGATGAACAAGAATGATCTTGTGTTAATGTTTCTATGGAAATAGCAAATTGGGAGGATAAAAAGGTTCATCTTTTACAAGAACTCAAACAAAAACCATCGTAATTGCGCGCCAGATAAGTCAGGTAGTATTAACAAGCCAATATGTTTTACAACAAGGATCACATGATCAAAACAGAACGAAGCATAAACAACTGAAACTTAAATGAGAAGATCAGAAGTTATAATACAATGCACCAAAACAAAATATAGATAATGAAAGGTGGGGAGCCAAAGAGCATATATTTGAATCTAAAATTCAGATAAAAAACAGATAAGAAACACTGGAAATATTTCCAACAAATCGAACATAATGATGGTAGCTGCAAGTATCTTAAATTCCCAAAACATTCGCAAGAGCCAATCACATTACGATCCCCCTTCTTCATTTGACTAATTATCTTCATTAACCAATAAAAAAAGTCTTTCAACGCAAAAATAACTCATCTAGTATTCTTCCTAGGAAAACCAACGGATCAAACATGCAGGAAAGGCACATTATTTTACCTGATGAAGGACCTTCCTTTTAGGGGCTTGTCTTCATTAGAAGTGGGTTTTTCAGTATCAATGTGAACCTTCGAGCCGTAAAGGCCTTCACTGTCTCCATGGAAGAAATAAGAATTGGAGCGGTGAATGAAATCTTCGTTATGGTATTCATGGATCGAAGCATTCACTTTGTTAATTAAAAAACAGCTCAAATATATTACTAATGCAGTTGCAATATTCCCATTTGAGAATGGATCAGAAATTGTGATGTACTTTCTGTAATGCGTTATTCTCTCTCGAGGACATGAATGCGCTTTTTTTGTTTGTTTGTTTACTATATATTTACATTTGTTGGAGTGTTTGCTCTGAAGACAAATTAAAAAAAATTAGCGTAGTGGCCAAAAAGAAAAAAAAAAATAATAATACACGTGGCTTTATTATATCACATTCAGGTCAAACAGAATAAAAACTATTTAATTGCAAATGTCGTTTTCTTTGGATTTTTGTTTTCTTTTTTGGTTAATTTCTTTTTTTTTTTTTAAATTGTGTAAACTAAAATTAAAAAATTAAGATGTAAACGTATTGGATACATTGCACATTCATGCTCAAATACTGTTTAATATAAATTTAAAAAATTAATATACGTACAAAGTAAAACTTTAAAAACTCAAGAACAAAAAATTTTATATAATCCCTCAAAATTTAAAACAATACAAAATACTAATTTAAAATAACTTCTCTTTTATATTTAAAGTTTTAAATTTTGTGTTGTACAATATCCTAATCTCTCAATGTAGTCAATTCAGCATGTTTCTTCTTATTTAAAATTATACAATTAATCACATTAATTACAAGATAAAAAAATCAACAATGCAATTAATAATATTGATTATGAGAAAAAAATCAAATAATGCTAAACGAGCGTAGGAAAACAGCCCGAACCACAACTCTACTATGAGAAATAATGGTGTCTTACAGAAATACAAAATTTTCTTTTCGCACAAGAAAAAGAAATTTAAATGTCAACTTTGTGCCTCCAACTTCGTCATTTAATTGTGTCCATCACACTAATATTTACACATGAAAACGGTCAAAATAAAGGAAAATAGAATTTACAGCACGGGAGATGGAATGATTAAAAATAAATAATTTGCACGACTAGAACTAAGGTAATTTCATTCGCAATTATAACGAAAAAATGATGAACTTCAACAAGAATATTAGTTCATCTCTACCACAAGGTAAAATCACAATAGTATAGCCCAACTTCTATAGGACTAAAGTCATGAAGCAGAAGCACGCTAAATACCCTGACTTCACTTCAAACATCAATACGAGATGGACCTCATTTAACAAAAGTATGCAAGGTGGACCGCAATCAAATCAAAATTTTAGAACTAATACTGAAAGGGAATACATATGCACCTTCCAAATCATTCGACACCAAAGAATCCATAATTTCTATGACACAGGAAAATGCATTCGACCAGAACCATCTGGAACAGAGGACCTTACTCTCATCATGACAACAATAATTTCTATCATTGAAACCTTCTTACATAATCTAAACCGCATAAAATTTCCATTGCTATTCTACCAAAAATGTGCAGTACACTTCAGCCCAAGTCTGTTTACAAACACTATGAATATACTCGTATAACATTGTTGCTGCTGAAACTGGGTTATCCCAATAGCACCTGAACGCAGCGGCTTTGTGGTCTAACAGACAACAGTACTTTTTCAACAGCAATCAAAGCAGAAAGATATTTAGTCGGAAAGAATGATATTACAAATCAAATAATATGACATCCTGTAAAGCCAATACAACTCAAGGTAAACCGGATTCTTAGTATTTAGGTGAGATATCCAGTCACCGAACAGGGCCTAAAATTTACAGATCATTGTATTTCCTCCATCTGATGTTGTCTTTGTCATGTAATTTCCGTTCCAGATGAGAATGTCCGGTTTATCCTTTGTGCCCCCAGTTTGGGTGCAGCAGGTTTAGCTCTGCCTCTGCTTGCTGCTAAAGGCTTGGCTCTGGTTGTAGGTGGAGGAGCAGCAATGGCAGCCCAGGGGTCGTCATCATCAAGGGCTGTTGCAGATTTCACATTCAATGGTTTTGATGACGTTTTTGGAGGAGGCGCTGCAATAGAACCCCACAAATCATCATCTTTATCTTTGGGAATCTTTACTGTACTCATTGCAATCTTTGGTTGCAAACTTGCAGCTGAAGAATAGAAAAAATATGTAACATCAAGTTCTCAAGAAAGCAAAATTTCATACAGATTGAATATATATACATATGCATGCCCTCTTTACAACATTTACCAAATAAAAGTAATATCCAAGTCAAGCATTCTTTAAACACATATAGAGGGTGCATTTTCTGACACATTTAATATTCAGTACAAACTATTGTACATGATGTATACAAATACAAGTCATTAGGAGAATGCAAAAAATATTACCTGATGGTGGTTTTGGCTGCGAAATGGACTGTGAGATTGGCCTCTTTTGAGCTGCTTGGATGCTGGTGAGGACAGGAGATGGCTTAGGTTCTTCAAGAGGTTCAATATCGTCCCATCCATCTTTATCACTCTCATAATCTTCATGAATTCCATTTTCAATTTCTCCCCAGCCATCTGTTGAAGTAGGAGACACAGGTACTGGTTGATCAGTCAAGTCCATGCCCGAACTTAAATGGCGAATGGATGTTGTACTTGGTGTTTCCATTACTAAAATTACCACAGAAAAGTGACATCAGGAATTGAACTGAAAAATTAATGCATTCACATAGAAAGTGAAACCACATATATACAAGAACTTATTTTCAGATACATGCTTTGTTCTATATTCCTAAAAGCAGCATCTATGAGCATATTCACAGTCATGTAAATCAGGACAAGAAGACCAATTTGCCTAATTAACTCATCCATAGAGCCAAATTACCCTACCTACTAATATTGGTTGGTATAGTCACTCCAGGATTACAGTAACGTCTCCTAAATATTTCCCTTTGTATTCTTATCTTTTCATTCAATTCTTGAGCATTTTCGTACAGCCTTCGTGCTTTACAAAACAAACAAATTCAAAGATTATCCAAAATTGGTCCGAGAACAATAAACCAACAGTTCATATTTACCCCCTTATTAGAAGACAATGATAAAACAGGCTTTTTTCCCTTCATTTAGTCATTTAGTAACCACGGCGCGTCTGTCAACCAATCAATTATTCACAATTAATACCCTTAAAAGTGGCTTGATCAATAAATACACATCAATAAATATTTAATTGCCAAGGATAGGATGCAAAATAAAAGAATTATATATTCATTTTGTAATTAACTTAACAAATTCAAAAAAAGCTAATCAGTAATCAAGATACAAACCTGAGCTGGCATTGGAGTTCACTGAAATTAGAGATGTAACAGAATTTGCAGAAGCAACTGATGGCTGCTCAGAAGGTTTACCTTTGAGTGTCAAGGAGCTCATGGCCCATCTGCACAGTAATGAATCAATGGAAAATTCAAGGATAAACAGATCTTAAATCCTACACTTTGCAGATCATGAATTGAAAATAAGCAGACGGGGGAAAGATAAAATAATCATAGCTACAAATAAGAGTATTCAAAATTAGCCACCCTTCCCCACGTAATTTTCAGATCACTTACCCAAGTAAACCCGCACTTCCTGGCATTGATGAAATTCCTACACTAGCAGCTCCAGTGGAATCTCCAATATTTGTCTATGACAAACACACAGAAACTATCAGTACAACACAAAACAAGAAGTAATCAGGTAATCAAACATCACATGGAAAATAAAGAAAAGGTCAATAAGGCCAAAAGGCCCAAAATAAGCCAAAGAGGAGAGATGGAGAGGGGAGGGGAGGAGAAACACACACACCTTATCATGGTATTGCTTCACAATCAGCAAAAATTGATCAATTGCTTGAAATGCCTTTGATCTGACATCACTGTTTAAGAGAAATGAAGTAATCATGTTCATGTACATTATGAAAACTATTAAGAAAATAGGAAGCATTAAAACATCTAAGGAGATACCAGTCAGGATCAATTGTAAGTACAATCACATTAGGAAGAATCCGCGTTGCCACCTCGTTGATATCATAATAAGTACTGGTGGCGCATAACGCCATAACTCCTGAATAGAATAATTTTATATTGGTCAGCATACTTGAATTCTGGGAACTAAAGTTAACACCGACAAATTCAATTAAAGTTTTCAAAAACGGAAGCCATTCCATGTTCAAAACTACAGAATAGCATAAATAATTTGAAGAGTAGGAAAAATAACCACAACCAACATTTTTTGAAAAAAGTAGTTTTTTTCTGCTCAACACTATACATGAAATCATTTTATTAATGATTGAAAAAAAAAAAAAAAAAGTAGAAATTTAGATGGTAAATACACCAAGACAAACATTATAATTAGTTTCCTTACCAGCTCCTCGGGCAGGAGCGAATGTATCCCGCAATGCACGGACTGTAAAAGCATTAATCAAAACTCTTTTCCTTGTCTGCATTGCACATTCAAACACATTAGTTGATGTTTTGATAAAAGAATAAATATAATTACACTCAATTTCCAATGATGACCAGGAGAAAAATAAATCATAATACAAAGAAAATCATGCTACTAGAGTAGAGATTGACCATCTCCAGCAAAAATATCAGTGTCAATGAAGTCTGGTTAAAAGGGATAAAAGAGAATGAAGCAACTTCAGATACTTACCCCATCATTTAGGTAGCTTGCAATATTCCCAAGTAAAATGGTAGTATTTGTTCTAATTGCAGGCTCTTCATCAACCTGCAGAACTTGCAATATTATAACCATAAACTACGGGACACAAAAGTAAAAAATCTAATTTCTGGTAACAAACAAAACTAGCTTCTAACACTTTAAAGATAATATTAGCAAAAAGAACAAGAATGTCTAATTTCTGCTGGATCTGAATAGAAGTCATTTCTATCAACAAACAGATCATGTACCTGTAGCTTTGAAAGATACTTCAACAAAGACCCCGATACGGTGCGTTGAGAAACCTGAAACAAATTTTAAGGAAAACAACATTCACAAAGGGCTCAGAAACTACAATCCAACAAGCAACATTATCAGTATAATTAACTATAGAAAGGATTGCTAAGCCCAAAGACACCCACAATATACATGAACAGTCTATAATGTTATACAAGATAAAGAAGAAAATCTGATCAGAATTTACATTAAACGGTTGATTAGGGCAAGATGTTAACAAAACCAAGATTTCCATTTCCCCCTTGTACAGCGAATTACAGAGGCTAAACAAGATTCACATTTCCTCCTCATTATAGAGGTTATCTTGCCATTTTATCTGCTTAGGGCCATATCCTCTAACTATCAGAATATCATCCATTCCAGGAAGTCATTATATTCTTCCAACAACAAAAATTTTAACATAACTGCTACACACTCTTTTCACATCAAAAAGGTTCCAGTTACAACATAGTACTTTTCATCATCAATTATATTACCATAAAAGCAACGTGAAGCAAGATAGTGCTGCCAAAAAAACTAAAATACACATACCTTACGAGCCAGAA
>JAWDEX010000009.1:5813146-5823197 GCA_035221805.1 Trichilia hirta
TAGGAGCCAGAACAAGCATGGATTTTAGAGTCAATTCACGAAGAAAAGCAGATGTGTCAACAAACCCCGTAGCAACATGAGGGTAAACCTAGTAAAAAAAATTATAAATCGAAGGCAAAAATCAGCCATCAGGATTTTCGTCCAAACATTATTACAGTATATAATTTGCAAGAATCACAGACATAAAAATCATTTTATCATTAGCCGCATACTTGCTCATCAGCAACTGGTGCTGATAACGAATCTCCATATTGATCAATATGCTGCAAGAGAGCAACTCGAATAGCTCGGTCATCGGAAGCATATAGTTTTATGATTGTTGGTAGTACCTGCAAATAGCATCAAGAAACTTACCAGTCACATAGGAGTGAATATTACGAAAATATCCATGCTAACAAGTGATTGAACGAAGAAAAATGCATCAAAATATATATAAAGATACACTGAAGGAGTGTAACCTTGACATTGAATTCTTCAGCTGATAGCCAAGAACCTATTTTCAACAATGCAGTCAATGCAGGGGCAGCAGCTGAACCAAATTCAAGGGTAGAAGCTAATAAAGGAAGTAACTGTAGAAAGCAGAAGATAAATCATGATTAAACACGCAGATTAAAAATGAAGTATGCACGTCACATTGGAATTTTAAAGCCAAACCTTCTTCAGTACAATTTGGCGAGGGAGTTGCTCTGCTAAATTTGGAAGTTTTCGGAAGAAGGTATCCTTCTCAGCACTGTCTTTCAAATTCAGAATTTCCAAAAAATGTATTGGTCCACCAACTTATTTTGAAAATATTCTGTTCATCCAGAAGTTTACAAATTTGTTAACACAAAGAACAGAACAGACAAGCAAAACAAATTTTAGAATAAATGCAACAATGGCAGAAATACAAGAGTCCCAGAAAGAATCAAAACAGTCTACAATTCACTTAATTAGTATATTACATAAATGCCGAAAAAAATCAATAAAACCAATCAATGTACCATCTGACAGGGATAAGCCCTTCATAAAGCAAACTGCAGCAGTTCTCTTAGAACCGTAACGTTTTTAAAAGTAACAAACTAAATATAACCCACATTTCAAATGGAAAACTCACCGCTATTTTCTATAAGCTTTGATGAATTCAGCCTGCGAGAAGGCATGGAACTCAAGAGCCGCTGATAATCTGGAAGCAGAGACTGTGAGACAAGAAAAGGGGGGGATGCAAATGAAAATGAATTTTCAAAATAATTAAAATTTAACCAACCGAAATTGTCTGCACAGATGAATATGCAAGACATTCATTTACACAGGATACCAAGAAAGGCCAACCATTTAGAATGTACTTGAATTGAATGCTATTACTTCAATGCCAACACAAAGAAGGAAATACAACTCCAAGAGCAATCAATCAGTCATCTAGAGTAATCCCTTAAAATAAAAGCAAGTAAACCTTTGGAATGGAAGCAGTATTTCGCAGCTCCTCTGTTTTTCCCAACCTCATGCCAGAGAAGACTTCATAAATAAGACATCCTACCAACCAAAACAAGCAGTAATTACACAGAGAAATATAAAACCAAAAAAAATCTGATAAGGGAAAAATATCATAAAAATGTACAAACGTGTGAACTAGTGTACATAAAACACAACCAAATTAATGTGAAATTGCAGTATACACGCATGAACCTCCAACCAAGAAAGTTTAAGTAAGCATTCATCTATTAAATAAAAAAACTATTTCTTAAGAGAACAATAGGATCATAGCTAGTTCCACTTTGAATGTGATAGTTCCAAAGGAATCTCATTTGAGAACATATGCTCAAATCCAATGTAGCATCATCAACGCCTCCAAAATGGAGAGGTTATAAGGAGAAAAGGATTGTGCCACCCACATTTACACAGCTGTAACATAAGACACAACATCATATTGTACCAGCGAAAGTAGTCCTAAAGACTCACCCAAGCCCCAAGAATCAATGGACCACGGAGGGGATTTTCTTATCACAGCCCAATCGGACTTTGCCAACTCCATAGGTTTATATTGAGCTCCAACAAGCCATGCATATTGCTGATGGGAAGGGGGAAAAAGAAATTTAAATGATGTCAGATACCAAACCCAGCTTCAAAATGGCAAAATGGGTCTTGACAAGAAACCCCACTGAAGCATGAATAACCCAAGCATAATCACAGCAAATGCAAGGTCCAAGTCCATCAGTCACTACAATAAGAAAAGCTATACTTGATTTTTTATAAGAAAAAGCAACAGTTGAGAAAAAGAATTTTCACAAATTAAGTTAACAATTCATCCAAAGATAAATAGGGAATTGGAAACTCAAAGTTACCAATACAAAAGCTTTGAAGAAAAATCAGAACTCTAATGCAAATCAATTGGTAGGGAAGTTCCATTACTGGTAATTTGCAAGAAGATGCATGATTTTTCCCTATAACATGTAACAGCTTGAGTTTGAACTTAAAAAATAAAAAGGAACAAGGAGATGTTTACATGCAATTGCAAGTAGTTTTCGGCACCAAATAAAAGGATTACCAGCATTGGTCCGTTGGCAGCTTCGCTAGTCCCATCAAATTCAGACAAAACATCAAAAGCATGCAACTTCCAGTCCAAAGTTTGTGTAACAACAACGCTGGCCAGGCAAACATTACTATGAACCTGTAGTATCAACAGCAGTCAAAAGGTGAAACAGCACACTAAAGAGAGAAAGAGGGGGGAAGGTCTTTTTTAAAAAGAAAAAAATCACAAACTAAGGTCTCAGTAACAAGTTCCTGCGAACTTTTGGCAGATCAATCATGCAAGTACCAAAAAAGAAGATCCACCTAGTATAATGAATCAGTAACCAACAACTTCCCTAACAATCAGTCATCACTTTCCTTGGACCCCAACTGCGTGGGTGTCAATAGCCATAACACAAGAAGACACAACTATAGTGCATCTCCAAACTCAAAACCGTGAAAACAAAGGAATTATTTCAGTAAATAAGAATCCATTAACACATAATTTGCAGATTCCATAAACTGAAACTGCTCAAGAACTTCAGTTGATAACACTTACAAGTTTACAATCATTATTCAGGAAGCTCACAGCTTTAGCTATCTGGTGCAGCCCCCATGGATAATACTCATCCCTGTCACATCAGAAGTCAAAACAAAACAAAAAAATCCATTAAGAAGAAAAGAATCAACTAACCAAATTATCTAAAAAAATATCAAAATTGAAATAAGTGCCTAAAACACTTTCGGGTGCGCCAAAGGATGTCATGTAGTATAACCGGAGGATCAAAATGACCGCAAGAAACGAAAAAGAAAAAGGCAGAAAAATAAAGCAGGCTAGATTTACTGTACCTTTGCGAACCTTCCAGACCTAATTCTTTAATTTTTTCAGATAAGGGCACAACAGGCTCGGTGACAATATAAATAGTAATCTTCGCCCTCGAACCATCAAAATTTTCAAACTCTGTACTGTAAAGAAACAACAAAATATTCGGATGCCTAACCTGAAAGTAAATTCGAATCAATAGCTAATTAATTTCGAAAAATCAACGATAAACCGACCACGTAAAATAAAAGAATCCTTTTCCATACAGTGCGTAAACGCTTGACGCCGTTACGAGCTGCGGCCAAGGGTCCGTCCCGAGAGTTGGTTCCAGAAATGGAGAATATAGAGACCGGAGATCCATCATCCTGTATCAATTTTTTGAAAATGAATCAGAAATTTCGACGCCATTGATGAACTAGGCGAAGTGAATGAATTTCCGACGAAATAATATACCTTGGAGGTGCCGTGGAAGTGAGACCAGGAGCCCCAGGCCGAGGGGTAATGGTCGCCGATGTTGTAAGGCATATCCTTAACGCCGGCGCCAGATCCGACCACCACGCCTTTCAAAAATTTAAGCATGTTTTGTTCTGAAAATTTGATTATTTTACATAAACGGAAAACAGACGATCTACAGGGGGAGGGTGAAATAGAGCTGAGACGAACACAAGTAGTAGACTGAAATTGAAATCTTGAGGAAATGATGCAAGTGGGTTATATATGATCCAGTGCTTCGCAGACTACTGCGTTCTTCCTGTTCTGCATTTCGCTGCTGCGGATTCGAAGTTGATCGGGACGTGTTTTCTTGTTCTTTTCCGCGCAAATTAATGGGGCTGATATTCGGCCCGGCAGTCTATTGATTCAGTAACGTCCCGGTAAGTGCAATAAGTAATCCTTTCTTAGCCTCTTATCTAGATATGGGCCCAAAGATAATCCAATTTGATTAAGGGTCTGTTTAATGCGATGGGACAATGCGATGGGACGACTATTAACGCAACAGTGTGTTTATAAATTTTTTCTCCTATTATAATTATTATTGAATGTAATTAATAATTTTTAATATAAATATATATGAATCTAAAAATTATTGAATAAATATATAAATGACGAGGGAGATTCATCCCACTTAGGCTTTTTCGTCTGTAAAACTTAATAATTAACACTACATAAATATTAAATAAAAAATATAACAATTAATTTGTGCTTGATTATTAGCTTTAACACATTTAATTAGTAATTAAAACTACAAAGAGTAAGATCAGGTATTTTAATTATTTTTTCTAAAATGTGTTAAGAAGGAATTGTTAATGGGAATAAATCCAATGGAACATAGAGCATAATTTGTCTTTATCGTTTCTAAACTACCCTAACGGCCTTATTATTTCGTGTTGAATTTATTATTTTTCTAGTGGAATATGTCACCTGCATTACAAAGCAAATTATTGTATATAATATAATTGTAAATTATTCTGTAAATAAATTGTGCGGTATTAAATTTAATAACATATGAAATTATCGGTTATTATGTGCATTACCTTTTTTTCTTAAATTAACAATTATGGAATTAAAATTTTCAAATCTTATTTGAATAAGTTATATAACAATGCTAAAAATACAAACTTTTATATATCATTTTTTATAAAAATTAATATAGTAGTATTTTATGATTCTCGCATGTCTCGCATAATTAATTTTTCATTTAATCTTCTAAATTTTCACAGATCTTTATAATTACGACAATTATACAATTATCATATTAATTTATATAAAGTATTGGAAAAATGACACTTGGAATTTCAAAATCTAAGAAAAAGGCCACCTTCACTCGAGAGTATTATTTGATCGCTAAAAAGTCTATTATCTTCGTATATTTTTTTAGATTTTATGAAAATAATAAATAGTAAAAGATTTTGTAAGGACTAACGAAATTATCACAATGATAAAAATTAACTCCTGTTCAATAATAAAAAATAAAATAAATACTCTTAATTAATTAATTAATTAATTTGTTTAATACATATATAGATTTTTATAATAATGACATATTGAAATTTTTGAAAATTAATATAATTTATGAACCCTGTCAAAGACTTATTAAGATGTTTGTATTTATTATTTATAGTAATTTTTAATATTTTGTGAAATAATTAATGTGTATTTTTTATGAATTTAATATATTAAAATTAAAATTTATGAAATATAAAAATTTGACAAAGTGCTTTAAGGACTCTCGTTAGTAAAATTCATAAAATTTTAACAAATATTTTATAAATTTACATATCACCCTAAATTGTTAATTTTTTAGTATAAAATAATTAAATAAAGGATAAAATTGTAATTGTATAAATAAAAATTAATTTAAATCAATAACATATAATATTTGTGTAAAAATATACAAATACAGATGAAAAATAAAAAGATATTTTTTCTTATTTTTAATCTGTCGCCTTTCCTCCTTATTTCATATTTTACATTAATTTAAAATTATAGTTGATTAATATAAAAATTTATTTTTGATTTATAAATTTAACATATATAATTGTTGTAATGATTATGTGGAAAAAAATTTAATTTGCAAGAGTAAATTTTGATTTATTGTAATTAATTTATCTATAATATTTAATTAATTTGGTTATGAACAAATTAGAAGAATAAAAGTTGAATTATGATTATAAAAAATAAAAAATTATCAATTTTAAAATATATATTATGTATTGTAATTATTTTGATATGTAAATTTAGAAAAAAAAAATGATGATAATTTGATATTATTCAATAAATATGGAGGTAAAGTGTAATTATCTCATGGCCTTACAGAAATTTAAATATTAAAAGATAAGAAAGACCCTTATTTAATGGTGTAATTGAGTATTTTTGATTTGATTTTATGGGAGTGTGGCTAGATATAGGTCAAATTCGAAGGGTTTAAATGTATTGTTTTCTTTAAAGTATAGTAGGCCTTTTAATAATTAAATAGTACTTTTGAGATTTATGCATTATTTAAATTGAGTTTGAGGGTTTATATGATACTTTTTTTTCTACGTGTTAGAGTGTCAGCGTCATTTGTCTTAAAATATTTGTATAAAAAATTTGTAGTGCAAACAGAATATGAAATATATGGTAATTATACAATTATTACATTAATTATTATAAAATATTTGTATAAAAAATTAAAAAAAAAAACTCGGTATTGTTGATTACTTTTAATTATATTGTAACAAAGTTCATATATTTACCTTCAATTTCAATTGAACAATGTCGATAAAAGACACTCTCAAAACTTTTAAGGTTATACTTCTTGAGAGCAATTATGGTTTTGGCCATTCCATCGTGGACAGTAGTCCTCAGCTTTCATAGTTAGAACCAAGAAGCTTGGTGAACTTACTAGAAAAATTAAAACTCAATATATAAAGCAGCAATAGGTGATTAAAATTTATATACATAATTTGAGAAAAAATGATAAATATCATTTTATGTTTATTTAAAATGACATTTATTTTTTATCAAAAAATTTGTGACAAAAAATATTTATAATTTTTTAAAATATCATTTATATCCTTATCAAAATATTCATAACAAATACCCCATAAATTATAGAGAAGTGAAAAAAATTTTTACTAATATAAATACATATTTTCATCATATAAATTCTTAATTTTTATCATATGAATCTTGAATTTTATCCTATAAATATAATACTCATGTTTCAAATTAAGGGCAATTTTGTTATTTTACTTTTTAGAGGTATTTTTGTTATAATAAAAAATTTATTTTGGGTGCCTATTTTTTCTTTTTAATTGATTTATTAACTCTATATTAGCTTATTTGATAATCTAAAAGGATTTGAGAAAGTTTTAAAGCGATTGAAAAATTTTAGTCATAAGGTTTATTTCGTATAGCTAAGCTTCAAGTATGAATTTCTCTTAATTGAAAAATTCAATTTAAAATTTGTTTATTTTAAATAAAAATAGATAGATTCAAAATTCTATAGAATTAAATTTTAGATAAATTAGAGTTTGAATGAGAAAGAAACAAAATCGCAAATTGGGAAGTATAAAATGAAAAAGTAAGAAGACATCCCGTTGCAATAGAGCCGCTACAGTGAGAAAACAATCTGCTGCAATGAAACATTTTTCATTGCAGCGAGTTTCTACTTTTTTCCTGAACATCTTACCTTCAAATACAACTTTTTGTTGATCCAAAAGTTCGATGGATAAGTTATTTTTTTTAAAATGAAAGATAGTTGAATAAGGATTTTATTGAAATCAAATTTAATAAATTCTAATTTAAATTAGAAGAAAAATAAATGTAAAAAAATAAGATATCCGAAATTGAATCCTTAAGCTATTTTGTGCACCTTATCTTCAAATATAAATTCTTGTTAATCGAAAAGTCTGAATAACGAATCATTTTTTTTTAATAAAAGCTAATAAAATAAAAATTCCATTGAAATAAATTTTAATCAATTACGAGTTAAACTAAAAGAGTTATAAAGGTAGTATATAAGGCGCATGAAATCAATCTTTTTAACCTTTAGAAATAAAATTTTCATTTTATTCCTTTATTATTTTCTTTTCATTCTTAATCTATAAGGACAAATTGGATTTTTTTATTCTATTTTAAACAATTCTAACACCCAAAAATGTTCTTTTTCTTTACCATTACTTTCTTCTCTTCTCCTTTCTCTTTAAACAAATTTATCTCTCTCAATAAAAACTCAAATTCCTATAAATTTCTCTCTTAAATCAACTTGTTTTTATCATTCTCATGCTTTTTAGCCTATTAATTTCAAGTTTTAGTTGTTATTTATGGAGAGAAAAGAGAAATGAAAAGTTAGGATTTATGAAAAAAACTAAAATTTTTTGTTTTGATAAAAATCGGATAGAAACTCAATTTTCTCAAGCTAAAAACACTTTTTTTGTAACTTTTCTAACAATTTTATCTTTGATTATATATTTCAAATAAAAATTAAAGTTTAGGTTATTGTGTTTAGAAAATTTATAGAGTTTAGGCTTTAATTAGGTCAAATTGAATGTGTATTTAAAGAATTGACTTAGGAAGTAGGAAATAAAAGGGTAGAATGATTCAAAATGAGATTTAAATAAAAAATGAGGTGAAGTTACTATTTACAACTATTGTTTATAGTTACTATTTATTTGAATATAATTTTTTTCAAAAATTATCACTTAATTGTTAGACTTGCATTCAAATAAAGTTTGAAAGTTATATGAATTGTTAGGAAGTTTTAAATAGATAAAAATTAAGCAAATAGCAGACATCATTTGAAAATTCGGTAAAATGTATTCCTTAACAAAATCTTAGTATCTTATAGCGCTTAGACTCCATTTAATACTCTTTAGAATAAGAATTTGATGAATTGTTAATATTTATATCATATAGGCTCTAAAAATCACCCAGGCAAATTTGCGAGATGTGAGAATTAAAGGGAGTGTATACACTCCCCATTATATGAGTGAATTTTATTACATTTCTTTTTGTATTTTATAAAATTCTTTTAATCCTAAACATAATTTATATATTATGATTCGAGATATTTTGAGGTAATGGATTTGTTGTGGTGGTAAATACTAGGAGAAAGTCTTCTTATTTGTGATTTATGAACTGATAATTTTATGATTTATGTATTGATAATTTTGTATACTGATATTAATTTGTTTGAATAGCCGAAAGCCGATTTTGATATTTATACATTGAATCTGTTGTGTAAATTTTCAAAATTTATATTTTGTGATGTTGGAAGCATTATTTTTATATTTAATAGATTTATGTTAATTTTTGGTCGAAGAGCTACTGTTATGAATTTGAGTTAATGTATGATGTAGTTTTATTACACCATTGCTTTCATGAGATTTTGATAATTTTTACGATATATGATTTATGATTCATTTATGTGTATGGGCAGAAGCCAGTGATATTTTAATTTTTATATTTTCTTATAAATTGAGTATCTTACATAATTGTAATGTTAGACCTTATTATTTTAACTTATGATTGAGATTATGATGCTTCTATAGTCAAATAGATAAGATATTATTTGTTTAATTGGATACATGATATGGGCCAAAAAAGCCTTGGCTGTGAAAGCCAAAATTATAATTATAAAGTTAAATAGCCTAGAAACGGACCTATTGAGAGTTCGTCTGGATTAATGGGTGCATCAACGGGGCCAGTATAAGGATGATAATATTTTATATGTGATAGAGTGGCCCGCTAGATAAAAATATAAAGGATAGTCATATGAAAATTCACAAACTACTCTAGGTTAACGTCAGTTATGACACGTTTTTATGAAATAAATATGTTGTTTCTATCTATATATCTACGTTATTTGTAAAAAAAAGCTTATATTACTATTATATTGTTTAAATTTTTATTAAATTCACTATTTGTTATTAAATGCATGAAAAATTTACTAACGGCTCAGTTTTACTCTTAATCAGAGTGATGGTCGGGAAAGTGACTGGCCTAATGATTTTGTTAACCAATTTAAAAGTGTTACTTGATAATTTAATTTTATTCTCATTTTATTATTTTATAAATATTTTATTATAATAACTTAATCGATTCGAATATTTTATTTTGATTGGTTTTCTTTTTTATATATGTTGATATATATATACACTAAGTGTATTATTTATTTTTGGTCCGTTCACAGAGTATACTCCTGTATACTCACCCCCTCAGTTTTTAATTTCAGGTAATCAAGTGCAGGATAGATCGTACATA
>JAWDEX010000009.1:5826729-5838839 GCA_035221805.1 Trichilia hirta
GCTACCTAATCAAATAAAAGTCAATCAATAATTTTTTTTATTTCTTACGTCAATACCTGATGAACTATGATTGACTTAATCCTTTTTTAAGGGTACGTAGGTAATTGGCAATTAATTCAAGTTTAGTTAAAATTTTATTAAAACTCATCTTCTTCTTTTCAACATCTTTTTTACCAAAAACATGTAATCTAATTAGACATAATCATTATAAGTTTCTAGCATACATAGCTTTTTAAATCGTGAATTTAAGTTTTGTACACTAAGAATTTAGGCATCGTGTAAATATAGATAGTTTTTTAAATCATGAATTTAAGTTTTGCACACTAAAAATTTAGGCATTGTGTAAATATAGACATAATTAAAAATTTTTATAAAGTCATATCTTATGTTCTTGCTTCCAATACTTTGATTCAGTCAATTGAACCTTTAGAAAACTAAATTAGATTCTTTTCTATTGAGTGATATCCTTACTTATCCTTTTTTCTCTTTTGACTTTACAAAATTTCGGTCGAAACTCTTTTGGACTCAAAATAAAATAAAATTTTGATAAATTTAAATTATAAAATAAAAATAAATTGATAAATTTTTATTAGTACAAAATAAAAATATTTTAAATTTAAGTTTTAAAAGTTAATTTATAAATTTTTTAGTGTAAAATATTATAAAATAAAAACTTAATTTATAATTTTATATTTATATTTGATAAATTCATTTTTAAAAGTGTTTACAGATATAAAATTATAAATTAAATTATTTTACAGTATTAAATGTTATAGTCAATCAATAATTTAAATAAAATATTTAAGTTATTTTTTATTTAATTTTTAATAATAAAAATAAAATAAAATAAAATATTTATAAATTTAAATTATAAAATAAAAATAAATTCATAAATTTAATGAGTATAAAATAAAAATATTTTAAATTTAATTTTTAAAATTAATTTATAAATTTTTTTAGTATAAATTAAAGTATTAAATTTTAAATACTTTTTAAAAATATTTAATTATTTTATTTTTAAAATTTATATGATAAAAATTAAGAATTTATATATAAAGATAAAAAATTTATGTAATAAAAATATATATTTTTGTGATTAACCAAGGACATTTTTGTTGTCTTTTAAAATTCTTGGGAGTATTTATTTTAAATATTTTAACAATAGATAAATAATATTTTAAAAAATTATAAAAAATTTTGTCACTAATTTTTTAAAAGGACTAATATCATTTCATAAACTTATAAAAAAAAATTGTATGATATACATATATATATATATATATGGACCCAGGAATCTTGACCTAGATCTAGAAGTGGCATGGTGAAGACCCTTGACGTTGGGTTAAAGGACGCCAATCCTAGATCTAGAAGTGGCATGGTGAAGACCCTTGACGTTCGGTTAAAGGACGCCAATCCATGCTGCCAGGTAAATCCCATTTGGTAAAACAAAAACAATATTTACGTTACAAAAATTTTTAAGAAGGAAGCTTAGGACGAGAAATTTTAATGTTAATATATAGTACTAGTCATAGCTTTCAGAGTATAGAATGTTCTCTCAAATATTGGTTTGGTTTTCAACTGGGGATCGAGAAGTCGTCTCCTAGACCAAGGAAAATTAGTTGAATTGTAATAAAGACCATGACTTGGTCGTATTTTCATGGTTCCTTCGCTGGTAACGTGTAGAAGGAACATAATTTACTTTGAAAATTTATTAATACATTTTTACTACGACGACATACCACAACCAGAAGCTGCAACAGCGTAGAATCATACTCTAAAAAACATTGAAACCTCCATTTAAATACATGACAAGCAGGATTACCAAATTGCAGAAACTCAGAGAATACATGGAGGAAACGATTTCTTTGATTCTTACTGGATGCAAATTAGCAAGAGAACTTGAGTCTAACCTATCAAATATTGCAAACCAACCAGATGTGATTTCAAGATCTTGTGACGAAATCATCAGGCATTTCCTGTCTGCTAGGGAAAGGTTAAATGGTCAACCGGCAACTTTGTTTTATCCGGCGACCGGACAGATGTTATTCAATGAGCAGCAACAGCAGCAGCAGATTGATCCAAGTTTGCAGGAATGGCTAAGGTCAAGCGTAACACAAGCAATGGACATGATTCACACGCAGCTTTTAGCAGCTGAAAGAAACCCATTTGAAATAGGCGATGATCAAACGGGTGGAAGAGAATTTAGAAGCACTGCTACTGGAGGAGGAGAAATCACTCATCGGCCAGTGGATGTATCAGATTCTACCAGAGGTTCATCTTTACAGCAAAGAAATCGAATAAGGTATAGAAATTCATTATTTTATTTAGCGTCTTTCAATTTGAAATTAATATTTACTGTATTTCATAGATCAGTTGTGTGACATTAATCACTCCACATGGAAACCTATAGCTAGGCAGCTTGTATTTTATTTGTAATGACTTTGATGTATTGTAAACCTAAAGCAATTTCATGGGAATCGCTTTTGCCGGAAGGGAAATGTATATAAAGCACAAAAGTATTTCCATGCTATTTCCCAGAAAATGACTACTGCTACAATGCTCACTGTTACACCGTATTTTTAATTTGCTTTTGGCAGCGTCTACGGCGGAAACATATTCTCTAGATTGTACGTTAGCAAGATTTTCCCATACTTCGGCTAACATAGTTATATATATTGATTCTTTACATATATATATATAGTTCTGAGAATGCAAGAACAGTGAGACAACCGGCACCACGGATCGGAAATACAGAAATTCCCCCGGAGGATGGCTACACTTGGAGAAAATATGGCCAGAAGGAGATATTGAATTCAAAGTATCCAAGGTACATTGTTAAGTCCATGCCACAATTTTAAACAATCATTATAATTTGACACATTCAAAGCATAAATCACACAATTCCACGACTTAGAGAACCAATTTCTTTGATTGATCAAGTGTACGTTAGAGTTGGCTCGTATTTGACTTAGTCTAGAAGTGAAGTAATTGAGATTTGACTGATTATTTGCTAATAATGAGGCCATAAACTAATGCTCATGAGTGTTTGTATGGACGTGAACCAATGTTTGAAAAATCAACTCTCTCTCTTACAGGAGTTATTACAGGTGTACACACCAGAAGTTGTACCAATGTCCTGCCAAAAAGCGAGTACAGCGGCTAGATGATGACCCTTTTACCTTTGAAATAACGTACCACGGTGATCACACCTGTCATATGTCATCGACAGCGCCATCAGTTCAGCCGTCAGCAGCGGAAATGACACAAGAGATTACGCAGAGTATTACCATGGAAACTTCAGCCACTAATCTTGGAAGATGGCTTTCAATGAATGTTGCTGGAGGGGGTCGTAGCACCAGCAGCATGGTTGGCGGCAGCGGTGCCGGGCCGTCCACAGTTCGATACGAAAGAGAAGCTGGAGGTGATCAATACTTGGTGGCAAATATGGCCGATGCAATGTTTAACTCTGGAAGTAGCAGCAGCAATAGCATGGAATTTCTCTTCGCTTCTTCCATGGAAGATCAGAAGTGGCAGCGAGAAGACAAGAAAGATTAATTAACTGAGCAATATATAACAGTCACTGCGAGAAGACAAGAGAGATTGATTAACTAAACAATATGTAGTACAACTCAATAATATTCGTAATCCTTGTGCATTTTGATAGGCTAAATTGCGGCATTTATGGTTTTGATAGATTAATCTTGTCCACAATTTCGTTTCAAATTACTATAGATATTTATTTTAATTTATTCTTGTTAATTAACAGTAATTTTGTTTAATTTTTAAATTTAATGTAATAATGATCAGAAATATTTGTTATATACAAACTTATATGAAAATTGCATCCTGTAATCTAAATGATAGCTCGCTTGACTAGTTTATACGAAGTTTTTAGGTAATTGTTGTGCACTTTTGCTAACTATTTAAAATTATGAAAATGAAAGACGTTTGATAAATACCCATTATTTTTCCAATGCTATTAGTAATATGAACGACAAATCTATATTTATACGTTCGACATATGTTACCAAAAGCCAAAATAAGCACAGAACATTCTTATCGCAGAAAATAAACAGCAAGAGATCACGAAGAAGACAACCTCGAACATGTACAGCAAACTACTTCAGAAATAATGACTTTTTGATAATTTTTTGTCATCTGTTTGATTGATAGCCATGCATTCAGCCATTTTGGTACTTTGCAGAGATTCTTGATTCTTGGATTTTCATCAACCTCTTGAACCAGGTACAAATTAAAAGTTAACCTTCTAATTTAATGTCTTAAAATGACGTTGGATTGATAGAACTTTGCCTATTTGAGATACTTACTAACTCTAGAATCAGATTTTTGAGATTCTAAGGCTTTCTAATTGTTTCCGTTGTTGTGTTGAAGGGGCGCTTTACCATGGATAAGGTGTACATTCTTTTATTTGACTTCGTGGTTGTGCTTTATTTTTTTAATTTGGAAAATAAGTGTATTCGAGCAATTGTTGTATGTCTTATTTTAATCAACGATTGTGTGTTATTCAATTTAGAAAATTAAACTTATGCATGAAGAACGAGGTGCTGTGGGCACCGTAAGTTGTATTTGAACGTGTATGTTTTGTTATATATATATATATATATAATTTTTGAAAAATTTAGGTTTTGCAACTATGTTTCAATACAATAAAATGTATATGTTATCTGTTTTTATTAATATATGTTAATACGAAAGTTGGTTTGTGTGTTAGGATACTTCTTCTGAATTCTGATCTGATATGTTGTTTCTGTTAAGATAAGATATGTAATAGTTTGCATATATAATTTTGACTGGTTTGTTGTCGATTGATTGACTGGTTAGCAAGAAAATAATACTGGTGTAATGTATTACCATGAACAAAATCAGTTCATAGAATTGATTGATAGTAAAGAGTTTGGATTTGGTGAACGTAAACTAGTGAAGAAAAGCACAATTAATTATTGTAGTATTAGTTGCGATTTGAAGTTTATGATGAATGATTTATGCGTATGACATCAAATGGAATTTCATTGCTATTTGCTTCTCATAATTAATGAGTGGTTAGTTTATATTGAACGGATTAATTTTTATTACAAGGATTATGACTGGCATCATTGAACGGATTGGTTTCCGATGGAGGCTTCAATATATATAACAGCTACTATCTTCTTTGTTTTCTTTATTATTATTATTATTATTATGAATCATTAGAGATGAGGTAGCAATTGATTGGTTAGTTATTTTTGTGATACAAAGAACAAAACGTAATTGCAATCATAGTTATTAACAATCATGGTTATAACGCCAGGAATTAAATTGTCCAAACATTATTATTTTGTTGTTTTAGCAAAATTTAAGAATTTAGATGTTAATATCCAATTTAAGAATTATTAACATCGAAATAATAAATTTTTATTCTTCTGGGAGTCAAAAGACTTTTCCACAAAAAAGATTATGAGGTGCTGATTGTTATTATTAAAAATTTTAAATAGTGTTACAAGGTAATATATACACATATTTAACATAATATAATTTTTCTTTTTTCTTTTTAAAATTTTTCACATATGTATATTATTGCTTAAGTTAATACAAAAAATTTATATTCCTAACCATACTCTTATTATTTAAATTTGATATAATAAAATTTTTATTTCTAACCATATTCTTATTACTTAAATTTGACGTAATGATTATAATATATATGAATGATAAAGAATTTTTTGAACTAATAATTGAGAAGACATAACTATATTATTGATATATTATTTATTTTATAAAATGTTAGTTCATTTTTAATAATAATAATAATAATATAAGTCCAGCACATGAGTTTATATATTTAAAGTTTTACAAAAAATTGTTAATTTATATATATAATATGACAATAATTGTATTTTGGTTCATTGACTAGACTCGTAACAATCTTTAATTTAAAACCCTTTTTGCATTCTTTTCTGTAAAAAAAACAAAACAAAACAAAAACCTTTTGCATTACCGATTCTCCCATTTGGATGAGTTAGTGCGTAATGTTTTGTCATTATTCTTGAAAAGCTGCACTCACATGGGAGCCAAACTTTGCCCCCTTAAGACGGCAGTTGAAGCGGACAGCCATACTCTTCCCCTCGGTAGGAGGTAAATCCCAATTTGTCTTCTACAAAGTGGGTTGGGTCACGGAATACATACAATAATACGTACAATAAAACTCAATACTGTACAGGATTCTTATAAGCACGAGCAACGAGAGAGTAAAAATTAATATCCTCCAACATGGAATGACAATAACATTTATAATTAATTTTCAAGTGCTTGTGCTTTAATTCGTCAAAACCTATTAATTAATGTATATTAATTGCATGAATTATATGGAGCATTTGTATATATTATATTATATAATTGAAAGGCGTGATTAATAATTTTTAAAATTATTTTTTTTTGATTACATAATATATAAATATTATGTCACTTGTAACATCATTTGAAATAAAATTTAAAACTTAAAATGCCTAACATTATTGAATAGAATTTGTGACATTTTTATTATATACTTTGAATTTTACTTAATCAATCATAGTATGTATTCAATCCCTTGATTAATCTTGAATTGCAACATCTTGAATTACACTGTAGAGATTCTCTTCTATATATTATATGATGTTATTTATTTTCAAACTAATGGGAGTTTTCGTGTCTCATTTTCCAACTAAATCTTTGCTCTAGTGAGTGGCGCTCAATTCTTTACGTGAAAAGTATATTCTAGATAACACTTTGAAGATCCTTAAATACAAGATTAATTAGGAATCACATATGCTAAAATTAAATAATTTCAAGATTACAGAAAGAATTCCTTGAGTCCATCTTAGGGGGAACTGCCCAATTCAAGTTTAATTTAATTTAAAAGATAATATACCATCAACTTCTGTGATGTTGTGAGATGAGATCTGCAAATTTTAGATTCAATGGCATTCATTGTATTGAAACACGTACGATTCTATATCACAAAAACTGCAAGTTGATGACTAATCAATTGATTAAAATAAAAGCAATTTGTCTTATCCTTATCGGTATTATATGACAAAACTTTGTTTGTATTCCTTGTTAAGTCACTTGACATATATTTTCCAAATTACAATTGTCGATCTCTTGAAGAAAAATTTTTAAAGCTACAAATTTTGTCTTCTTTTACTTTACTGTTGATAAGATTAATAAAAAAATTGTTTCAGATCAATAAAATTATAGCAATAGTTGTTTTTTAACTCTATAAAAATATGAAAAAAAAAAGTGAAGAATAATATCCACTTTTTTAGAGTACAAATTTCGATACTAAAAATACGCTTAAGTTCTTAAAGAAAGGAAAAGCGAAATTTTAGTCAAAGTGGGAGAAATTATAAATAACGACGTGGAGTATGCATATTATTTATTACTATATCTCACACAGTAAAAGAGAGCTAATATTTATATTTATAGTTTTTGATAGGACATTCTTATGAGTAATCTTCAGAAAACAAAAGAATTAGTATTTGTTAAAAGAACTATGGATTAAGATTTGATTTGATAATGAGTTGCTGTATAATCATTGTCTAGTTGGTGTAATAATTATCGAAGTTGTAAGTTATACAGCAGTAAACTTTAACTATAATATCACAGTGACATCGAGAATCACGCATAATTTATTTTTGTCTTATTCGTTTTCAAATTGGAATCTGCAAAAAATCAACACCATTTTTCTTACTCGAAATTTGTTGAGGTGAAAGTTAAAGGCGAAGATGACCTCTATTGATATCCGAACTCATAAATCATTTATAGAATCTGCTTTCTGTATAAAAGTAACTCCACACCCTAAATGCTAAAAAACGATCGCAGGATGGACGATGGTTAATCAGAATACTAATCTCGATTTTTAACCCAACAATAATTAATTTGAAGCCTTATAGATGTATGGCAAGAAAAAGCAGATTATGGATTATTCCACAAAAGTGATTTTACAAGGAATATAACTATGGCGCATTCCACAAAAGCGACTTTACAAGGAATAAAATTACGATGGTTATAATTAACTTTTTTACAAGATCAACTCATGACTCTCTTCATCAAAATGAAACTCATGCTCAAAATCACCTATGTGTAAATATTCCGATCCCGTTTGCAGAGAAACCATGGCTGAAGGCTCAGAGGATTGGAAAGACATGAAATCTTCCCACACAATAGAATCCAAAGATGATAAATTTTCAGACCAATCTTCACTGGTTGTCTCTTCCTTACATTCTTGTTTCACTTCTGCTGGGATACTGATGACATAAGAACCCGTAGCAGTTGAGATACTCCAAGGATCAGAATCGGTAATAATCTGTGGACAACTGAGTAAATCTCTGCAAGTATGGCTGTTTATATATGTTATCTCAAACTTTTGTGGATCATTGTCCATTCTCTGAACTTGTTTCATCGCTCGACAATCTTGATCATACTTGTGTGTACATCTGAAGTAGCTCCTGTAATCAATAGCAATGGGAGAGTTCAGAATTAGACAATTTGTTTCAAATATATGTGCGTATGCAACAATAAAATAAGTAAAGTGCGAATATCAACACAAAATATCAAATATCAGATAGTAACAGAGTAGATGTGCATATACCTAGGGTATTTAGCATTGAGGATCTCCTTTTGACCATATTTTCTCCATGCTTGATTATCTTCCACAGTAGAAGAAATTACCGTCCACTTCAGTGAATTTTTCCTGCAATCAGGAAAATTTAACATCAGCCTTCGTGGATTGCCGTCAAATTATGGATAAAAAAGTTATAAATAATCATTAAATGAATAAATACTGCAAATCATATCCACTCGATTGTTAATGATGAGTTAATTATTATTTAATTGAAGCGCAAGTAATAGTAGTCAACAGTCCTGAACAGAGAATAAAACAAAGCAATTGATGACCAAAAACACTTTCAAAATGGATAAAGCTAAGCAATTCGGGTAATTGATAAATGTAAAAATAAAGAAAAATCTTACTTTCTCTTGTAACAGCCTCTGTTGTCCTTAGTCGGCGGCCTCTTCTTACTCTGGCCGGAATCTTCTGACTTCCGGTCATTGGAACAAATTGAAACATTACAAGAAGCTTCCTGCCGCAGCCGATTCTGATCAGCCAAAACCTGATCATCATCAAAAGAACTCAAGACAGAAAGACTTTGAGTGAAAGATCTCAAGATCTTGAGCACCAAATCCTCAGCCAAAACCGACCCATGTTCCTCAAACCCTTTCTGCAGAAGAACCTGAAGCTGGTTTGCAAATTTCTTCCCTTGAACAAGCTCTTTCGCTATTTTCTTCCTGTTCACAGTAAACTTTTCAGACCATAGCTGAGGCCCCATAATAGAGTGATCACCTTTAGAGTTATGTATTTTCTTCTTTTTTTTTTTTTTTAAATTGATGATGGAAATTGATATATAAAGTAGTGGAGAAAGAAGAAGATAAATACTGGTTTTATATGATGAGTTGTAAGAAAGGAGATGAGGAGGAAAGAGAGCGGTAACGCGGAGGAAGATAGAAGGAAAGAGGGAAGTTGTTGAAAAATTTATCCCACCTTTGCTTACTAAAGCTATGCTTACGTACTGTGGATGATGCCAAGCTGATGCTAAAATTAATGGAGGGGAAAAGATTTGAATCCGTAATTTTTCATGCTTTCCCAAATAAGGGATACAGTTGCTCCATTTTATCAAACTAAACTCGGTCCCTGTGAAATGATCGAATTGACCTTACAGTTTTCACATACGACAGACTTAAAACTAACGGGTATTTCAGTCATTGCCACAGATATTAAGAACTTAGGACTTATATGGTGCTCGTGGAAAAACTATATTGTTCATGAAAACATGGAAAAAAAAAATTGGGAGGACGTAATATCGATTTGCTTAAGCTTTCCCTGTCTTCCACCGTGGCACTAAAAAAATAATGTTTAAGTATTTATGAATTAATTTTATGAAATTATATTAGTATTGTATGTTTTATATTTTTATAAACCTCCTCGCAAACAGAGTGTTTGACAACATGGCCCACTAACATGAGCTGCCATGTTAGAATTTTAATACCACTAGAATTCTGAGCCATTTAAAAAAAGGCGTGAAATGTGCTACTTTATACTCATTTTTTACTTACTATCAAAACCTTTATCTATCCAAATATTTGTGAAAATTTAGTTTATATATAAATATAGATATAAATATAAATAATATATACTTGTAAAAAATTCGATTGAATAGACCGTGATTATCATTAAAATATTAAAAAATAAAAATAAAATAAAATACATAAATTTTACATAAAAAAACTCTTAAGATAAAAATCACGAGTAACATAAAAAAAATTCATTATAAAAAAAAATTATAATTTTTTTTTATTATACAAAAATTTTCTCTTATTGATAAAAAATAATATTTTCTCACTTTTTTTTTTATATTAGAGATTTAGGAATTTATCGTACCCTATATGAATGAATATTTTTAAATGAAAAATATTTATAAACTTTGAAAACTTGCTCACCAAGTTGACTTTTTAAAGAAGTTTACACTATAATAATAGCTTTTAAAGAAAGTTTTATCAAGCTTCATCAAGTTTTCTTAAGAAATTTTATTAAATTTTCACAAAAAGTTTTATCAAACTTTTTCAAGAAATTTGACTAAACTTTCACAATAAATTTAAGTTTAAGAATTTAAGATAAATCCAACAAATCTCCCACTTAACTTGAACTCTATCAAGCTTCATCAATTTAGTATTTTTCCAAACATCTCGACCATTCTTTCTATCTTGTAATTTTCATGTTGCTTATGTTTTCATCAAGCCACAAAAGGATTGACACCTGATAAACTTGTTTGTAATGATTGTCATTATCAAAAAATCTGTTAGATTATCTTTTATATGAATTTTATACATACTCACTGAGCCTTCTTTCACTTTCTCACAAATAAAATGGTACTGAACTTGTTAATGACATTTGCTGACCTGAGACTAATTCCAGCTAAAGTATTCCCGACCCCAGACTTCACTAATCAGAAAGCCTAACCCAGTAAGATCGCCTCGATATTTTGACACCCACCTTGATTATCAAGGCAATCCCTTCATTACTATCGAGGCAACCCCACGCCTTCTTCAAAAACAGAAGTTGGGAATAGGACCAACGAATAAGCTGTTCAAGTAACTGTTTAGGCGTCCTATTACGTTAGATAGTGTCGTGCGCAATAAGTTACAGGCATTCATTGTTACACCACCTAACATAAAAGAGTGGTGAAGAGATTGACCCAACCACCATACCTACTCCTATTTAATCAAACTTTCATTCTCCGATGCTCATACGTGCAAAGTCCTATAAAGGGTAAAGCTATTACATCTATCCAGATTCTCTTTTCGAACTTCTGCGGGGACTTCTGCTTTTTCTCCTAATCTCAGAGCTTTTAGAGAGGGTCATCCTTGAGCAGTTAAGAAATTGATACTGCATTCAAAAACTTTTCCCGAGCCCAGCCTCCCAGGTCGATAAAACATTCAAACAGTCGTAATTTCTCTCTTTTTATTTGGTCTTGCATCGTTTTGCTGACTTGAGTATCAAAGTTTATTGGCCGATAATCCAGCTTCACTCCTAACTTCATGCTGATATTTCAGATAGTCCCTGAGGAGGTTCTACGTTGATCGCAACAGTAAATCTGTATGATATACTAGATCTTCTGTCTCTGAAAATTTTGGGCATCAACAGTTAGCGCCATTTGTGAGAACTAACAAAAAGCCCGAATAGAAAATTCGAAAAGTATTTTCTTAAATATGGTAAAAAACACTCGTTTCTAGCAAGGTGAAAAAAAAAAAAAGCCGAGGGTCTCCCTCATATGGGAGAAAAAGGAAACACTTCAGAATCGTTGAATGAGAATCAAGTACTGGCTCACCATATTGATGGTCCAGTCGATCGAGCTACTGTCAGGGCAGAGGGATGCGAGTCCTGATAGATGGAAGGGGGGCTTATGGAATCAAAAAGTGTAAGAAAGATTGATAATCGAAAAATTGTAGAATTAAAACATAAAAATCAGTTGCTGAAAAAGAAAATGGCAAGGCTACAGGGGTTGATTCGACGACAA
>JAWDEX010000009.1:5838939-5849204 GCA_035221805.1 Trichilia hirta
TCAAGCTTCTTTAACCAAGCATGACTAGCTCAATACGATATACACAAGTGAACGATGTGTTTCAATGTAAAAGATAGCGTGATATCTCAGGTCAAAGGATTAGTAATACACTAGTACAACTGTACGATGCATCATTGACTGTGGATAATCATTCATGTGATTTGTCGCATTTAATTACATTTAGTAATACGTTTATAAATATAATACTTATGTTTATTATGACTTGAGACTTGACACCCAACTATTAATATCAAATACTAATCAGTGGCAGTAACAAAATATGCCAGTTATATAATGTCATGATCTTTAATAATATTACATGAACTGAAAATTTATTTAAATATATTTAAATCTTAAACTCTGTACTAATATCCACAACTCATTGTAGATAGAGTCTTGACACATAATATATCACAGAATCTTATTTTGCATTAATTATAAAAGTAATAAAATTAGTAACTAAACATAAGTAAAATGATATAAATGCTATTTATAAATAATTGTAAACAACTTTATAACTAAATACAAAATACGTATATATATTATAAGGAGAAATCATAAAACTATATGACACGATTGGTTCTAGGATATATCTTCAAAAGTTAGAAGTCACTCATAATTAGTGAGAACTTCGAATATAATGTGTGTATTCTCATATTCAGCTCACGGTGAACTTAGAGAGTCACACACACTAACCGATAGTTGTTGATAATAGTTATAATATTTTTGTAATGACAAAAGTAAATATGATCTGATATTTTAATCAGATAATATTTTTAATTTTTTAATATAAAAAATAGATTTCTATTCAATTAAGTACTAGCACTTATAGGTTTGAGAAATATTTTAATAATTTTTTAATATATTATAAATATAATTTATTAATATCTGAAAACTTAAAAATATATTAAAATATTAAAGATTTAATGAATAAAGGTATTTATTTATTATTAATAAAATAATTATTATTTAATTAAAATGAATCATTGAATGAGAAGTGGTATTATATGATATTGCCAAGATCACTATTTTTTTGATACTTGTCTATTTATTATTTATGGTTAAGATTAATTCTTTAATTTGATTAAAAAAGTAAAAAAATAAAATATATTTTTTGAATATATTATTATTTAATATTTAATTTAGTCAAACTTTAATATTTGTGTTTAATATCATAATTTATTATAATATTTAAATATAAATAATTTTCTCTCTCTCTTATTAATTAATTAATTTAATTAATGTTTAATTAGTATCCACTAATATGGATTAATAGATATTAATTTTTTTATGAAATCCATGAAAAGTTATTTGACAAATATTTAAAATTTATTTGTCTTTTTTTATTAATTTATTAAAATTAAAAAGGTAAAAAGACAAATAGTATGTCTTTTAAGATAATCTTGAAATGAGTTCAAAAAAAGTATTGGATTCCTTCAGAAGAGTTTGAAAAATTATTTCTTTATTAGTCTTTCTTGATAAGCCAAATATATTGGCTTATAAAAGAAGCTAAAATTAATGTTTATAAAAGGGAAGTGTTAAGCTTCTACTTGAGATTTTCTTTTTCATAACACTTTTTCATAATAGAAATAACGAGAAAGAAAGAGAAAAAGGGAAGAATAAAAATTTAAAAATTATTTTTATGATTTTTTCTTTTTCCTAATATTATAACATTAATTTTTTAAGTGTAAAAAATTAAAAAATGGCTTGATAAAGCTATTAGAGTATGCTAAATCTCTATTTATTAGATCGAAACCATTATCAATAATTCGGTGTTTGAATATCCTTAAAGATAAGTTAGAGACAACTTGTTTGATTCTGATCAAAGTATTATAAGGTATATTTTTTATTCTTATTAATTAAATTATTTAATTATTTAAAAATTTTAAAAAATTACATTATTATGCCATATATGATCCTTCTATATTTAGACATGAAAAACCTACTTTCAAGATACATCTAAGATCTCTTAAAATAATTATCAATGAAAGATACAAAGTACTTTACACCTCTTAGGGATAGAACTAGTGCTTGGATATATCAAAGCGAACCAATTCTAGAACAGCCTTACTTTTAGAATTTGATGTACTAAATTTTAACTTATGCTACTTTCTAGTAATGCAATGCTTACAAAAGCGAAAAATACCTTTATAAGTCTTGAAAATAGCTTTTATTCAATAAGACTCTTCATGCCTTGTATAGACGTATGTCCAAGTTTTTGATGTCATATCATTGTAGATTTTCCCTTAAACTACCTGAAGCAACTGATGTTTTTGGTTATTGTAAAGCCTCTTTCTTCAATATGTACAAATTCACTGCTATCTTTTCTCCTTTCATAAGTACAAATACTTCATGAATCATCTTTATGATCTTGTTGGCAACTTTAATTCTATAATTAAAATCATCTAACTGTCTTAGAGACAATAAATTTTTCTTTAGGCTCTCCACATGCCATACTTTCTGGTAGCCCAAATTATACCATCATTCATCTTTAGTTCAAATAATGCTAATCGTACCATCATTCATCTTTAGTTCATAGATCCAATACTGATGATCGTCAAAGCATGATCATTACAATTATATACAGATCCTCTAAAGATAAGTTTATAGTGCATGGAGCCATTCTTTCTTAGAAGTCATATGAAACGTAGCTCTTAAATCAAAGAGCTATATATCAATAAATCTTTTTTAGCTTTTTCTTGTCATTGTTGCTTCAAAAATTAGAGAACCTCCATTATCTGATGTACTTGCATATTGTCATAAGGAATATAAGGAATAGAAGTTTTAAATTGCAACAATCTTTCTTGCCACAATGATAACACTTAAAATTCTTTTTACCTTTTGATTTTAACCTATCATAATTATGACTCCCACTTGAGCCACATTCTATTGATCTCCCTCTCGTCATTGTTAAGGCCTCCACTTGGTCATAACTTATCTGCCTATCTTTCTTTGACTTATGCTAATTTTTTTCTTCTAGAACAACAACTACTACATCATTAAAGACTAAAAAATTTGTAGGGATATTATTTATCATATTAATGATGAGTTGATCATATGAATATGATAAACTTTAAAGTAGAATTTCAGCATATTTTTGTAACTCTATTATATATCTCAATGATGTGAATTGAGAAAATAGAGTATTTAAAGTATTAATGTGCTTTCTTACTGAAGTAGATTTTGAAATTTAAAGAATATAGAGTTTTCTTTCAAAAAATTTTTTATTATAAAGTAATTTGGTCTCGAACAATTTATTGAGATGATTCTAAATCTCTTTTGGTATCTTCTTCTCCTCTATGCTTGACAACACCTCATCTATAAGAGGTAGATAAATATTTGAAATAGCATTTTCGTCCCTTTTATCCCACTTATCATATATAATTTCTTGTGGTATTTCAGTAATAGTTAATAAACAATTGTCTTTTTTTAATATTACCTTTATTTTTAATTTTTACAGTAAAAAATTGCTCTCGTTAAACTTTGTAATATCAAATTTTACTATCATTACTTCTATCACAAACTGATTTAGTAAGAAATAGCTCTTATTATTTTATGTAAATAGTATCTGTGGATAGTTTTATGAATAGTGTTGAGCACCTTCCAAAGATAAGTAATAATTTAATTTATTTTTTGATGGGGAGGATCCATGTAGTGGCAACTAAAGAGCATATAGTAAGTAAATATTCACATCCAATGATGACTCTAAAATCACTTGTTGTGAAGAATTTGATCAAATTAGGCGTGATCA
This sequence comes from Trichilia hirta, assembly GCA_035221805.1. Lineage (NCBI taxonomy): Eukaryota > Viridiplantae > Streptophyta > Magnoliopsida > Sapindales > Meliaceae > Trichilia > Trichilia hirta. The sequence goes on from JAWDEX010000009.1 coordinate 5,842,691, forward strand.
CAATTAAAATATGAGAAAATAAGAACAAAATCAAATGCACAAATTTTACGTAAAATATTTTTATTTAGAATAAAAACTATAGGTAAGATAGAAGTAATTCACTATGAAAAAAAAATATGAGTTACAATTCTTTTTATTATATAAGAATAAAAATAATACTATTCTCTCTTATTAATAAGAGACAACACTCTTTTATTTTTTCTTTTACAATAAAAGTTTACGAATCTTTCATATTTTATATGAATGAATGTTTACATATAAGATATATTTATAGACTTTGAAAACGTATCCACCAAGTTTTACACCATAACAATGACTTTTAAGAGAAGCTTTGCCAAACTTTATTAAAAAGTTTTACTAAGCTTTCGTAATAAGTTTTCCTAAATTTTTTCAAAAAGTTTTATCAGACTTTTTTTAAGAAGTTTCAGACTCTCACAAAAAATTTTTACTAAACTTTTTCAAAAATTTTATTGAACTTTCGCAAAATATTAAGACAAACTTATAAAATACCTCTCTCACCTTTCTAATATTTGTAACAAATATTTATGGAAATTTTGTCAATACTCCTTTTGTACGTATTATAAAACCTTTTTCTTTCTAAATATTTGTAAGGGTTTGATCCATTCTATTGAAAAGGCATACATACGAACTGCATCCTCATGTACGTGTTACGAAGTTTGATCCATCCTGTTAGGAGCACTCACATTTTTAATATCTATAATTTCCATTTTTATCTAATATAGATCATTTTTATTTGGTTATAAAATACTAATAATTTTTAAAAATATCAAAAATAAAAAAAATTATATTATGTTAATAACTAAATTTAAATAAATTTATATTATGTTTTCTTAATGAATTATTTTTTTTTTAATCATTTTAATTGGATTGAAAGTTGTCTATGTACCAATAAGTAAGATAAAAAGAAAATATATATAATAAAGTTGTTATTGATAAATTAAAAGTTGATAGAAAAATAAGACATAATATTTTTTTGTTAAAATATTAATCTTACAATAAAAATTTAGAAGTTCCATAAGTATTTGGAAAATTATTATTTAAAAGTGATTTTTTTCTTTACTTCTAAATGTTAATGTGAAAAAACAACCAATTATTTTTTATTTTTTTATTAAATATAAATTTAATTAAAAAATTAAAAATTAAATTGTTCATATAATTTTCACTATAATCTCAAAATAATTTTTTTATTATTATGAATTTAAAACAACAGGTGAACATCGTAAATGAAAGAAAAAGAACAGTAAAAATAAAGTTTTCAATTATTGTAGAAGTGTATTTAGTTTTTACAATATCAAACCATTTCCATCGAATGAATCCTTAGTCCTTACTTAACCGTCTTTTTAACAATATCAAAAAATAAAAATAAAAATAAATTATTTAATTCGCCTTAAATATAAGTTGTGTGTATTTTTCAAATTTTATCAGTTTTCGGGTAGAAAACTCAAAAGTGAAATCTTAATTAAGCATTACATTAAACTATTAATTATAACACTAATGAAATGAGAAGAAAAAGTAACATGAGATCAAAAATGAAATGCAATTTGTGTTCATAATATAAACAACTTGTGCCATGTGTTAGTGTCAGGATTAGGATGTGGCCATATGTCATGGGATGTTCTATTATGTTCTAAAACAGATTCGATTAATGTAACCTTTCAAGTTTAATCTAATGCAAGTGAAATTATTATTAAAGGTTACTTTGGTAGAGGTAATATAAGTATTATAAATGATATAAAAATTGTTGACGAGTTGATGAAGTTACAATCAATTTTTTTTTATTTTCAAGTTATATAAATGTTTTAAAGTAAAGATAAGACCCAAATTTATGATTTCTAATGCTTTTATATTCAATATCTCTTTATTTTTTAAAATATATTTAATAAATCTCTTATTTTTATTAAAATGATTATAATATCCTTTGCTTGTTGAATTAGAGAGATACACATATGGTATGCTATTTTATTTTCTTCATACCTTCTGATAAGTGAATTTTGCAAAATTCCTTTCGTTGTTTTGTAAAAGAACTCTTTCCTTTTTAATTTAAAAATGCATCCCCCTCTTAAAAGACTATTTTTTTGACCCCAATTACTTTTATTTGAAAGAGAATATTTTTTTTAACTTGTTTTTTTCTCCCTTCATTTAAAATTTTTTTTTTTTATTAAATTTAATTTGCAAATGCACTTTCTAGAAGAACTTCTAGGAAAGAACAATGAAGGGTAAGTAGTGGAGCGTCCATACCTCTGGTATAGTGCAGCACATGGCCTTTATGATCAGGTGTAGGTCGCCTCCATTACTGGCACTGAGGATGCTATCATCTTGCTCTTCGTATCCTAACCCTAAACCTAAATTTCATCTTACCATGAAACCCACCTCACAGAACCCTCAAATTTATCATCTAATCTTAAACCCTTATAGGATTTCCCGAGCCATGAAAGGTTCTGCCCGCTGCTTTACTGGGTCCACTGATCCGATTGTTATTTCGAAAAGATCCGAATTGGAAAATCAATTACCCGAATCGGATGGATCGAAAACTTCTTCCCTTGTGGTGGTGTCATTTTACAAATTTGCGGACTTTCCTGACCATGCTGATTTGCGAAAGCCATTGAAGGAGCTTTGTGAGGAATTGGTACTTGTCTACTTTTATTATATCTTCTAATTTGTGGAATTACTGTTTCCTTTAGTTGCAAATGTTTTTCTTTTGGTTTTTGAAATTCAAGACCTGATAATTATGTATTGAATTGTATTGTGTAAGAGGAAAGAGTGGTAAAGGAAACGACTTTGGTTGTTTATATGTGTTTTGTCTGATCATTCAGGGATTAGTTATAGAGACTAATGTACATCAGTCTCATTCATACCTTACAATCCTCCTCAGCGAGTTTCAGGTGGTGTAATTCTTGCCCCGGAAGGATCAATGGTAGCATTTGCGGGATTCGAGAGTCAGTGGAGAGAGTACTTGGATTCATTCAAATTGATGATCGATTGAAGGGGCTAAGACACATAAAGTCCCCTGTCAGTCCTGAGGAGGAGGCTATACATCATGGACACACTAACAGTTCACCTCTTGCTGCAGGGGAAGACGCTCCCTTCCGATGGGATCATGTGAGGGTTAAGTTGAAAAGAGAGGTATTGCTTAGTGGGCCGCTTGTTTGAATTTATAGGGGTTAATTCTATAATGGTAAGCAAATCTATCAACACGTGAGGCATTCTTATTTTTCCACTCTTCTGTGGACGCAGATTGTTACTCTTGGAATGCCAACTTTATCACCTATTGAAAAGGTTGGGATGTATGTGAAACCCAGAGAATGGAATGCTTTGATTAGTGATCCAGATACAGTGAGTAATTGAAATGCTGTTGTGAATAGTTACCTGTCTGTTTCACCAAATGAAATGCAATTTTTACTTGTCTGTTTCACCAAATGAAATGCAATTTTTGCACCAATGCAAATTGATTGAATGACAAAATTCAGGACTTTCACTTTACAAACACAATCGCGGTGGGATTGGCTCTATATTTCATTTGTTGTGAATTTGTAAAACTTAAGAAATAAACAAGATTTTGCCGTGTCTCAAGGCATAGTGGTTGGTTCTGCATATGTGTAATCAATGCTTGATGCTAATATTACACGTATTTAGGTGGTGATTGACGTGCGCAATAACTATGAAACTAGAATTGGGAAGTTCAAAGGAGCAGTCAATCCATTGACCACAGCATTCCGTGAGTTCCCTACTTGGGTGGAGAACCAGTTCCAACTTGACAAAACTGCGGGCAGGGAGTCAAAGGGTTCAAATGAAATCACCAATGAAGAAGTGGAATCTCCAAAAAAGAGGATGCCAAAGCGGGTTGCAATGTACTGTACAGGAGGAATTCGATGTGAGAAAGCTTCAAGTTTTCTCCTCAGCAAGGGTTTTGAAGAGGTAATTCTCTCTTTGGACTTCTCTGTTCTAAAAATACCACTTCGTGAAACGGTACATCGTGGTAAATGATCTATGTTATTGATACTTTCAGGTTTATCATTTGGAAGGTGGAATTTTGAAATATCTGGAGGAAGTTCCAATGACTGAGAGCCTTTGGGAGGGTGAGTGCTTTGTCTTTGACAAGCGAGTATCTGTTGAGCATGGTTTGGAACAGGGAAGTTTCAAGCTTTGCTACGGATGCAAGCAACCTGTGAGTGACGCTGACATGGAATCCCCGTTGTGGGAATATGGAGTTACTTGTCCACACTGTTTTGCTTCAAAATCTGAAGAAGAGAAAGAGAGGGCGAGAGCACGACAAAGACAATTCAAGACATGGGGCATTATTGGTGGTCCTGACAAAGGACGTCGACCTGTAGTAAAGCCTAAAATTGTAAAGAGCATCTTTACCAAACTTTCGAGTTCGTTTTAGCTTTTTAAGAAAAATCAATTTTGTTGAGACACGAGTTAGCGAACTTCTGTCCTTCAAAATATTTGTGGCGGCAATTGTTTGTGTGATTCCGGTTGGTGATTATTTAATCTTTTGTTGGATAATACTTCTCTAGAGAACTGTTGACCCGATCTTTTGAAAATTCTCAGGTGTTAGACATAGGCAATTGGGAGAGAGGGAGAATTTTCAGGAAAATTCTGCGTTACAAACGTTTAAACTTTCCTTGTCCGAAAGGATTTACATTAACAGAAATACAGAAAGAAGTAGCAAAAGTGGATCACTGAAAAATATCAAAGATAGTAATGGAGGAAGAAAACCACTTAATTATCAGTACTCAATCATTTGTTTCTTCCATCTGTAAGCAGCTTCTAGTAACTTAAGATTTGAAGTCTGTGATTGTCTCTCCTAAGGGAATAGGTAATCAATGCACTCTCCATATCCTGCTGCTTCCCCTTCAATGTCGAAATTGGCCTTCTCTTTCTCAGATTCTTTGGCCACTGAGACCGGACTAAGCTAAGGTCACCAAGCTCATGCCTGAAGCACTTGCAGGTATTCAACCAATCCTCTAATAGCATGACTCTTTCTTCTTTCAGTTTAGGGACCGAAGTTTCAAAGTATTCAACAGCTATTTGGAAAACCCTTCTTGGTCGCAGTACACATTGCTTCTTTTGATCAAATCGTCGTCTAACTTAGCCATGGCAAAAGTCTGTAATAAATTGCGCTTGTTCTTTCAGATTCACCTTGTGATTTTTAAAAATCAAGATATGCTTTCCACAAATTATCGGCAAGGTCCACTTTTTCTTCACTACCAACAAATTGAAGGAGAATAAAAAAGACTTAATGAATAAATATATTTATGCGTTTGAACATTACTTATAATTCAAAATTTTAAAGCAGATTTGTGGGTTTGTTTCACTTATATATTACTCATTACCTTTTAACTTTTCAATGTGAGATATTTTCACTTCACAAACTTATACTTGAACCTAATAATTTTTCTCTCAAGTGTGAATCTCTTTATCGGGCTTGAACTTTACTTTATTTTAACTCCCCTTCAAACAAAAGGCATTTTATATTTGATTTGAGTATTAAGGTATTAAAAAGAGCTTATACTCCTACCAAATTCGGCCTTTTATTCTAGAGTATATACCTGCCAATGCTCTACCTATAGTCACGTGAAGTCCAAACGTACTCTTTTGTTATAGGAGTCATGCCTTACCACTTTATTTTGAACTAACTCACTCTCTTTAAGTGATTCTTTTTGGACCACTTAGGAGTCCATGATTCTTATTATTCTTTATAGGGGTAGCAACCATGAGAATACACCATCGTTTTTATACTTATAACCCTCACAACCTTTTCGAGCCATCAGCTCTGATATTACTTGTTAGAATCTGGGGAGCACACCCATAAATTAGGAAAACTACACAAAAGTCAAATAAGTAAATTATTCATAAACTTAAACATTATAAGAATACACTACCGTCTTTATACTTATAATCCTTACAATCCTTCCGAACCATCGACTTTGATATCACTTGTTAGGATTCGAGGAGCAAGCGAACAAATTAGAGAGAATATATAAAGGCTAAATGAATAAATATATTCATGAACTTAGACACCACTTATAACCCAAAACCTTAAGGCATTAAGTCCATGGGTCCATTCCACTTATATATTACTCATTTGCCTTTTAGCTTTCTAATGTGAGATATTTTCACTTCATACACTCATACTTGAACCCAACAATGTCTCCCTCAAGTGTGAATCTCTTCACATTGGGCTTGAGCCTTATTTTATTTTAACTCCCCTTTGATTCACAAATTAATTGTTATATCCAAGTATAGGTAGTCTTGTTATAGTATAGTCCAGTGAGTCTAAGTGTCGTATCCACAGAGAGTATTTTTTTTAAGAGTCCAATTAGTTTATATTTAAGGTAAGGTCCAATAGAAAAGGTCCAAAGCAAAGGTTCAATAGTAAAGATAAAATATATGATTGATAAATTTTAAAAGAATAATTACCAGATGCAAATTAAAATACTAAAACTTTAGAAATTAATATTTTAGGATGATGCTTAGTAAACTAGATCCC
>JAWDEX010000009.1:5849304-5900833 GCA_035221805.1 Trichilia hirta
ATATATGGATTATCTTTGACTGGGTTGAGGTTTTTCACGGTTTATGGGCCTTGGGGAAGACCAGATATGGCATACTTTTTTTTTACTAGGGATATTTTGAAGAGGAAATCGATAACTATCTTTGAGGCAGCTAATCATGGCACTGTTGCCCGGGATTTCACCTATATTGATGATATTGTGAAGGGTTGTTTGGCAGCATTGGATACTGCAGAGAAGAGTACAGGTAGTGGGGGGAAGAAGAAGGAACCAGCACAATTGAGGGTTTTCAATTTGGGGAATACTTCTCCCGTTGCAGTTACAGATCTTGTAAGCATTTTGGAGAGGCTTTTGAAGGTTAAGGCTAAGAGAAATATTATGAAGTTGCCGAGGAATGGGGATGTTCCATTTACTCATGCCAACATTAGCTTAGCTCAGAAGGAGATTGGGTATAAACCGACAACAGATCTGCAGACAGGGTTGAAGAAGTTTGTGCGTTGGTACATCAGTTACTACTCCGGTGGGAAGAAGGCTTCTGGGTGATACATTCTTTTGATTGTGTGGTAGGATCCTTTGAATTCTTGTTCATTATGATTCTTATGATTGTTTTTAGCATTTCTCTGTTCCTTGCCCAATTCTTGTTCATCTTTCATATATTTCTGATCTTGCCAATATGAGGAACGCCGTTCTACGTTGGAGAAGTTTTATGGTTGGTGGGCATTTTCTGCTGCAAGCTGTATTAAAGAAAGCCAGAACCTCTTTTTCATTTTTTCTAATGTAATTTTTGTAGTTTCAGCACTGTAGAATTCATATGCTGATTGTTGAACATGCATTATTGCCATGCAATTCAATAAAATAGCCCATGTACTAGGAGAATTTGATTAAGATGAATTGTTTTTATTACATACTTCTTTTGTTCTGAAAAAATGATTGACTTATTGAAAATGCAAGATACTATTTCTTCACTGCTGATATTCAGTGACTATTTGCTATGAATTCTGAGAATGCGTACACTACTTATGGAACTACTTATGTTGCCTAGCTGAATACTGATGTATAGTCTTTACTCTTACATGAAAAGCTAGCAAGTTGTTATTTTTGATATACGCTTATGAATAGATTTAGAAGTTAGATTCTAAGATTGTCGTAGTCAGAGTCATCCTGTTTTAACATCTTCATTCTAAGGGTAATGATTGATTTGGTGTGGTTGATAGGAAGATTTAAGAGTTGATTATCCTATTACTTGTTGCCTGCTCTTCTTAGAGGAATAGTTGTCATGTATTGGTTGATGATGTAAAAGGTAAATTTATATTTTTTAGTCCCCAATATACTGGCCTTTGTGCTTGTAAACGGTCAATTTCAACATAAATTTAAGCTGAATATGCTCTTTAAGTTTCTTGCTTTGATTTGTTTGTTTCAGGTTATTCTTCCCATGCTCTACAGTATTCAAAAATCTTAGAAGGAATTTTTTTTGCCATATTACAATACAATTATTTTTTTCCGATAAGTTTGTGTGTGTACACTGAGTAAGATCTCTGCAGTCAAAATCATATTAACTTCCTGAAAGGTTGTAACATTTACCAGATTTGCGAGGATATATCACTCTCCTGGTGGTTCAGGCCCTTGACAAGATCCTGGCTCTGGTGGGTGTTATTAACATCTGAATGATAGTCCTGAGATAGGTTGTTTCAAGTAAACGAATTACCTTCTCAAGCTTGCGGAATTGACCTCTCCATATTTTTTAAGACGGTGAACTATACTATCTAGCATCTTTGAATGCATTCAACCGGACTTGCGGTTTCATGTCCATCGTCTGTGTTTGTATTGTCAAAGCTGCCTTGTATTTCCTTTTTATAAAAATCATTGAGAACCGGCCTTTAGATGAAAATCGTTGAAATCCAGGTAGAAGTGGGGGTGGGGATGGTGGGGGGAAGTTATAGGAACTAAAGTGATCAGCATCAGCATAGTTCATATTGTATTTGTTTGAACATTCAAAAAGATGTCCAGGATCGTTTTGTTTGTAAGTTTTCTGGTGACTTTTTTTATATCGTATTCTTCTACAAAATTTCTTGGCAGTGTCATTGTTTTTCAAACCTATAGCATATCATAATATTAAATACAGAGTATACTTTTTTCTTTTATAAAACTTAAAGCTGACTATAACAGTAGATACAAAGTTTACTTTTTCTGGCAGCCAGCGAATTCTGCCCAGGTTGAATTGTCATTGCATGAAATTCTGTGTGATTTTACATGGCCAGACCTTGAACATCTATTCAAGTCATCACGTTTTTGTGTGTACATGTGTTAATCGCCCACCAACATCACATTACGGGGAAATTTCCTCAATAGTGAAAAAGGTAAATGCCAATTAGGGGTCTATATTAGCTCTGACATCAAAGATTCAAAATTTGGTACGAGCAGATAAAACTTGTGAAAAGCGGTGTTATCTCGCAATTCTGAAATAATAAAGACTGGTCAAGTCTATGAAGAAAGAATGATTTAACAGGCCCTTTTCCTGGAGAATACTGCTTATCCATGGTAAAAAGGCTAACCCGAAAATTTTAGAACAAATATGTGTTGATGAATTCTCAATCGCAATTGTAAACCTGCACAGAGTGACGATGATTTTGCGAGTTTTAAACCCAGGGTTTTGCATTTCTTCACAAAATAATTTTCATTTTTAACTCCTATATTATTCTCTTGCTACGAAAAAGGTCTAAATGTTCTTCCCCCCACTCATTCGCGCTGCTTAGGTTGAAAACCATTGCAAAATTGCCCCAAAGGGTTGTTGACTTTGTCTACTTTCCACTTCACCCTCTTCCCTTTTAACTATAATCATAATCCCCATAATTCATAATGATAAGTTGGAAACTCAAAACTATCAAAAGATGTATTTTATTCCTTTTTCAACTATGCAACTTGGAATCAATAACAAAATGATATAAAAAATTTTCAACAATTACCCAACCATCTGATGTGCAGTAAGCAATGTGCTTATTACAACAAAAATAAGCAAAATTTCACCATACATTTAAGGTGCAACTAAGATTGTGATGATTTTGCAACGTTTTTTAAAAATAAATTTAATAGCACATTTAATAACACTAACTTTTAGTGATCCCAATTTTACAAATTTAATGAAAAGAACGACCAACTTACCTCACTGGATTGAAACTATCATCTCATGGATCACACTAGAAATTGTGGTTTAAAAAGGGATAGGTCGTCTATCAGGCCATGATTCGATCTTTTCGAAATACTTGACTGGAACAATGCCATCATAACCTTCTGTCAAGACGACCCTGTTGTCTGATATGTAGAGCTTTATTCCATCTGAATTTTCCATACAAAAAACACAATCAAAGGATGTATTAGTTCTCTTGTTTCAAAGATCACTTCACTTTTGTAGCACATAATGGCCGATGTATAACTGTCTTAAATGGAATTCACAATGAGAATGATTGGTTCTAAATATTTGTATACAGCAATACCTTCTAATGCTTTTCTGACATCAAGAAAGATCAAAACATTAACATCTCGTCTCATACCTGAAAAATTAATAACCATGCAAACCATCAGAGCTCATCTATACTGTTTAATTTCACCAATGGTCATTATCAATCATTGGATATTCTAAAATCTTTCAACTTAGCTACACAAACACGGCATTTTTATGAGCATTAGGACCACACTTGAAAGTCCAGGCCATCCCTTCCAATAACTTCTAGTATCTGGTCACTCTAAAAATCTTTTGCCTGCCTGTGTCTGCATCCAAGACAAAGACACAACCAACCAAAAACTTGTTCTGTGCAATACCCTCTCCCCCTAAAAGGTCAAACATGTTCATAGAATTTTGACTTAATGTCACAAGAAATCAATGATAGCACATCTTATACACATAATGCACCCTCTCAGTAGTATCCCTTAACTATTAACATTTTTTGCTTATACTGAACAGGCATAACTTTTTTTTAAAGACATTGTCCTGTTCAAAAGAGAGAAAAAATAAATAACAAAGTCATGAATGGTAACTCCACTATCGATCGAGATTTCCTACAATATCTTACCACTGATAACTTCACCATCAGTTGGCAAGCCACATGAAAAGTGGACATGTAATCTTTTCATACGCTTTAAACCAGACTCCAAAATTGAATCCAAATTCTTCTTATAGGTTCCATGCACACACACTGCCACCAAAGCATAGAATATCAGTGACACGAAAAAATGCAGTATGACATATTCATCGAGTAGTGAGTTGGAAAAGGTCAGAAGTACTGCACCCGGAACTTCTTCAGCTGAAAGGATTGGTTTCAACAAGCTCTCAGATTCAACAGTCTGCCAAAGACACACAAGGACTTCATTAAATCCAACATACAGCATAAACTAATAATTAAGACGTGATTGTGATGGTCATGACATAAAGACTCAGAAAGAAAAAAATCTACTGGCAAGGATATTCACCGTTACTGTATGGCCTTGGTTTGCACGAATTAAAAGCTCCCCATTTTCCTCCACAAGACTAAATCTCTGCTTATTATCCCTTCTGACTGCCTGGAATTAAGTATTAGACATTTAAAAAAAACAGCTGGAAGAGAACATACATTTTGAAAGCATAAAAAACGAATATTAGAAACAATGGCAAACTTATAAGGATTTAAATGAATCAACCTCCCCAATGTCGTCAACTGTGTGTGATTTTAATGGAATTTGGGCAAATGTTTTCGTATTCAGCTTCAGTAAATCTTTCACTTTGACATATCCATCACTACGCATATTCAGATTTAATTCTGAAGCCATATGACGCAGAATACGTGTCCTGAAAGTATTTTATGAATAGATCAAAATGAGTATATAATGTAATAAAATGAACAAACATAAGATATTGAAAGTTGACATTTTCTTCTTTGGGATTGGAAGAGCATAGACCATCACAAAGCAACAGCTTAAATCACCAGTTGGGTAAGCAAGATAGGTTTATCATTATCCTTTTCCACTTTAGTCACCATTAGGCTTCAATCTCCTTTGTTTTCACTTAAATTTACTGCCCAAATTCCTATTTCCTCTTCTCTTTCTTGTTGTGTTTCACCAACCAAACAAAGTCTTAAAACTGCTGACACAAAAAAAAAAATGCAAAACAACTGCTGAAATCTATATGAACTTTCAAACTAACTGATAACGCATAGGCTCCACGTGTTTCACCGCGAAAACTTACAAGAGTCTACCAAGAGCGTCAATTTTGTCTTTGCTTCCGGCACTGCCGACACGGCGACGGCCTCTCCATCTTTCGCCCTCATTTCTCAGCTCAGAACCTGTTCCTCTGCCATCACCACTGTTTACAAATACGATATAATTAGTAAATCCACAAGGTCTTCTCAATTAAACCTCTGAGACCAAATAAAAAAATTTAAATTCAACCACTTCGTCATATCAAAACAAAACAAAATAAAAAGTGGAAAGTATAGCAAATGTTCTTCTCGGCGTTTTTCAGTTATGCAAGCAAATGAAGAATAGCTTTAAAAAATGTTACCTTTTACTGGATTGAGCGAAAGAAACGAAGGATGAGTTTTGATTAAAGTGGCTTGTATTCTCCATGAAAATGGCACCTACGGCAAGAGACCTGGAGAACGAATGGCCGCTGATAGGGACAGGTGGAAGATAAACGCGGCAATAATGTAGAATTCTGATGCCGATGATGTGGCTGCTCACCGAAACCCACATGGATTGAGCTCGTTGCGGTGATTACAGGGGTGATGACTTGATGGTCGGTTTGCCACGTTGGTCGGTTGTTCCTCAATTGCGTTTTGGTGATCAGGAGTAAGGAAAGGCTACATATTTTTTAACAATGAAGCAAGGTCAATTTTTTTTCTTCAAATGATAATTATATGAATTGTGTTGCAATTACCAACACAGAGAAAAATTTAAATTAAGAAATAAATATGGAATTGAGGAATGTTTTATTACATAAGGGTGTGCCTATTTACAGTGGTTGGGGCCATCATCCATGTAGCTAATCAAAAATAGACAAGTGTCCAAATGCTTTAACAAATTGATTGACGCATAGTGGACTACATGAAATGGACTAATAAAAAGAAAATACATGCATTAACTAATGAAAAAAAGTGATGTAAACCAATAAGGTATTGACACATAACATTATAACAAATCGCTAATTTCTTTTTAATTATATCTCTAATTCAATTGAAATGATTTTTTATTTTTTTTATTTAATTTCACGCACGCCAAATCTCACCTTATTCTGATGTGCAATCTCATTGTCAAAAACTTTACACGACCTCATTCTTGAATATATAATCTCACACTCAAGCACCTGACCGCCCTAATCCATAGCCTCGTACTCGAATACACTTATAAACAACTAACTTATACCATTCCAAACTATTCTAATAAGTCCTTGAAAATTAATTCGACAAATGGTAATAATCTCTCACTTTTAAAATTATTATGCTCCGTATCTTTTTTTGCTACCTTTTTATTGTCAATATAACATCTTTGCAATAAATAAATAAATATATAAAATAAAAAATTAGTGATACACAATTTTTTTATTACAAAAATTATTTTTTATAATAGATAAAAACTACTTTTACAATCAAAAAGGCATTCCGTCTTATTTTCTTGATTTTTTATAATAGAAAATCTCTTTTATTTTCTTTATTTTTTCTTTTACAGTCGAAGATGGCTTTCCTTCTTACAATAAAAATGGCAGTGTTTCATTTATCCCTTAAAAGACGGCGTCGCCCATTAGCGTTGGACCTCGGATCCAATTACGGTTCAATGCATTAATACGTTGATCCAAAGTGTTCGCATTCCTATAGTATTATTTATTGGTTGAAAATGCTTCCCGATAAATCTTATAAGACATTTTAGTCTTAATTAATTAATTCTGACCACTAATATCAGATATACGTTCATGCAACTTCACTTCAACATGCCACCTCCCTTTAAAATGAACACAATATAAACATGTAATCAAAGGGAAACTCTGGAGAGGATTTCCAAATAGGTCACCATCCTGAACGAAATAAAGATGGGCGCAACAAGATTTTCTGAAGGCAGTGTGATAGGTCTTGAAAACCAGCATTCAGGTTCAACCACGTCTATGAAATTTCCATAATCTATCAAACTAAAATTATACGCATAATAGCCGTGCAGTAATTAAAAATATGACAAAATACCCAAAAAAGAAAAGAAAATGATATTGATGACAAAGAAAAGGTATTCAAAGGGAACAGTAATGAATTAGTCAAAAATACATCAGGCAATTTTTTCCTCCCTAATTTGTTCAAGGATAAAAACGTTTAATATTGGAAAAGACTCGGGTCCTGCATGTCTAAGGGTACAAAACCATGAAGTGCCCAATGCTGGAACCAAACATATCCTACCTAAGCCACGAGAGTACTGGCAGTGGTTGACTCGCTGCAGAAAAGGAGACGTCTGTTAGTGTGCAAATAGAAGTGAAGCAGATTACTGTTAAACATTTCACTTATTTGTCTGGTCAGAACACAAACTGAAGAAAGAATATCAGAGAGTAAATTCTTTAATGGTGAATTGCTCTACCCCAAAATTACACGTATACAAACTCAAGCCATATTCATTTAAAGATGAAAAGCAAGCAAAATTATAATGCAGAGACACTCACTATTTCCATACAGGTGGAAGCTTCTTTGTCTTCTTGTAGTAGCGAGCTAGCCTGTGGATCCTGCTCTCAACCAAGATCAACCTAAACTTGGAATCTTTATCCTTTCTGTTCCTCTCCAGATGCTTCCTGATGGCAACTGCTTTCTTGATCAGGTTGTACGCGTCCTCGGGAATTTCAGGAGCAAGCCCTAAAAAAATGATATAAATAAGGTAAGAATAGCAAACAATCAGTTAACAATTTCCCTTGAAACCTAAAGGGAAAGCAACGAAAGGGACCAGAGGCCCCTAGCAAAACGTACCATGGGCCTTAAGAATCCTCAAAATTTTGCTCCCAGTGACACTCTTCACCTGCGCAATACCATGTGAATCACGAAGAATAACACCAATTTGAGATGGTGTCAGACCCTTTTTTGCAAACTTGCAAATGTTATCCTCCACCTAAAAGATTCAAAATAAAACTAAGAATTCAAATACAACAACTTAGGTTTCAAAGCAGTAAAAATGAAGAAAGTCTCCGACAATTATACAAAATTCACGAGCCTAGCAATGTTTCATTCAGGTATGTCGTAAATCACTTTCTAACCATCATCTCGCTGAGCCAAGAACTAAAAATGTTTTCTATAAGTTAAAATGTCCACAGTACACAGCAGAATAATAGAAGCAATACTGAAAGAAACACTATATGCAAATTCAAATATTTGTACAAGCAAAATGTAAGAAGAATATAGCCTAAAAAACTAAAATATATAGTGAAAGTGAACACGGCAGTAGACTACATTTTGTAACATTGACAAACAAGATTCATAATGCCTCTTTTCATGCTCCGAGCAGCCAAAATTAATTAAAAAAATAATATTAAGGTTAAGGTTAAGGTTTCTTACATCCTGGGAAGAGATCTTAAGCCAACTCGGGGGCGTCCTCTTGTACGGCAAAGCTGATGCCGAAATACCCTTACTGAAAATCAAAAAGCAGCCATTGATAAATCAAAAAGATCAACAACTTGTAAATTAAATATATTTCGAATCAAACATCGTAAAGATTTATCGCCGGATAATAAACCGGAAGAAGAACGAACCCTCGACTGTGCATACGAACCATGATTATAAAGTATAAAGCTTCGCTGCCTCTCTACCTCACTGTACTGCTGCCTGCTCCTCTCTCTTCGCTTGGACGGAAGAAACCCTAATATCAAAATAGAAGCGCACAGTAGGTTGTTTACTTTTAAAAAATAATTAAAAATAACCACGATTTAAAATTTAAAATTAAAAATATCTACAATTTAAAATTTTAATTAATATAATTTATATCACTATTTATAAAACTAAATTACTCTCGTATTAAATTTTTATTAATTAAAATATTTTTAAATATTAAAAATTTTTAAATTACTTAAACTCTAAAATAATTTTTAACTTTTTTTTTTTTAACTAACGTCAATTATTACTTTCGTAAATACTACCGTCAAGCGAAACTCTGTTAACTAAATTAAAGTATGTTTTAATTCACTGCTATATATAGATCGTGTCTAAAAATAAATTGTTATGAATAATTATATATAGGTTAAATAATGTTATTGACGATTTTATAAATTTTTAGCATTTTTGATTAATGTTAGAGGAATATTAAAATATGAGAATGATTTATCGAAATATTACATGAAAATAAAGTGAAAAATGTATGAATTATTGATTCAAAATTAGAATTTAAAAATAAAAAATAAAAAATAAAAATTACATAATTTTGTAGTTTACCCTCAAAAGTGTTTATTCTTTAACTCTCGGAAGTGTGTACACTTTCGAGGGATACTTTACCCTCGAAAGTGTGTCTATTTTGGAGGATAAAAAAATTAATAAAAAAATTAAAAATTTAAATAAAATATCGACTTTTATATTAGTACTTAGAATCTACTTAATTTATATTATAATAGATAGTTTATTTTTGATTAGTTAACGTGAAAATATTCAATAATATTTGTAAATTATAAAGAAATATGTAAAATTATTTAAATATAATTGAATTGCTTATATATGCATATGACTTGATTTTATATAATTATCAGGAATAAACTGAGCTAGTTGATGAATATTTTGTTATTTAAACTTTAATTTTATTATACCAAAAGTTGGGAATATGCGTTTGTATATTATAGAATAATTAATGCTATTAGTTAAGATAAATATCTTATTCATAAGTTAATAAATAGGGTACTTAATAATATTTGACAATATTTATTTTTTTATAAAGTAGTTATGTTTACATTTAAGAAAAAGGAAGAAGAACGTTTTGAGGGTAGCGTGACATCGTTGTCTCACTTGCGCGTTATGAAATTATTTCGAGAAAAATTGATCCAACAACAACAGACACTGTTTAGTTAGATATGTCTTGGATATTTTTTCGAGATACAACCAGATTTAACCTTTTCAAAAAACTTCGTACATCATATGATCATGCGCGACGTGGATGTTGACTTTGATAAAGAGGAGGTAATGTGGTTTATAATTAGAGATAGTCTCACAAAATTCAGTCAGTTAGATTTTGCACTTATTACGAGATTAAAATTTGGAGAATTTTTATCAATTAACTCACAGAGTGACCAACTTTGAGACTTATATTTCAGTGAAAGTCCTTCAATTACATTATAGATGATTAAAGAGATTTATACTAAGATGAACTTCAGAATAATAGATAACATAGATGCAATGAAACTGTCATTATATTTGTTAATTGAGCATACCATTTTAGAGAGAGATCGTTAGTACCAATCAAGTATGTGACTATTGCAGATTATTGAATATTTAGAAGAGTTTAATCAATATCTATAGGGTTCAATTTTTTGGACATACACGTTGTGATCATTACGTAATGTGTCAACCAAAAAGATTAGTGGTACTAAAAAGTAATCAGTTTCATATAATCTGAATGGATTCCCTATTGCATTTCAAGTATGAAACACTAATTATACTTACATTACTATAATAAATATTTTAACTTTTAAGTCAATTTTTTATACGACTACACGATATATAAATATAATCATATGTGTAATTTTTGCAAATTTGAATTTATGAGGTCATTCTAACTATAAAATGAGTTTTTTGTAGAAGAATAAATAATCATCTATCACATATGTTACAATGGCGATCATTGAGAAAAAATGTTGGGTCAGTGAATATTATTGATCATTTTTATAATCGATGATCGATAATATAGTTAGACTCTTATCAATATACTTTTATATAAATTGTGTGACACAAAATTTAAGATTATAATCTATTCACATAGGCACCGGCTATATTGCGATCAATTGTAAAAACAAAAGATGAACATCGACGATCATATTTTATTAAATTAGAGAGCATCATAGGCCGCCCATCAACCGACCATGGTTATGACATCCACATGGACGACGATGCTCCTTATGTATCATTTGATATGTTTAGGAGTAGACCACGAAAGGTATATTATTATTCTAAAAGTTATATTTTTTTAAAATAGTTTGCAATTAAAAGAAGTTGCATGTTTATTAACTTATGATCCTTTTTTAGACTATACACTATTCTGTCTTATTGTCGAGTTTAGAGTATCATGAAATGTATGATCAAGGGCAGAGTAGGGTTTATGATACATCGACTCGAGCTGAGGTGCCTTGTACACTTTATATAGGTCCATCAGGTGAAGATGCCCCCTATCTAGCTCGAATTCCTTTTTATCATGTGAACGATGTTTCGAGAATCAATTACATTTCAGGTGTACATAAGAGAAAAATTTTACGAAAAATCATTGCACTCAAAAAGAATTTTGAAGAGCTTGCTTATGTTTATAATAAACGTGCCCACAGACAAAAGGAGTGTATGAAACGACTAAAGGATACGGTTGATAATTTTATTTACGAGGCACAATAGTAAATGCATTCGCATAGTTTTACGAATGTGGTTATACGCATATTTTCTTATTAATACTCATATTGATTTTGTTTTAGCAATGTAATGTAGTTTGATTACTTATATTAGAGTTGTGTTGAATTTTACCTATGATGTTATGTTCATAATTAAGTTAAAATTGTGTTGATGATTGTCCGTGATGTTATTTTGGCCCTTGTGTTGGTGTTGTGTTAGGAGTAACATGTGATGTTCTATTTATACTGGTGTTGGAGTTCTGTTGTCAATGATATTTGATATTGTTTTGGTATTAAAATATTTTTGTGTTGAGAGTAACTTGTAATATTGTATTGATACTTGTGATGGGGTTCTATTGGCGATTTTTTTTATGTAGTTCTTATTACTTATATTGTTGTGTTGGTGTTTGCACAGGATGTTGTATTCATACTTGTGTTATAGTAGTTCTGTTGGTTGCTTGTGATATGATTATATAGTAGTAATTTTTGGTGATTAATAAAAAATTAGTAATAAATTATGCTTTCATAATATTTATTGTGTTTTTGCATAAGATGTTGATAAGAAAGGTGGGGATGATATCGATATTAAAGGAGATGATGCCATTTGTACAGCGACAGAAGATCAACAGGCTTTGCTTTTTGTTAAAAT
Organism: Trichilia hirta; assembly: GCA_035221805.1. Lineage (NCBI taxonomy): Eukaryota > Viridiplantae > Streptophyta > Magnoliopsida > Sapindales > Meliaceae > Trichilia > Trichilia hirta. The sequence goes on from JAWDEX010000009.1 coordinate 5,861,487, forward strand.
AAATGACGTGAGCCAATTCAAACATAAATATAAGCGAAATATGCACGCATGAACACCGTATACGAATCCTCTAAAGTAGGGTAAGCGTTCGACTAGACAAATTATCGACTACAATATTTGTTCAATAGATCCAATTTTAGATGACTTGTTAAATTAATTTCATGTATGGATGCCTGAAAAAGACAACTTTATTAAAAGTTAGACTGTTCGAATAACTTTAAAGTGACTTTCAGTTATTTGTAAGAAGAAATTGTGGTTGGAGGACATAGTAAGTTAATAATAATTTAACTTTTTCTATTCTTATCAACCTAAATTAAGTGTAATGGTAATAAGTTATTTTGGTATTAATTGTTTCTTGTAACAGCATATAGATGCATATATTAATATGCTAGCCAGACAGCAGATGATATTTGGTACCACTATGCCTCAAAATTGGATAGCTATATCTACCATTTTTGGCATGAGCTTTTTTAAGATGTACAACTTATGTTATTGTATTAATTATAAACTGTGTTCATTAATTTTATTTATTATTCAAATATTAATTTAGACTGTTTAAAAGAGATTTTTGGCCGGAGAGCTGATCAAGAGTATATTCTACTCAAATACTGATGTCAAAGATTGGGTCACTAAATAGATAAGTGGCCAATTCAGACCATGGTCCACATGTGAGGTTTGCTATATTCCATGGAATATTCAGGATGAGCATTGGGTAGTTTGTACAGTTCAGTTTGCTCGTCGACATATCATGGTCTATGATTCTTCTCCAAAAGGTCACTCTGACGCCAAGATCAGTACAACAATGCAGCCACTATATGCATTTTTTTCTTATTTATTTCAAGATGCGAAATTATCTACAGATATAAGCCATTTTACATTTCAGTAACCGACTACTGATATATCCCACCAGCATCCAGGATCAGGTGATTGTGGAGTTTTTGTGTGTATATACATACACTATTTATGTTTAGGCAGGACATTTAATTTTGGTCTAGATGATAAACGATCTCTTAGAAAGAAGATTGAAATTAATTTATGGTATATTTGAATGTTAAATAGTACATAATATTATTATTACGTAGATTTGAGCATTATCTATTATTTTTGTCCACATCTAATTTTGAGATAATGTTCGAATTTTAAGATAGTATACCAAATTTCAAGTCATAATTAATGTTAACAAAAAGTACAAATTTAGTAATCAACATTAATAGTATTTAACATATAATTTATTTTGTCTTCGAAATACAATTATATACTTTTAGAGTTAGCAACAAAATAATTATTAATAAATTTTGTATAATGTAAAATGTCATCAGATTAATATAATCTCTTTAACAAACTAATTTTAAATAATAATACAAACTGGAGAAATAAATTATTTTATAGTCAACCATTTAAATATAAAAAATAAAAAGCATCGGCATCAACAATATTTAGTAGACAAAATACAAATGCCAAATGAAATTTTAATGCAGCACTAAAGTAACAACTCAAAAGAAGGAATTCAGTATGAATAATAATGATATCAATAATAATGATAATAGTAATATGACAACTGAACAACTGAATACAAGCAAGAATTCAAAAATTCACAACAATAGAAGCTTTTATTATTATTAATACAACTCAAATTACCAATTTAATTTAACTGAACATTACAATTTAATTCTGTAAAATAGTCACTTATTTGAATACACAGTAATTATATTTCTGCATATTGATCGATTGTGCCTAGTACTTTGGCATCGCGAACGCGTCCTCCTCACAATCTCTTCTCTGATAAAAGGAATACATTGCTTTTTTGGTCGACCTGAAGGTATGCATTGTTTAGGCAGCTCGACAGTAATTTTATTTAATTCAAACGGAACAACCCAATCAATCTCATTATCAATGGGATGAATGGCTTTAGCATATACTTCCACAAGCTCTTCTATAGTATCATAGAGAATAATACGATAAATGTATGTGTCTTCAAACGGCTAGTACATGAGCGCAAGAGAGTTATTATAGGTCGAATTGTCTATAATTACATTTCTTTTATTGTAGTCAATAATGTTGACCTGGCTGTTAAATGAGCTTGACAATCATGTTATGTGACAATGTTAAATTATCATTAATTTTTTTCTATGCCGTTTCAATCAGATGTCTTTTTCCTGCCATCTCCTTGCGCTTATAAAATTATTTTAAAGTACTAACCTAATGTACTCAACCAATGATATAATTAGAAGAGATCATGCATTTTGAAGCAACGAATTAATACTCTCAGTAATATTTATCAACATGATGTCGTAACGACGAGATGAAAATTATAATCTTGCACACTTTTAAACCCCAACATCAAATTGAAGGTAGTTAGTCGCCGATGCATCGACCTTAAATTGAACATATATTTATTGAATTCACGAACTCAATAAATTTTAACAACTAAAAAATACGATTGCATAAAAGTATTAGTCTTTCGAGCTCGCATCTTGTACTTTGCTTTGATGTTTTCAAATATATGGTACATACAAAATTTGTAAACTGCATCTACAAAAATTATGTTGATTCCTTTTTTAATACTAGCGTGTTCATCAGATGTAAACACTAAATATTTTATAAGGTCTATTACTTCATGAAATTTTAATAAAAACCACTCCCATAAAGCATTATTCTCTGAATCACTAACACCAAAAGCAATAGGATATATCCATAGTAGCTACCACAAATAAGGTTTCGCGATATTTTTCTTTTAAAAATGTTCCATTAATGGCTATTACAGGTCGAATATTGTTACAAAATCTCTGGAGACATGATTTAATAGACATAAAAAAGTATAAAAAATGATCTTCGTCATCCGTTTCAAAAATAATGACTGAACTAGGATTTTTCTCTTATAACACATGACAGTACTTTGGGAGTGCCTTAAAAGACTCAGTAGGATCTTTAGTTACAAGTCTCAAAGCTTCTTCGTTACTACGCCATGTCTTAGAATACGATAAACAAACCCCATACTCTCTTTGAATATCATTCTAAATATTTCTTGGCATGTAAACACAATTGATATCTATGAACTTATCTTTAATTAACTGCCCAATTAATTGAGTGGTTGCTTGCTGGTGCCCATCTTGCAATTGATCATTTTGATAACTATGAGTTAAAACCATACCAGTAACTCAAAAGTGCATATCATTCCTAATCTTTGTTGTACGAACTCGCCATTTACAACCATTAATCCTGCACTTTGTCTCAAAATGGTCTGTAAATGACTTGGACATAATTATTTCATAACGATTTTTTATGACTATAAGACCTAATTTATCATATAGTTCTTGCTTTGTATTAAAAAGCTACCCAACACATACATCATTTGATTCAGAACTCGATAAACCTTTATTTAACATAGTTGTAACTTGTGGTGTATGTGACAAATAATTAAATGGCTAGATTGATGATAATGATTGTATTATTCTTGCACTTTTATAAACTTGCATATTACGGTGTACATTAATATCTCTCTCTTCATTTTTATGTTCGTGAAGGAAATCATTATCGCTAAAGTCGAATGAAATATCGTGATGCACTTGCTCTTGTTCTCTCTATTGTGAATCATAAGAATCAGTAGTTGGTAACTCTTTAAATTCTACTGTCGAGCAATAATATTCTTGAACCTCAAAATTATTAAAATGATATTGCCTCACAGATTGGAGTTGATATGTCAATAGGGTATTACTTTCACTAGAAGACCTAAACGATGGTATAGGAACTTCACTAGTAGTTCAATGTGGCAAAGTATTTTTTTTACTTAGATTTGCATCACTAACACGTTCTACGGTTACAAACAAAAGACAATATCTCCTCATACTTGTAATATAAGTTGAATTATCAACATTGATAAAAGTACGAAAATTGAATTTATTATTGATATTTGCTGCAATCGGAGGTGCTACTAATGGTTGTGTGCTCACCATAAATATTGCTTTTGCCTTAATTTTGAACTCAACATGATTAATCTCAAATATCTTGTACAACTTTTGCATAAATTGTTCATAATTGATGGTTTCTTTAATGCAATATGACATCATCAATCCATTATTATATACTTCATTGTTATTTGAGGTTGGTTCCTACAAACCTCTATACCGAGTTATAATCATTACTTACGTCAACATAACTGTAAAAGATTTTTAAAAAAAATCAGTTATAACAAAATAATCTAGGTTAATACACAAAATATAATTTTACATTAATTAAGGTTAATAATAATAATAATAATAATAATAAATTCATTATTATTTTAAATAATTATATATTTTATTCAAAATTTTTAAAAATTGAAATCTTCAAATACACACTAGAAAGTGTATACACTTTTAAGTGTGCAATGTACACTAAGAAGTGCGTGCATTTTTGAGTGTGCATTGTACTCAAAAGCAATGCATGCACTTTCAAGTGTGCATTGCACTTAAAAATATTCTTCGACACTCTCTATATATTTTTTATCAGTATAATTTTTTATCGTTTATTTTCGCTTAATATTCCTCCCTAATATTTTATGAGCAAACATATTCAATTAATTTATCAATAATAAACTCAAATTAAATTGTCATTCTTTATTTTAGTTCATTAATGCTCATTCTCATTCATTAAAACTCATCAATAACATTAATTTATCTTTGAACAAAATGTATCAGTAATAATTAATATATTTGTCAAAATAAAAAAAAAAAACTCAATTTGTTCTTTAAATTTTCGACATACGCCGATGAATTGAGAGAATTTAGAGATAGGTTGATGTAAAACAATAGTTGAACTAAGATAAATTTTATTATAAATATTTTTTATTTAAGAGTAATTTTGTCTGAAAACAGTGACATAGATTATTATTGAATGAAATTTTAAATAGTTGATACTTTTAAATTCAAATTTTGAACGATGATCAACTTTGATTAATTCTCTTTTTTCAATTTTTTATATTATAATTGAAAAAAAGGACAAATGTTTCGTTATAATTATAAGAAATCACGAATATTTTATGTATTTTTTTATTGTAATAAATATTTTTAAAACTTTAATACTAATAAAAAATATTTTTTTATAATTTTAAAATACTAATACATATACTTTCATGGCAAGTATCCTATCAAATTTGAAACATCAATTTAAACAATAGGTGAACATTGTAAATAAAATAAAAAGAAAAAACTCTTAATATATTAAATCTTGTCAAGCAATAAAAATAAAGTTTTCAACTATTGTCTACGTGTTTTCAGTTTTTACAATATCACACCATTTCCACCGTATCCTTGCTCAACTGTATTTTAACAATATCAATTAAAAAAAATTATTTAATTCGCCTTAAACATGATGTCTCTAGTTGTGTATTTTTCTAATGTTATCCAATTTGGGGAGAAAATTCAAAGTCAAAGTTTAGTGAAGCATTCCATTAAACTACTAATCAATTATTAATTATAACAATAATGCAAGATCAAGAAAAAGTAAGATGAGATCAAAATAATATAAACAACTTGTACCACGCGTGAGTATTAGGAATGCCCACGTGATGTTCTTAAATATCATTAAGAAATATTATGTTCTAAAACAGATTCAATGGAGCTTTTCAAGTTCAATCTAATGCAACTCTAATTATTAATTTTTATTAAAGGTTACTTCGCATAATATTTTAAGTTATTATCAATTTTTTCTTTTCAAGTCATATAAATATTTCAAAAAAAAAAGATAAGGCCCAAATTTATAAGTTTTAATGTTTTTAGAATAACGGTTAATTTTGTTAATTTATATTCAGGATCTCTTTCTTTTTTTCAAAATATATTTAAAAATATCTTATTTTTATTAAAATGATTATAATATTTTTTGCTTTTTAAATTATATAAATACACATACTTTTATTATCCTTTTATTTTATTTTATTTCTTCTACTTTTTTTAAGATAATTTTTTTTTTATACTTGACAAATTTATTTTGAAAAATGAATAATATTAAATATGTTAAGTTGTAATTTATTTTTTAAAATTTAAGTGATATAATAATTGAATTGATAATATCATAATTATTTTAATCAATATTCTTAGCAATACTCTTGCAAAGTCTTTCCATTGTTTTGTAAAAGAATTATTTCTTTTTTCTTTTTTTAATTTAAAAATACTTTTTCTAGATGCACTTCTAAAAATAGTAAATGACTTCAACGACCCAATTGCTTTTTCGAAAGAGTATTGTTTTCTCATATTGAAGTTTTTTTCCTTGATTTGAATATATGATACATTTTTCCATTTACAAATGCATTTTCTAGAAGAACTTCGGGTAAATAGTAAATGACTCGAACGACCCAAATGATTTGTGCGACAACAACGATTAAGAATACGTTGTAGTAGTCTCACCGTATCGGTACCGTTAGTATTATGCAGCAAATATCCTCTATGATCAGGTGTAGGTCGCCTCCATTATTGGCACTGAGGATGCTGTCATCTTGCACTTCGCATCCAAACCCTAACACTGGATTTCAATTTCTCATGAAACCCACCTCACAGAATCGTCGAAATCTCAAGCCCTAACAGGATTTCTCGACCCATGAAAGTTTCTGCCAGCTGCTTTACTGGGTCCGCTGACCAGCTTTTCATTTTGGAAGGAACCGAATTGAAAAATCAATTACCTGAATCGGATAACTTGAAGTCTGCTTCCCCTGTGGTGGTGTCATTCTACAAGTTTGCGGATTTTCCTGACATGCTGATTTGCGAAAGCCATTGAAGGAGCTTTGTGAGGAATTGTTACTTGTCTACTTTTATTATTATTTCTAATTTGTGAAATCTTTGTTTCCTTTTGTTTCAAATGTTTTTCTCTTCGTTTTCTTTTTCCATCTCTTTTTTTTTTTTTAATTAAGACCTGGTAACTATGTATTGAATTATATTGCTTTTAAGAAAAAAAAAAGTGGTAAAGGAAGCGACTTTGTTTATATGCTGTTTGTTGGAGAGTTCGGAGATGACGCAATTGCAATTTTCGAAGGCAATGGGGTTCTGCTTTATATAATGGTTCCATGCCTTTCATTGGGCTATGATGTTTGCTATAGTTGTTTTTGTTAAATTGTTAAAGCTCTTACTTTTTAGCGGCGTTGAATGATCAGGTATAGTACGATTGTCGTGATTGGCATTGTTTAGGCAAAGACTAGTAAAATTTGTTGTATTTATTCTATAACAGGTCCTTGTAGGTAGTATTCTGGTTACACTTGAAATGGTAAGTACCTAGTAAATTTAGCTTTTGTGTTTGTGTTCTACAAAATTCTGCTCTAACTGAAACAAACAATGTTGATTTGAACAGAAGCTTTGTTGGGCAAGGAATTAATTTGTTGGTTGACTTTGTATCAACAAATGAGCTACTATAAAAATGACTATTGATGCTGTTGTAATGTGTATTTTCTTTCAATTCATCAATTATCAGTTATAGTAACTAATGCATATCAGTCTCATACATAACTTACAATCCTCCTCAGCGTGTGTTTCAGGTGGTATAATTCTTGCTCCAGAAGGGATCAATGGCAGCATTTGTGGGATTTGGGAGCCTGTGGAGAGAGTTCTTGGATTCATCCAAAGTGATGATCGTTTGAAGGGGCTAAGACAAATAGAATCCCCTGTCAGTCCCAAGGACGGGCCTATACATCATGGACATACCAACAGTTCTCCTTTTGCAGCAGGGGAAGATGCCCCTGTCTGATGGGATTGTGTGAGGGTTAAGTTGGGAAAAGAGGTACTGCTTAGTTGGCGTTTTGTTTGAATTTAAAGTAGTTAATTCTATCACGATAAGCAAATCTACCAACAAGTGATGCATTCTTATTTTTCCTCTCAACTGTTATGCAGGTTGTTACTCTTGGAATGCAAACTGTATCACCTATTGAAAAGGTCAGGATGTACGCGAAACCAAGAGAATGGAATGCTTTGATTAGTGATCCAGATACAATGAGTAATTGAAATACTGTTGTGAATATTACGTCTCCGTTTCACCTAACTGAAATGCAATTTTTATGCAAATGCAAATCGATCAAATTATAAGGTTTCACTTTACAATACAATAAGGGAGGGACGGGCTCTATATTTGTTGTCGTAAATTGGTTTTGTACTTGACCAAACAAAAATAAGAAAGGAAATAAAAAAGATTTTGCCATGTTTTAAGGCATAGTGGTTGGTTCTGCATACACTTGATCAATGCTTGGTGCTAATATTACACGTATTTAGGTGGTGATTGACGTGCGCAATAACTATGAAACTAGAATTGGGAGTTTCAAAGGAGCTGTTGATCCAATGACCATGGCATTCCACGAGTTCCCTACTTGGGTGGAGAGCCATTTCCAGCTTGATGAAACTGCTGGCAAGGAGTCAAAGGGTTCAAATGAAATCAGTCAAATAGAAGTGGACTCTCCAGGAAGGAGGAAGCCAAAGCGGGTTGCAATGTACTGCACTGGAGGAATTCAATGTGAGAAAGCTTCAAGTTTTCTTCTCAGCAAGGGTTTTGAAGGAGTAATTCTCTCTTTGGACTTTTCTGTTTTAATAATACAACTTTGTGAAACATTATGCTGTGGTAAATGATCTATGTTATTGATAATTTCAGGTTTATCATTTGGAAGGTGGAATTTTGAAATATTCAGAGGAAGTCCCGAAGACTGCGAGTCTGTGAGGGTGAGTGCTTTGTGTTTGACAAGCGAGTATCTGTTGAGCGTGGCTTGGAACAGGGAACTTTCAAGCCTTCCTATGGATCCAAGCAACCAGTGAGTGACGCTGACATGGAATCCCCATTGTGGGAGTATGGAGTTAATTGTCCAGACTGTCCCTCATCAAAATCTGAAGAAGAGGAGAGAGCGGGAGCGCAACATAGACAATTTGAGACATGGGGCATTATTGGGAGTCCTGACAAAGGTCGTCGACCTGTAGTAAAGCCTGAAACTGTATAGAAGATCTTTACCAAACTCTCAAGTTAGTTTTAGCTTTAAGAAAAACAATTTTTTTGAGACGTGAGTTAGAAAACCTCCGTCATTTAAAATATTTGTGAACAGCAATTGTTGTTTTTCCAATTAGTGATAATTTAATCTCTGTTGGATAATACTTCTCTAGAGAACTGTTGACCGGATCTTTTGAAAATTCTCGATTGTTGACGTAAGTAACTTAGAGAGAGATAAAACTATAATTTTCAGGAAAATTATGTCACAAATATTGAGGCTTTCCTTGTCCGAAATTATTTACATTAACAGAAGTAACCAGGAATCAATCTTTTGTTTCTTCCATCTGTAAGCAGCTTCTAATTACTTAAGATTGACAGTCTGTGACGTCTGTCCTCAGGGAGTAGGCAATCAATGTACTCTTCATACCCTGCTGCTTCCCCATCAATATCGAAAATTAGGCTTCTCTTTTTCAGTTTCTTTGGCCACTCAGGCCGGACCAAGCTAAGATCATCAAAAGCTCATGGCCGAAATGCTTTTTGATATTCAACCATTCCTCTTAACAGCATGACTCTTTCTTCTTTCAGTTCAGGTGCTGATGTTCTAAAGTATTCAACAGCTTTCTTGAAAACCACTCTTGCTCGTGCAACACATTGTTTCTTTTGATCATCACTATTATCTACCTTAGCCATAGCAGAAGCTTCAAATTCTGTATAACAAGTCCAAACCTTCAAGTACCGAGTCCTTTCTGAGAGTCTTTCATAAATTGCTCACGTGCTTTCAGATTCACCTTGTGATTTTTCAAAATCAATATATGCTTGGCAGAATTTCTCAGGATGGTCCAATTCGTCTTGCCCAATTCCCAGCTCAAAAATAGCTCTAGCTCTTTCAATTTGATGCAAATATTCCTCCAGCATATTTCTTCCATGCAAAGAACACCGGTAATCACTCTAAATACTTCTCATAAAGCTTTAGTCCGCAATTAAATTACCAAGCATTAGCTCTAAATGAATATATTTTACAAAAATCTTCCCCTTTGGAGCTTTCCCAATTGCATTACCCGAGATTCGTCGAGCACCATTCAAATTCAACTGCCGATAAACATCCCTTGTGCACTCAACATCTCTTTTTTCAATCTCCTCATACAACGCCTAGTTAATCTACCTGAGCCAGTATTTCTTCTCCTCAGCAGTCACATTCGCAATAGGACGTTTTCCAAGCGAATGCAATCAAACCATCCGTCGTAATTCATTGGATTCTTCCTCACTTCATCCTCGTGCTCAAATATTTTCTTCCTCACAACCAAATCATCAATCTCTTCCTCTGTTCCGTGCTGCTTCTCAAACGCCATGAACTCTGTATACTAGTTTTCTGCTCTTACTTTCGGTATGCGATCCAATGCAAACTTGTAAATAGATCTTGCCCATTCGAATTCTTTGCATCTCTTCAAACTCCTCAGATGCTACAAACAACTTCTCAGCTTCTTCATTGTCTGCCAAATTTTCGACAGCCCGTTCGTACACATTCCTTTCACCACCAATTTTCCCAATTTTCATCTCAAAGGCAGCATACCGTATCCACGCTACAACTTTCGGGTGGAAAAGAATAAATCGCTCGTAAACTCTCTAAAACAGTTGGTTTAACGGTACCGGAGCTCGAACTTGATGTAGGGCAGCCAGACTTGCTGGTCCGGCATTGAGTTCATCCGCTGTTCAAAAATTTGTCTTAATGGAGATTGATCCACCGCCATGGTGGTTTCTTGTAGAAGAACGACGTGAGGATTTAAATAGAACTCCATATGAATAGCTCGTGTTTTCATGAATCCTAGGATTCCTAGAGCAAAGCGGACTAGGATTGGAAACTCGGAAACCTTGTCGCTGTACTGGAGGTCATTTCCCTTATTCGAACCGGTTTCACGGTTGACTTAAATAACATAAATATGTGATGGGCCATACAAACTTATTTCAATGGTCTAATCCATTGGGCCCAAACACTATTGAGGCTCATAAATGGACCGGCTCAGTCCCTAATAATAGCCGATCTCCACCGTTCCGGAAAGAAAATCCAACGGTCTAAAACGCATGGAATATTATTATACCAGGGGATGACGAAGACGACGGCCGAATTGGCTGGGTTTGCGTTATGTCATTGACATTGACATTGAGAAACAAAGATCCCCTTCATTAAATCTGGTTAGGCTTACAATTCGGAGAAGATATGGGAGGCGAAACTACTATGTTTAGGTTTCTGAGGCCGAGGCTCCGTCCACAACCCGAAGACATACAGGCCGCTGCCTTGTGGGGTGTCGCCGCCGTCAGTACTGCTATTTGGCTCGTCCAGGTATTTTACTTTTCATACTTCTCTCTCGTTTTTGTATTCTTTTCGTGTTATCGTTAGATCTCCTGTTTCGTATTTTTGTTTCTGTTTTTTTACGAGTTCGGAGAAGGTTTTGATTAAAAATCTTTTTTCTTTTCCTGATATTGTCTTCTACTTTTTTTCTTTCAAAATATTTTATTTTTTCTTCTTTTAATCTGATTTTTGTTTGGAATCCGGAATTTTTATTGGCAAATCGGTAGTTAGATGTTGAGGCTATTTGTTTGTGCAGAATTCATGTAAATATTTTTAGTTTTGTTTGTTGTCGAATTAACTAATTTTCAGCGATAGATTGAGACATATGTCAACCATAAATCTGATGCGTTTGTTTCTTTCGACGAAACAAAAAGCATGAAAAAGTAAGATTTTCATTCTTTGCAAGGATATTTCATGATGAAGTATCGGCAAACTGATTCCTAACGTTTAACAAACAAATCCGGACATACCATATTCATCATACTATCAGCTGTGGTCAGATTGTGTTCATACTTAATAGGTGCACAGAGTGGCTGCAATATTGTACTCCTTTGTCTTGTTGGCATGGTGAATCATTTAAACTTGTAAGACTGACATATATGGCTCTATGCATTTTTATGTTGCGTAAAGGCTAGTTTATTTTTTGTATTCCTTTCTCATATTTTCAAATTTTACGTGCCACTGTTTTTTATTTATTTTCGTCATTGATCTTGAAGGTCTATTATTGTAATTTTGCTGTTTTCCTTGGTTCAAGTTAATATTAACATTAGATCAAATTTTTGAAAGTGGTGTTAGTACAATTCTCAATTCCACTTTACTTGAAACATTTTTGGAACCACTTTGAAGTCATTATTTCTTCCTACGGCGCAATTTTGCACTGCTCTACTTTTAGGAGTTTGCTTTGTGTCAAACCACTCGGTTAAACTTTGCCACTTGTTTACCTATTGTGTTCGTGCTCTTGCGTCATGTGGTGAGGGCCATATTCTGTTATTGAAGCTTGGATTGTAAATCAGCTGAATGGATTCAGGGTTTATGTGTACTTAGGTGATAAAATTTAGAATATATTTTCATTTTTAACATTATTCTCCGTAATCGTTTAATTTTTCCTCACTTATGATCAGTTTGTTGTCCTTGTATCTTTTTTTTTTAAATTTTTTTTATTTTTCAAGCCAAGAAACCTTATAAAATTTGTGTATGTGTCCAATTATCCTTGCGTTTGTATGGGGATTCTGTGTTTGTTCTATGTTGACGGAACATTATTTCTCTCTGCAGTTATGGAAAAATTTTAGAGGATTTTGATATAAAAATGCGCCTTTTTATTACCTATTATCATTGGTTATCTTTATTCTGAATTTCTGCTAACCTTAAAAGTCTTTGCCATACAAGCCGTTTGATTGGTTGAAGAAGACCTTTTTGGAGAGGGAAGAGTCTGCAAACAAGTAAAACAGGGATTGAAGATCTGGTTAAGCTTTGTGGTTTCATCTTTTGGGTTTTGGATGAGAACATGGACAAATTTTATCTGAATAATATAATATTCACTTTCTATTTGATTTCATGTTGAGGCCTTTTGGCATTTAATTTTCGGTGCATGTGATAAACTCAGACCCATAGGTCTGCGTGGAATTCTCAATTCCAAACAATATTCTGCTGTGTCTTATCTCTTTTTCCGCCTTCTAAGAGAAGCGACAATTCTTTTACTATCCCTGAAATTTTATTTTTAATTTTTACTCCTGTCAACATGGCAAGGTTTCTGTTGTGTGGTGTTTGTGATGTTTTATTATGGATTGTGGAATAATGGAGAAATGATATTAGTCCAAAACGCTTTAGAGAATCTCTACTTGGGTTGTTTATCTACTAACGAGGGACCCGAACACGGAGAAACGTTTTAACCTGCAAAATCATTGTTCTAATTTCATAATTTTTGACTTTTGGGAGTGTGTGTGTGAGCTAGCAAATCTTGTTCAGCTTTACTGTAGAAACTCGTAAATAGGAACGCATAACAAGCGAGAATTTGTGTGACTGCTGCTGTCACAACAAAAACTCAATCATGTTGGCAATTTCAAGTCAACCACTAGAAGGAAATTTGACGTTTATTATCAAATTGCAACTGGTGTACCAAGAAATTCAAGCGTGCAAATAAACAATTAGAAGAAAAATTAATGCTTATTACAAAAGATTTAAACAAAATCTTTATGGCAGGCAGTATATCTCCTTTTATTCAAAAGAATGTATGGTGTGTGATCGTGGTACAGTACAATGACAGCCAAAATCAAGGTTGCTGAGATGAATTGCCAGTGAGTTGCTTGAGAGCCTGGAAAACTCTAGAACTTTTATCAAAGATCTGGGCTCTTCTGTTGTAATCAGTAGGTTCTTTTCCTTCATCATTGCCCATGATTGCTTCTGTTTCCAAGCACTCTAACAATTCCACCATTCCTTTCCGCTCCTTGCATTTTTCTGTTAAAATTCCCATTTTTAGCCACTCTTCCTCTTCTGGGTTCATCTCAGATTCTATTTGCTTCTCCAACTCTGCTACCAAACCCGGAACCATAGCCGCACACCCGACAGCCAGTCCATTCATAATATTGTATTGCTGACGTAGTTTCAAGCTACAAGAATGATTTGCACATAGTTTTGGGAAGTGTTTGATGTTTTTCCGAGAGAAAGTAGAAAAATTGTGGATTCTTGTAAGATGAAGAGATGCTACTTCCATTTTCGTTGTGCTGCCAACCTCAGATACAACTTCTAGAACTGACTGGACTTGGGCCGACTTATATATAGAAAAAATTTGGAGTCCGGATAATGCTACGTGTCAATAGGATGTTATGGGACGGTGAGAACGTATCACACAATAGGAGAGTTTTCTAGATTTGACATGGGCCCCAGCATCGAATGCGAATTGCTGTGTTAAATTGTCCTATCCTCATTGCTCTTCTTATCCTCCTGAAGAAACGAAGTCACGTGTCCTTGCAAATTTCCATTTTGCAATTCTAGGAATGTTCAAATTTTCTATGGTCCAGCCCACTTCACCGATTCCATTCAGAAGGAAAGATGAAGTATACAGACTGGAATCCAATCTAAACTTGTCGAAAGAAATCAACCAATTTATAAAAGCTTTTGACTTTTGGCAGCAGTAACAAATGAGATGAACTTATTTCCTGAAACAGGTAAAGACTTATTCTCTCGGCTAATTCGAGGCAGGAGTTATACAATGACGTTAATTAGACTTATGAAAAGAAAAGCTAAACTAATTATGTACATGATTTTCTAGAAAAATGAAAAAATGAATGTATATTTTGATATACACTGGCCAAATTTGAGTATATTCCCATCTGTCTTACATCCTAAGCTTTATTCCCTTGTTGGCCACTCCCAAAAAATTTGACAAGGATCGTTTGCTTTGTTTCACTTCCATTCTGCTGACTTGCTTCTTGTTAAAAAACCAATTGTAAACTATCATTGGGCTTGTGCTTTATGCCGCTCCTTGAATCTTTTTTCTGCAGCTATAGCAGCAGCTGTGGAAGGAGGCAAATGACGTAGACTTTCATTTTCGGTTCGCTTTTCATCATTTTCTGGTACTGACGTAAATAGGGACTCAACATCTTTCAGTCTCAATAGAGGCTGATCTTGATTTTTTGTGTTTCCACTAATGAACGAACTTGTATTCCTCCCTCTATTTAGTTTATATATGCTCTCTTCAACCGTATTTTTAACCTAACATCGTAAAGTAAAGCAGCAAAAATGAATGCCATGGTAAAAGCATCTGTGTATAATCCCAAACATCCTGGTTCAAAAATGAAAACAAACTATAAAAAAGAAAAATAAACGTCGGATAGAAAGATAACATACTATAAAACGATGAACAAGTGTCATATTCTCTTGCCCAATTCGGTGTACCCGGCTGATTGCTTGAGCTTCTGCTGCTGGATTGAGTAGTGGCTCCACAAGAACAACATGTTGTGCTTCTAAGAGATTAAGACCATTGGCTCCATGTTGGATTAAGATTAATAACACTTGAATAGATTTTGATTCTTGTTTTTGGACATTTGTATCACCAGTTCCTTCTGCAAAACTTTTCTGTCCTCTAAATTTGCTGATAGCAATTTGTGATTTCCTGTACTTGCAATGCAGTAATCATAGCCAACAAATAAACACGAGTTGAAGAACAGAGAATGGCTTAATCAATATCTACTATGCAATAACTGACTTTTCCTTTGTCTTCTGGCTGCAACATGATTAAAAACATACATCTATCCTAGATCCTTATAAATGTGCAAAAGGAAAAAGATCAAATGAAAAGTGCATCATTCATATGTTCATTATTCTTATCTGATACATTATACGAAGTGCATTTGCCAAGCAAAGCCCTCAAAATCAGAAAAAACTATTAAATCATAGTAAGTTTTCAACCAGATCATCTTACCTGCCTCCTTTCAGCTTGATACAGGTGATATTATTGGCAATGAAGGCATGCTCTAAAACATCAAGGACATCTTTCCAACTAGAGAAAACAAGAACTTTTGCTTTGGGGTCTGTAGACTTGATCCACAAAATTCTTCTAGTAACTGCTTCAATCTTCATAATACCATAAACTATCAAGTTAGTCATCTAAGCTTACAATCTTAATGATACCACACATCAGTACAACACTCATAAATTCAGGTATTAAATATAGTTTCCCGCTGCCAGCCTCTGCGAGAACTATGCTTCAGTAAAATAGGAAAGTAATATATTTTCAAATAACTGCATAAAACCTTAGTCCATGCAAATTATTTCTGGCATAAATGTATCACACGACAATAAGTAGAAAGTTTACCTTTGTTCCATAAGAACCTTGAACAGTCAAAGATTCTTCACGCTTTTCACAATCTTGAACTTGTGGCATATCAGAATTACACAATTTGTTTTTTCTATCATCAGCATAAGCGATATTACTAATATCTGTACGCTGCCGACATGTTGGGCACAATACCCATTCATTTTGGGCCTTATTATCATGAAGTCGTCTCTGTTCAGTCAATGAAAATAAACCTGCAAAAAAATAAGAATAAAGTTGCTAAATCCGGTAAGAGAACACATATTAGAGGCTTTATCAGATAAGACAAGACAAAATCCTTCAATAAGGAGAAATTGAAAATGTTCAACCGTAAAACTTTATTTTTGTCCACAGATCAATGAGCATTTTGTAAGTTTTGTACTACTTATTTACCTTCTATTCTATTCTCTGTTTATTTTCCTAGTACTTATTCACTGTCTTCCTATGTCCCTCCAGTTAGCAGTATACAATTATCTGGTTCTTCAATCCCAGCCCAATATCCTTAATATCCTGATTGGTGCAAAATTTGATGACATTTTGCTTCATAATTAGGTGTCTAGGCTCTTTACACCAATGTTGGCTTCCCAATCTGCTAGCTGATTTATGTCAGATCATGCAGTTAAACTTTCTAAAAGGTAATCCTTATCCTCATCTTAATTTTATACAAGAAGCTGTAACCTAAAAGATAAAATGATTTTTACATGTGTATATGGCAAAATATAAATGCCGCAATATACAAAAATTTTGTTCCACATATGAGCCTGTGTGTTTTGAATTCATGCAACAAATTCATTAGTCAAATTTGGCAATGCAAACAAATGGGCAAGCTTCAAATTTCAATAGTATAGTTGCACTCTTTCAATTAACTTAAGCATTCCAAGTGGTTTCTCAACACCCCACATGATTTACTCCATCCGTACAGGTCAAGGAAGGTCAAGTCTCATGATATGTAGATTGGTGTTAGAACTTACATTTACAGCAGGTAAAATGCCCGCATGGAAACACCATCTTTTGATTGCTTAGTTTTTCTTGACATATTGGGCATGCTGCCTCATCAGCTTTGGCTTGAGATTCACTTCTCTGGTTCATAGAATTTGAAACAGTACCCATCTCTTTGGTCAACGAGGAATTATTAGAACCTTCTTCCAAAGGTGATTTTTCTTTGGATTTTGCCAAACCCTGAAAGGCAAATAGAATGAGAAATTTTACCAGTAACAGCCTAGGAGAAATTTGTTTATACACTAAAGAAGAAGAAATTTTAATTTCAGATGTTAAAAAATTCAACTCCCTTTGTGCTTGCCTTCAAATAACGGAGTTTTCCTTTAACACGTGACAACATGGCCATTGCCACGAACTTTTCACTAGAGTTGGTCACACTAGCTGATGCTAGTTCATCTGGACTTAAAGCATCAATAGAAGTATCATTCTCATTTTCTTTTAGATGCAATCGTGTTGTTGCCATCCTAATTTCATCATGAGCACGGAGAACTTGAGCTTGAGCAATTGCCAAGGACCTTGCATGAGCATACTCCTTTCGCATGCCCTTATTTAAATGGAAAACCAAAAGAAAAAAATTACATATTTCAGATGTCCAACAAATCCAGAATACTTGGATGCAACATTATCAACAGATATCCCCTCCACACCGGAGCAGCAAATTAGAATATAGTATGATCACAACTCCTTCAATGCTTCAATGATAGAAGAACCAAAAATTTCATAGTCTGTCAACAGTCTGAAAGGATTGACACAGACATACCTCCAGTATGTGTAGCTGCTTGCTGGCTGCTGACATAGCTTCCCTTCCCAACAGAGTCTTGCAATAATTCTTTATAACTCCAAGGACAACCTCCAATTCAGAGGGAGATTTTGAGACCTATAAACTGAATATGTTCAGTAAGGGAATATGTAAAGTAAATTCTATGCATGATTAAAGCATTATTTTATTTTGCTTATCATGAAATTGATGAAAACTGATATCCAAAGTAGTTGCAGAACCGGTAAAAAGCATTAGCTTTGAATATCCAACATGTTCTAGCTAGCTCATGCTTGTCGTCACATTGATCTAAAATTTGAGATGAATATCATGAAAAAATAAATAAGCAGTGAAGGAGAGATAAAAAGGTCTGGAAAATAGAAGCAGCAGAATCACAGTCCAGGGTTATCAATGTTGTAATTTTTTACATTCCAACCAAGCACTTGTTATCTTAATGAACTCCAGAAGGATAAAATAATTTTCCTTTACTATAGATCTGTGGATCCAGAGAAAGCCTACTCGTTTAAGAGTAGCGGCAGGTTGCCGGACAAGAATGGAAACATTCTTTTCTTTAACTCACTTAACTTCCAATTCTATGTGGAAAGAGCAAACTGTTCTGTAGCTGGTACTTATCCAAGTGATATTTCCTATAAATAAAGCAACATTTGGGTAATATCAATCATATAACAGATTTTCAACCTACTTCTAGTACAACTAATAAAATTTGCTTTGCAGGTATATATTGAAAAGATATTCTACAGTTTGTCAAACCATAAACAAAGCATAGATAACTAAAAATTTCAGCAATAAACATAGCAGACAAGATAAAGGAACTGACCACTATCGTTTCTCTAACATCTCTCTTTTTTGTTTCCTCATTACCAACACTTGATGACGTAGAATTTTTATTTGGCCGTGATAGATACCAATAAAATCGATTGAGTGAAGAATTTTTCTTCTGTAAATCCAACGCCTCTTCAGCAGATGTAATCATCTCTCCATGCGATTTCATCAGACGAAACAGCCTTGCCTCATAATCCTGAGGAAAGAAATATATGACTTCTAGTTTGTATGAACAAGCATAAAAGTTAATAGGCAAGTTTGAATAACAAACCTGAAATAATTCATCTAGTTTGCAATGAACACATGTGGGACCATCACTAACACCATAGCAAATTCGGCAATTTCTCATCCTATCCATGTCCTCTTCTTTTGGTGTCTCCATTGTCTGATCAATTTCTAGAAGTCGATCAAGTAACTTTTTCCTTGAGGCTTCCAATAGATCCAGGCCAGATTGGATATGATATTTTAGACCACTTATGCTTCGGTAACTAGATCAAAAGCAATATAAGTTAATTGCTACCCAAGCAAAATAATATTTAACCAAAATTATGTTAACTAATTATTAAACATAAACACAATCTAGGTTCTGCTATCCAAAGAGAACTACCTTATTACTGTGCAAATTGTCAACAATTATTTTGTAAATTGTTATCCATAGAGAACGATCCTAATTTCTTCCATCCAAAGAGAACAATCTAATTACCATGCAAATTGTCAACAATTATTTCCAACAAATGCATACCCAGAAAACAACTTTAAGTTTGATATTGCAAATTAATAATTATGTCACATTGTAATATCATGTCTCCTTGTATAGTTGCCCAAACTACCAGATCAGGTCATTCCTTCAAATTACTTAAAACAATTAGCAGCAGAGCAGATTGACTCAACAAGTATATGAGCATCAGGGTTCAAACAATGCACTACCAAAAAATGACAGAGTTCCAGATTATGAATCAAAAATCAGAAACAATGAAGGTTATCTGTTGCACTGTCCAAGAGGTATGATGCTAAGATGCAAGAAGACTACTAACTGGGACGCAATTCTTGATGACCTTGATTTGTTAAGACTTCCTGAAATAGCTTCTTCAATCTTTCTGATCAACTCTCTCGATAAATCTTTGCTCCCCTCAGCATGACTAAGGGCTTCCAACCACCAAGCAGTATGCTGCTTTTTTATATCATCCAATGCGTTGCAAACCTTCAAAAAGTATATGCAAGTATATACAAAACTATGAAAAAATGATGCAGAAATGATTAGACAGATGTGAAGGACAAAAAAAGGAACACTAAATGTGATTCACAATGAAATACCTCCACACATTTTTACCAGTGTTCCTTTTCTTTATTTTGATAAGAAACATTAATGGGAAGTTCTAGTTTCACTATGCTGATAATCAAAGAGAAACAGGATCATAGCATAATCATTAGCTTCCATCCTTAAAACAAGGGTTTAGAGTAATGATTCATGCCAATATTATCATTCCTACTGACCTACTAATGTGAGTTTCCATGAGATCCTAAGAAGCCCCTAAAAGAGCAAAAGCAGCAGGGTTGACTAAAAAAATTGAGTTAGATTTTTAGAGGCACACACACACATGTATACATACGTGTATCTATCTATCTATCTATCTATCTATCTACATACATACATACATACATAAATGTATATACATATGTGTATATATATATATATATATACTCTTGTATATACATCTATATACATATGTACACACACACACACACAAAAGGAAACATACCTGCCCATATGATTTGCTAAACTCTTGTTGCATGCCAAACAGTTTTAAACTAAACACAGACAAGTACTTTTGCTTCAATTTCTCGCACAGTGTTCTCAACGACTCCTCATCAAAGGATGTAGAGGTCAGAAGACATTCATTACCAGATTTTCTTTCACTGTTGACATCATTCTCCAATAGGTCAGACACACGATCTGAAGGATTCTCAACATCAGTAAAATCCGAATTCTCTTCCTTGCTCACTTTTTGCCTCTTTGGAGCATTTTCATAACATATGTTGATGCCATGAATCTTTGAAGCCTTTGCATAGATTCCAGGATGATGTTGCCCCTTCAAGGGGAGTTCTGTTGAGGAGGTTCTAACCATTGGAAGAATCTCTATGAGATTGTGATGAAGGTGAATATTCAATAAAGGGTCCAGACGGAAATCTTCAGACTGCTCTTCAACTAGAGCCATTGCTTCCTTGTATAAAGACACTGCTTGAGAAAGATTTTTCTCAATCAAGGCGATTCCTGCAAGCCCATTTAATGCCAGAACCAACTTCCTGAGTGCTTCCTCCCCTTCAATCCTTGTCTTACCAATGAGAACCTACGTGACAATATCCCTTGAAATATTGAGATAAAATAACTGTAGTTTTGAAGGAAACTTAACAAATTCATTCTCAGGTAACTTACCATTAGTATCTCCTCCATAGTCAAAGGGGATTGTTGCAAAGTACGCAACCCAGAACTTCCCACTTGAGGATGGCAGCAGGCCTGACGAAGTTTCAAGAGTGAGTTTAGAAGTTTCTCAGCCTCTTTATGGGTAATTATAGGGTTGGACAAAGCATCAGATGATGAACAACCTGAACAAAAAAGAGTGTGAAGATATAGTAAGTCTGAAAAATCACTATTTCCATCAAAAGAGTGGTTCTTTGCTTTAGTTAGAATGTCATGAAGTTGCAGGACAGCCATTAACCACCTGGGACATTTCTTTTGAGAATATCATCTTTCAAACTTTGAATAACTTCACGGGCATAACCCACACATGTCTCGTGTTGGCTCTGATAAAAGTGTTCTTCAATTGGTGAAAAAGTAAGCCAAGAAACGCACTCCTCCTGAGGGGGAAGCTGCAACTCATCTGCAACATGTACTTTCGAAGAACGCCACATGATTTCTTTAAAGAATTTATGTGTAAATTCCACAGCTCCAACATCCCCACTCTACAAAGCAAGAAACAAAACTAAGCAAGGATGTTGACAAAGAGAAGGTTCAATATAATAAATTGAAAAATGAAGAGGAAAGCATTGGTGAATATTAAAACTCTAGCATTGACATTAATGGTAATAAGGATGAGTGTGTGCACTAATGCCACCTCAAGGGCCATGGTCAGACTACTGGTTAGTAGTTGAGAGGATTACGAGAAGAGGCTAAAGGAAAAAAAGAGCTCAGATAACCTTGAAAAGAAACTTATAAATAAAAAGAAACATTAATTGAGGCTATGCAAAAGCGTAGTCCCTTCTGGATACAGCATTGGTAGCCTAAAAAGTAACTAGCAAATGCCTGATCAATAGAAACATAATAAAAGTACAGAACTTTTGTACCTCATATGGATCTCGGATAACTTCAATCCACCACCTAGAAATGTCAAATGGGCTTAATTTAAGAAATCGCAGAAGTCCATACAAGTCATCAAGTTTGCGTTGTATAGGAGTCCCTGTTATACACCATCGATACTTAGCATACAACCGTAGAGCCATTTCAGTGGCAGCAGCAACATTGCTCTCCACCATTTGAGCCTCATCCAAACAAATTCTCCACCAAAATATTCTGGTCAGAAGGGTTGGAACGACAGGGTACCTGCAGAAAGTGGGCAGACCACAATTTTTAAACATCTGGTTCAAAAAGCCTTTTGTATAAAACCAAGTCAGCACATTTTTCAAGACAAAATATTTGACAAAATGGTAAACTATATAGCAGTCATATTCATATGGATAATAATAATGTTTGCTTGTGTTAGAGAATCACACAATGATGAAGCATCAACTACATTTCCAAATTAAGCTACTGAAAACTAAAGTAAGTAAAAATGTACTAAAAAACTGAAAACAGTACTATTAAATCAGTTTTGAAAGTACGTATAAGTGCATATGCACATATAAGGAAGCAAACATAAACAAGTAATTTTAAATCACTGAGTTAGATCAGCACATATACAAATTTGTTGAAATGGTATCTCAAATCGACCTGCTTAGGACCATAGCTTTGTTTCCAGCGACTTCTAGCAATAGAAATATAAAGGCAGAGAGACCTATAGAGGG
The DNA here is from genome assembly GCA_035221805.1 of Trichilia hirta. Taxonomy (NCBI): domain Eukaryota; kingdom Viridiplantae; phylum Streptophyta; class Magnoliopsida; order Sapindales; family Meliaceae; genus Trichilia; species Trichilia hirta. The sequence goes on from JAWDEX010000009.1 coordinate 5,884,230, forward strand.
TGTAAATTATGAGTCTATCAGAGTATGAGGATGAAAAAGAGAGATATCAGAGTTTGGTAAATCTTCTGCTCTTGGTGTTGTTGTTCCTAGTAGTTGTTTCTATTCTTTGATTTGCCATCATCAAACTAGATTTAGGATACAGCTGCAACAAAAGACTACCAAGCAACCAATCTTGCTGCCAACTTCAAATCTCAAAATTATGTAGTATACCAAGTAAAAATGCCAACTTTTCACAACTACCTCTTTTGGAATCTCATGAAGCGCCGATCACCTTCATGTCTGTCAGAGTCATGCAACAGGTCCTCTTTAAGCACATCATATGTTGTTAAGACGATGTCCGCATTGACAACTTCACTAATATCCATTACAAATGTATCTGATAGAGAAGAATTTCGTACGCCTTCGTACATACAAATTTTCAAGGAACCTGGACGTGTATGACTAACATAACAAATAAAAATTAACGGGTCAGTTAGAACCATAATTGATGCATCACAGGAAAAATCCTAAATTATTAAGTAAACTAGCCTTCAATAAAACAATGCTCTTAATAATCCTAAATTTTTCATTGCAAATAAGAGTAATCATAAGCAATTACTGGATCAGTGCACTAGTTGAAAGAGAATAATATAACAAGAGGTCACTTAGAAACATAGAATCAGGTGTGAACTGTACCTTACAACTTCATTTTCAAAAGCTTTCTATTCCTACGCTAAAGAATTATTGCCGAGTTTTTTCTAGGATGCATTTGGTGCTAGTCTTTTCATCTTTCTTTTATCCAACAAGGTTACTTTGGCCAATCTAATTGCTAGCTCATCCCATATGTTAAGTACATAAAACAGGAATGTACAGATAAACTGCTTGGTCAAAATCCACCTGGCCTCAGCATATTTGTCTAGTCATAGAGTCCACCTGGGTCAATGAGGAGTCATTGGGGTTCTTAATATGGGTGCCATTCAGGTCCTAATAAGACTGAAGTTAAAATCTATCACCTCATTTTAAAATGCATTCATAATATTAGGAGTGTTGACTTCCTACTGAATGTCCTTGTGGAAAGAAATTGTTTGTTTGATTCAGTGTGACTGTACTGGAATCATAAGGATTCCAGAATTTGTAAGTACTGAGAAACAGTTAATGTAATAGTTATACCGTGTTATTTCAGCATGCCACTGGGGCAATATAGAGGCCGGACAGACTATCAGAGTGGCACCTGTAGCAACAGGAGATTCAGTAGCTTTTATCAGTTCCTCGCAAAACTGGCAAATGTGTTCTCCATCTCTTACAATTATACTAGTAACATCTTTTTTACTTTTGTGCTTTTGCAATTCAAATGTTGACCTCTTTTTTTTACCCCTCGGGCAATAACCAACACAATCAGCATGTTGCCAAGCATCACAGACATCACATTGTACCCATAGTCCCTTGTATTTACGATTTTCACTCACAGCTCCACATATGCACTCAACACGCTCTCTTTTCAATCTCTTTAGATTAACTTTCTGGTCACCAGTAATTTCCAGAGCAGTATTGAGAAATATATTGCCGTTAGATGCTGGCTTCCGATGAGCAAAGATGCAAGCAAGAAGTTCCACAGTTTTTCCTAAACCCATCTCATCTGTTATAGTCATAAGAGTCCATAGCCAAGGCCATTAGAACTGGATCAGATATGAGTACATTTGTAATTTTTAAACAATTATCTGTTGCACAAAAATTTTAAGGTATGTGTATAGCAAATCTAGGCTCTCATATTCATGTTCTGCTTGATGCTGATGCAAGCAACCAATCCTATCCACATAACAGACTGATTACAGACAGAGGTAGCAACAGATTCAGAAATCGTTTAATAATTTCATACACAACAATATATGATTCACAAAAGTGCATTTCTCTAGGAAATAATAATGATCATCATATAGGCTCAACTAGGATTTTTACCACAAGGCATCTACTTTCAGTTGGAAAAACTGGTCTTTTGAAAATTTTGATGGGCCGCTGTGGAAAATATATTAGACTACAACAGTTTAATAGTAAAAAAAACGGAAAAAGAAAATGAGATTAATGTTAAAAGGATGATGGATAAACACATGGCAGAAACACACTAAACATACCAGCCAGTATACCACCAAAGGCATATGATGAAGAGTAATCCGAGTGCAAAGAAACATTTCCACTGAAGACAATATCAAGAAAAAATAAGCATGTAGAGAGAGAAATATCTAGCTCCCATTATAGTAAAAGCAATATGAAAAATGTAACTGAATTCTTTTTGTCCCTGAGCAACCACACCAAATTATTAGGAAAAAAAAGATACCTGAATGGATTATAGAACAGTTTTGAAGTGGAGTCAAGAAAATCCAAGGGCACACACAGAGGAGAAAAGAACAAAATTCTTTCCTTTTCTCTCAAACTCACTGAGCCTCCTTTCTCTCTTTGTACCATCCAGTATGCTGCACGACGCTGGTATGGTCTCAACAAAGGCAGCAAGTCAGGTTGATCATTTTTGAGCATCAGTTCTGCTCTGTACAGGGTTGAAGCAAAAAATATCAGAAGCTCAAAAGATAATACCACCGTTATAATAAACAATACTAGCCTACAAAACCATGATAATAGATGAAACGCTGACTCACTTTGATGGCTTAATGGCTTCATAAAACCTCGCAACATCAAAACTCGCATGTTTATGAGATTCACCTACTTCATCTTTTGTCCTCATCATCAAATTGACATCCATTTTTGTTGATTTACTGACTCCATACCTGATCTCTGAAGTCATAACTTCGGGACGGAGCCAAGACATGACATTCATCATACTTTTTTTCCATAATTTCCTGCTATTTTCTAGAAGTGACTCACAAGCATTAAAAGCATTCTTAAGTATCTCTACTCTCATCCTGACTGATGATATATCCTCTGAAAACACAACACCAAAAACCGGCCTCAATGTCAAAAACTCCATGCTTGCAAGATGAACAAGAGCAGTAATACCCTCATCTGGTCCATCAAAACTCCCAAATAAAAAAACTCTATCCATCTTTATATCCTCTTCCATTGTGCATTTTTCAACAAATTCCAAGGTTATGTCACTAGAAGACAACAAAGGCCAATGCCCTAACTTAATACGACTAATAAACTCACTTACATTGTGTACTCGAAACCTTAAGGTGTACCTGGACTGCTGATAAAACTCCTCACTAATTCTGAAACCAGAAAATCCTTCTCTTAAAGTCAAATCTATTAAAACAATTTCAGAAATATCAAGGTGCTCATCTGAAAGCCAGCATGTCCTACTAACTTCCACAAAATATGGTTGATCGATATCAACAAGTTTCTCTTTTACTGGTTGCTCAATTGAATTCAGTTTCCGCTTAACTAATTCTGATTCAGTAGCATTATTGTTTTCTAGGATTACACCACCTGATCGATGTGGATGGGATTGCTTCCTTCTACCCATCACTGGTAACAAAATAGCCACCAAATGAGTATTAATACTACATATGCAAAATCAATGTAATATTGCCACAAAATAAAGATAAAAGCACAACAGTGTATGATAGAAAATTTAACAAGCAATTTCAGTTCGCATATATTATAGAAACTAACCCAGACAAGAACAAACTTCATTAACAATAAAAAACCAATAATTGAGCATTAATTAAAGTCATACTGTATGAAACTGCACCCAGAAAATAAACAATGAACGCAAAAATAGAAGGAAAAATTATAAATACAATATAAATGACAAGTGCAATTGCATTTAACTGCATAGTTTTGAAGCCGAACCAAAATTAATGCCATATAAAATGAAAATTTGACCAAAAGGATTCGAATTTTACAGAACAAACATTAAAAACTATCTGTAATCCAATCTGGTGCACTCATGTGAACTACAATTTATAAATTATTAGCTATAAATACAAGTAGAAAAGAACCTCTTCCTCTACGCAAACCTGTAAATTATAGGGAAGCTGGGGTCTGTGTTAGAGAGAAGTTGGCCGGTCGGAGAATGAAACACACGAGCCACTTGCACCGAGTTTCGCAGATTCTTGAATTTCAGGATGGTCTTGTTTTCTGGGACTTCACTTAAAGGCGCGACTAAAGCGACACCAAACTGCACGCCTCTTAAAAGTTGTCACTAATTGCTGATTGGTCTGTCGTTTTATTATCGTGACAGCTAGTACTACCCCCGGGAAATCTAAGTTAACTTACCCTTGAAATTACATATACGCCCAGAGTTCATGTATAATTCTGTTTCTTCCTATAAAAATTTTTGAAAGAAAGGAGCACACTTTTTACAGCCCATTGTTCAAGACAAAAACCCTAATTTTGCAATTTAGAGTTTTGCTGTATTAATTGTGATTGTGACTAAACTCATTATTAGTCTATGAAAGGAGGAAGAAAGAATTTAAAGAGAGAAGCGGCAGAGCAAAGCTTAAGTCTTCAAGATGGTCAAAGTATAATGCAAGGGGTCACTCTTAGGGGTTCTAATTTAATTGAGGTATTCTTTGATCTAAAGATTCAATTTTTTTTAGTTAAATTATATATTTGCTTTCTCCATATATATTTGGTTGTACAGTAAGTGGGTTATTAAATCTTAATTGACATTAGCTTCGGAGGTTATTAATTTATTGATTTTGGCGCTAAAGTTTGCTTTCTTATTAGTATTACTGTTAATTGCTTATGCTTGTTTATTGATTCAAATGTGAAAATTTTTCGCTCTAGGGTTTGCGTTCTCAGCTTGTCTCGTGGTGTAAATTTACTTTTAAGGGTTAACCCGGAGATGTTGTAGTTGCTATGAGCTTATTATGAGATTTTTTCTATGTTCGCCCAATATTTTCTTAATTTTATTTTGTTTCTGCTATGTTTGGCCATCTTAAGGTAATAGACGCACAAATTGAGAAATCACTAGCTCTATTTCCAGCAAAGTTTCAGAAGAGCATGTGGATAAAACGAGGTTTGTTTCAAATAAACTCAAATGAATTCAAAATGTTGTCTCTAATTCCAATACATGATGTTCTAAATTTGTGCATGATTTGTTTTTAATAATGTACCTTGCATTACTGTTGTATTTGTCATCTGCTTCCACAATCTCCATTAATTCGCTATCCTTTCAAGTGATATACCCATGAACATGCTTTTCCTTTTCAAGTTGCTTATCAGTTGTATATTACCATAAGTGATACCTGATGTTTGGGGAAAAAATAGAAGCTGAATGGTATGGAAAGTAGTGTGGGTAGAGGAAACATCAATTCTGTGAATGTTCGGACTTTCATATGCATACCCTATTGCTAATATTATCTGATGGGCTGGAAAATGATATCATGTTGCCCTCCTGTTGTGCAGGGAGTTTTGTCATAATTGATGAAAGTGGAAAGGGGAAGGCTATCAAGGATGGCAGCAAGGTGGCATGTATAGTAACTCAAGTTTGCTTCTATGAACAAGTTCGTGCGCTTCAAAAATCTTCACAATGGTGTGTCCTCTTCACATCTTGTATGTAACAAATGATCAAATTAACATACTGTATGTCTGGAGCATTTTGCACCCTTGCCAGTATTATAGCATTATAAACCTAATCCAGCTTTTTACTCAAAAACTTAATTTGACTTGATCTTCCTAAATTAACTAAATAACGAGATCGAGGTACTTTTTGACTTTTCCAGCTTCCAGATGTAACTCTAAGGATATATGATGTAATATTCTGCTTAAAGCAATAATTAGATGTACGCTTCTCAAGTGCTTAGTTGGCTAAGCCTGCTTGTGCTGCTTGATGCATGCCAGAAAATTTCAGGTCTACTAGTTCAGATGATGCTACCGGAAGCATGGGAAAGCACTGCTCCAATTATAAAGAGAGCAATCAGTCTGACTTAGATGATGATGATGGACTACCCCCGTTGGAAGCCAATACCAACAGAAGAAAACCATTGGAGTTGCAGATAGAATCGGATTCAGAATCCAATTCGGGATCCGATACAGATTCATAAGCTATTGAAGCTGTCGAAACTTGTCTTCAGTTTCAAAGATGTAATTGCTGTGCCACAGATCTTAAAGTTTCGTAATTAAACAATGCAAACATTAAATGGATTATGCATTTGGTTTTAAGCAACTGTTGTTTTCCTAATTATCAAATGTGCTGCTCTTGTAGAACAATGATCTCTTTTTTTATTGTTTCAATTACCTATATATTCTATGAAAATGAAAGTAATAGCCGCCACGTTATTCTTTAACTACAAATTATGCATCTATAAAATAGAGTGCAAGCAACAGTTAGAGAAAAGGACAAAAGTTTAAAGGCGGGTTTTCACCTGACAAGTTACCAATCTATGATACGGACTATACGGCAACTCGGTCGATAAAAAATCTGTCAGAAAAATCGACAACTAAACAGTTCGGTCGTGGTGGGAAGTGAGAGTAGTGAGCCGTTTAATTGTGCTCCATGTGGCATCAATGGCTTCCCGTTTTATATCAGAAACGCCGTTAAACGCTCACCAGGATAGAAAAACGGTATCGTTTTCATAGTAGTTTAAGCGAGCTGGGATTTGTTATTAATGGCCTTCATCAATCGAGTGTGTCTGTACAGAGATGGCTATGATTGCTATGATTGCAATTATGGGCAGTCGCTTGCCGTTGTTCTATTATCCCAAGGTTTGATTTCTTCTTTCTTCCTCTTTATCACGTCCTTTCACAAAAATTAACGGTAATAATAAATAAATTTGGGTACTTTGACTCGGGTGCCTGCTGTTACAAACGTATCAATTGGATTAAGGAAGATCAATTATCGGCCAGAGAGATTCACTTTACTTGCTCAGTACTCGCAAACTCAGGATCTCTTCTCTTCTCGCCTTCAAAGTTCGTATTTTTTGTTGTTTCTCTCTCCAAAGTTCCCTAATTTTTTGTGAAATTGTTAAAGCTAAGAATGTTTCTTCTGATTGCAGATAGGATTGAGAACTTGCCAAAATTGGTGGAGGATATAGTCCAAACATCTGTAAACACTGGCCCACGTGGAGCTCTTCGGCTAGCTCAAGGTATACAAGCTTTCGTTGGAGTTGGCGGCGAGTGGCTGGCTGATGTATCAAAGGTTTACTCATGTTTGGTTTTTTCCATCTTTGATTATTTCTGCTATTAGCAGTTAGAAATTCTGTCGTTAGTGTGTTTTCTGTAAGAGTTCTGTCTGGATTTCCTATTATTATATTTACTTTGCCAATTGTGATAGGCAGTCCTGATTACAAATGTTACACAAACCTTTAAATTGCAGTCAACAAGTTCAAGCTCTGGATTACCAACTGAATTGTGGTTGGGATTACTTTCCCCTTTCTATTTGAGGAAATTATTCGAACCCATGGGAGCAACCTATATTAAATTAGGCCAGGTAAGTTAGGATTGTAATTTAGTCATTGGCAATTATTTTTCTTTCTGCTTTTTGTCATGTGGAATATTGAGTACCTAACGCTTAACTGGGCTTGTATTTTCCTAGTTTATAGGATCAGCACCAACCTTGTTCCCTCCTGATTATGTAGAGGAATTTCAGAAATGCTTTGACAGGGCCCCAGCTATTCCCTTTGAAGAGATAAAAAGGACCATAAGAGAGGAATTAGGAAGGCCAATAGAAAGTGTCGATGAATACATTGACCCAACAGGTTATCTCTGTTCCTTTTCCCCGTATCTGTTTTAATTGTTATTAATATTCCAAAGTTTCTGATGAAAAATGTGTGATATTCTGCTTAGGTTCACGGTGCAAGGCTCCGAGCTTTCCAAGAGGATGTAGTTATAAAGGTCTTGAAACCTGGAATAGAGGATATTTTAGTGGCAGATCTGAACTTTGTTTATTTTCTTACTCGCATATTGGAGTTCTTGAATCCTAAACTCAGACGCACATCACTGGTAAATTGTTGGGTTTTCCAGATCTGAGCTTACAGCTAACGGCATACATGCTTTTAGCGTATATAGTAGAATTATGAAAAAAAAAACTTATAGTTGTATGATTCCCTTGATATTGTGTTTCCTAATCATCAATTTCTCTTCATTATGTATCATCAATGCAAAGCAATGTTCATCAATTTGTCTTCATTATGCATATATACTACTGTGGCATTGTCTGCGGATCTACACCCTCAATGGGCAGTTCCTACTCTGTAATATTGCTGGGTGGAAATCTACACAACTGGGAACTCGAATCTCTTCCCACTCGGGAAGGGAGGTGAACACTTTACCTCTGGGCTACTTACGGGTGCCCAACTGAGCAATCTTTGATTGTTCTGATATACGTTTTCTCTTCATTCATATGTTTCCTCTGAAGGATTAATTATTTGTCTTGTAGAAATAATTGTATCTTGTAGTTGCTATAATAATAGTCTTCCATCCTTTTGGAAGGTTGGTATTGTGAAAGACAGTTGAGAGTCAATGCTTGAAGAAGTTGACTTTCAGAAGGAAGCTACAAATATTGGGTCCTTTAGGAGGTATCTAGAAGTGATGGGACTCACAAGGCAAGCTACAGCTCCCATAGTGTATCGTCACTGCAGCATCCACCATATTCTGACAATGGAGAGGCTTTATGGAGCTCCTCTTACTGACCTTGATTCAATCAGCTCATTTGTTTCCAGTCTAGAGAACAGTCTTATAACTGCCCTTAATGTATGGTAAGATATTTGTAATTCACTTGCAAAATTTTATAACCCTTAGTGGATGTGGTCAATGTTAAAAGAATTCAATATTTAACACAATGTCTACCTGTAGATTTGGCAGCTTGCTTGCCTGTGAAACCTTCCATGCAGATGTTCATGCTGGCAATTTGTGGTTGTTATGTGATGGTCGGATCGGTTTTCTTGATTTTGGTATGAATTTATCTTTATTTTAGTACTTCACCATTGGCTTGGAGCTCTGGTCTAATCTAAGATACTTTAATCTCTGTCATAAGTTCTAATTAAATGCTTCTGTATAGATTTACAATCTAGATGATACTGGAACTCATCAGATAAAGTCTTGTTTATGAAAACAATATTTAATGCTACTTGGTAGTCTAACTCACTGTTGTTATACTCATTTGTTGATGTTGTTTCCTATCCTACAAGTAAATTAACAAAACATTAGAAGTTCAAAATAAATTCATGACACGCAACTGTCAACTGTTCTGTATTATTACTTGTAAGCAACAGCGTGGTGATTATGAGCATCATTGAAAAAGTACTGGGGAATTTAAAATTTAAGAGGAGGATACAAAGAGCAACATCAATGGATGTGAAAGTGAACAATTCAATAATTCATGTAATTTGACATCCATGCCTTAAACTGCTTGTCTTCTGAGTGGACACCCTCAGCTGTGATGTTTTAGCTAAATATATATCCTTTGGTTTCTGTCCAAGAGAAAAGGGGGACTTGCAATCTTTTATAGGTATAAAGCAGAAGATCTCGTATTGGAGGTCTCCTGTCTAGGTATTTCAAATTTGTGTAAGCTTCATTTTAAGAAAGTTCTGCCATTATTCTTAAGATCAATGCGCTTACGGAACTTATGACTATCAATAGCTTCTGTTTTAACTTTAATTTATTGAATTGTCACTATATTATTGCTTAATTGATGACACTGTTTATGCTTGATTAACAAATGAAAGTGAATGAAGGAACCAGTGTATTACCATTGTATATTCTACAGGCTACTGGTTATGGTAATTTCCATTGAAGTTACATTTTCCACCATGCATGACAACAATCTCAACTAAAAATAAAATTTATTTTACAGGAATTGTTGGACGCATATCACCGAAAACATGGGCTGCTATCATGTGTTCTTGGCATCAATTGCAACTGAAGAATATGAATCAATGGCTTCGGCACTGATTGAAATGGGAGCTACAAACAAGAATATTGATGCTAAGGCCTTTGCTAGAGACTTGGAAAAAATCTTTTCATCGATACAGGCAGGCATTAAACATCCACATACTTGCTCTTGATGTCCAGTAAAATTTATTTGCTCTGTCTTATTACTACATTAAATTGGGACAACTGTCTGTCACTTTATGAACCAAAATGTGAACTTTTCTAACTATCTTTATCCATAATGCTTATATTCTAACAGCTTTCTTTTGGATGGACGCAGGAACTGGATACCGAAATAGTTGTTGCAGCAGCCAGGGGAACAACCACAAATACAACTGCTGTGTCCGTAAATGTTATTGTTGATGAGAGACGGATGAATGCACTTTTCCTTGATGCGGTAAGCTGATCCGTTAAAAACTGTTCAATGACTGCATGAGCTGTGTTGCTACATATAATACACCGTTGAAAATTTCCTTATGTTCTTGTCGATTCACTTTGCATGATGTTATTTCCATTTGTTTTTTTACTTTTTTTGTTATATTTGTATTATAGGTTCGTGTTATTGAATCATATGGACTAAAATTTCCTAGAGAGTTTGCACTTCTTATGAAACCACTTCTGTATTTTGATCGGTACACCGGATTGTTGGCCCCCAACTTGAACATGCTACACGACCAGAGAATTTCAGTCTCAAATAGAAGAAGCAGACATGGGGACAGTTTCAAATGAACCTTTCAAGTATGGATGTATTGATATACAGATGATTTCCCATACAAGTAAAAGAGCTCGTTAGCATAAAATGGAAGTGAAGACACATTGCTTAGGAGCTGTAGCTGAGATTTCTTGTAGCCTCTTTGCTTGAACAAGCATAATATTAACCATAAATGATTATCAATTTATTCAGAAAAGTGTAACCTGATGTGTTTCTTGTAATAACTGTTATTAGAAGATAATCATACTGAAGAATCGAGATCAAAAACAATACGAGGCAGGTTGTACAATAAACTCTATAAACCTTTCAAAAATAGGCGATGAAATCGTGAATTTAACTTTCCCAATTTCACGGTGCTATCTTTCATTGGCCTGCATATCGCCAACAAATTTTCTTTCGTGTACCGGACAAAAACTGAATACAGAGGTTTCAGTGAATATTAGGCCTCATAAACTGATTTAACAATGTATTGCAAAATAAACAAATCAAATAAGACAGCCATATCTAGTGAATTCCTATCATACAAAATCAAGAATCTTGTTTTGCTCTTCTATTATATACTTAAAGAACAATCAATTCAATTCTCTGCCAATTGCAAGGAAAATAAAGAAAATTTGTAAAGAATCAATTTAGATTGAGGAAAACCTTAAAAGCAAATCACGTGAGCCATACGTATTGGGAAAAGGGAACGGGAAAACAAACCAATGCTTTATCACTTCAATTCAGATTCTCGAAAACAGAAATTTTATGAGCTTTTGTTTACTTCTTGTACTCCTAAATCTATAAGTCTCCAAGTAGAGAAGAGAATCTGTTTTACCGCCAAGCATACATCTTTTACATTCCCAGACCTCAGGTTTCCTTGCGCAGTTTCAGCTAGTACTGGAGCCAGATGGATCAGACCCTCTAAGCACTTGGCTAAGAGAAGAATATCCCATGAGCTGGTGAAGAGGTGACCCTGTTTTTGCTGATAATTCCTCAATTTCTGAGGATACTTTTCCTGTGTTGGATTTAATGGAGGAAGGCCCTGCTGATTCTTGTGTTTCCACAGAAGTCTTATATTTTTTTCCAGACTGTTTCAGAACAAACTGCGATCCCTTCTTCATTGACTCAAAAGAATCATATGACATATTTCTGGCATCTCTGTTGTCATGTTGATTGTGAAATGGTGAAAATATAACAGGACCTCCATCAGTTGAGCAACTTCTACAGTATGATAACCCATAATCATCTGAACAAGAGACAGGATCAGCAGGTGAAAAAACATTGCCACAAATAGAAGAATCTGAATTTCTTCTATTAATAGCATCGCTGTGGTCATCAGGCTGACTTGGTGGGAGCGCTACATTCTCTGGTGTATATGGAACAATGTGAGTTCTTTTTTCTAGCAAGAACTTAAGCACCTCAGAACAACCACCACATCTTAGGAGATGGAACTTCTTTCTGAAGACAAGAAAATCTGCAGGTAGCTGCAGCGGTTTCAAGCAAAGGTAACAAGTTATGAATGGAGCACCCCCAGCTGTGGGACGGAGATGTCGCTTAGCCAAGTGATGTTTCTCCTTTTTATACTTCTTCATATGATGATCTCCATGCCTTAGATCATCAGACTTGGTTTCACGGCACCAAATAGGGAACTCGGAGTCTGTAAAATGTTGGGGGCTTGAGGGACAAGAGCTGTAGGAATGGGAACAACTTTGGCCAGGGTGGAACCTACAAAATCCCTTATTCTGAGAAAGGAAAGATGGAGGTAGTGGCGCAGAGCATTGAGGATACCATTGCATACATGAGTTGTTTATATGGTAGCTATTGTTTATTGCCTCCCCTGAGAAAGGTATGCATGAGACTTTATGCCGATGGGCCCAGTTGCTTACCTGCCTGCGTCTTTCAGGATATCTATAATAGTTTAATTCATGAGAAAACTTGTCGTCAGGTATCTCACAACTGTAGTTGGAAGGAATATCCTTTTCCTTACTAGTAACTCCAGAGGAAATCCTTCTATGTGGGTTTTCACTCACATGGCATGCTTTATTAAGTTGATCCTGCAGTTCATAAACCATTCTAAGCAGTTTGGTCTTTTCCTGTTCACTTGAACGGTGATGAAACTCATCTTGTAATTGACTGGAAGTGCTACCACATTCATAGCCAGCTGGATAATCCCTTTGATTGAAATGCAACAGAGGTGGGAATTCGTTATTCCGTAATCTTGCCCCATTGCTACCTGTAAAGCCATGTCCTGCATATCCTCCATAATCCATGGTAGAGGGCCTGTTACCAGGCAAAGCTGATGACAAATTACTTGCTTGATGTTGCATTTTGGAATTGCCATTCATATTGGGATTCTGCAGGAACTTGTCCCTTCTGGACCGTTCTTCAGATATAAGTGAGTTCACAACATCCAAAGTATTTTTGCCTAAACTTATGTGCTGGTCAGGAATGTGATCATCCGTTCCATCAAAAGAAGAGACACTGCCGTCATACTCATGAGAACTTCTGATTGTTGGTGATTTAAACATGAAATATTCACTTTTAATGCTGAAATCAGATCTAGAGCTGAAAAACTCTTCTCGTTCATAACTGAGGTTGACACTCATCTGAAATTGGTTTGGCTGTTCATCAGGAGAAGATATAAGAATGTCAGATGAAATGTTTTTGGCTGCTTCCTTAGGAGAAGCAACAATTGAATTATTTTCCATTTTTGCCATGCTGTCACAATTTGAACTTCTCAAAATTGAATTGCTCTTATGATTGACGTCTACAGCCAGTTTCTCTCCCTCTTGTAGCAAGCTCATATCATCTAACTCCATTTCCGAATTGGCTCTTGCAAATTGACATAACTCTTCACTTTCATGATTAGCATCTTCATCTGATGAACAAAATTCATTCGAAACTCCAGGTTGTTTGATACCGCAAACCCGAGAGTCCTTGCAATCACTCTCGTTATTTTGGTCTTCATGTGATGAGTTTACATGTCCAGAACTCTCAGTACTGCAATCTGTGGATATTTTTTTATACATACCATTGTTTTGGTCGAAAGAGCATTCACCTGAAGATGGAAGAATTGCTTTTTGACTAGAGCTGCTACATTCTCCAATCTCAGAGAAACGATCAAATTCATACATCTGAGCAGCTTTGTTTTCATGTAAGCCAGAAGTATTGCTTTCGGCATCGTTCTTTCGATTTTTTACTGCAGGAAGCAAGAAAGTGGATAGAAGTTAATTGACAAGCTTAATTTTATTTCAGATATGTTTGGCACTGTTAACTTCCACCTAACTTTGGAAGCAAAATTGAAAAAAGTGTGGTAACACCAACTTTTAGTAGAATCCACTCATTTTTTTATTATCATTATATATTTTCTGATTCCAACCCCAGCACTTCAATCCAAACATACCCATTTGGAAAAAAAATCAGAAAAGACAGATAAATTAGAGTCAAATCATTCTAAGAATAATAATTAATGGGCAGAAATTTATAATCTAAGTAACAGAATTACAAGAATAATTGAGTATTGTTTTTCTCAGCAGCTTTGTGAGTAATTACCTTGCAGAACTGTGCCACATCCACCACACTTGTATACAGATATATCTGTTGGCTCTGGAAGCAGCAGCCGGCATTTAGGACATCTAACTAATCGAACCTTACGAGTTGGTCCACTGTCCATGATCCTTAAGATATATTTGTGCATTCAATCAACTTCCACCACAAAATTCAACAGAGTTCATAATCAAACAACAGATTCATCCGCAACAGAAGCCTTCGCTGCAAGATTATACATACTGTCCCCAATGCCTACAAGCAAAGAGAAGCATGCATCGTCAGAAATAAAGGAGGAGGAACTACGTTCATGGAAACAAAATTTGATTACAAAACAATAGAAAATTTGAACAATGACGATCAAATTAAACTCTATCACTGATCTGATAACAACAATGTTAAAGTTAGATAAAGAAAATTACAAAATTAGGCATTAAAAGGAAGCGAACAAAGCCATGAAAGTTCTTAAAAGTCATAAGGCATCGTTTGAATGGTTTTCTTTCTCTATACTGATACTATCAAAGACAAGCCTGCAGTTTTTCATAATCAAATCCAGAAAAAATCAAATTGCAATCTGAGATCTACTAAAAGGGGAAAACCACAGGATCAAAAGGTAAAGGTATGAGAACAGCAGTTTCATGAATCATTTATCCAACGGCAGAACAGAATTATGTCACAATTCAAGTAAAATGAAAACAGAAACGGTGCCAGTCAACATTTCATGCATGTATAAATATATAGAAACCTATATAATAGAGAAATGGGGAAATTAATGGAACTATAACGATGTGGTGCTAAACACTAGTGTGATTGCTTAAAAACAGAAGAAAATTAAAGGGCCTTCTTTGATGGGATCAAACGATACTATATATGAAACAGAACAAAGTACATACCTTAATATAGAAATTAATAAAGGATCCATAGAAACTGGGTAAAGGGAAGACATAAGAAATGTTGAGGACATTAAGTATAGAAATAGAAGGAGATTTTTATATAAAAAAATGGAAATGGGAAATATTAAAGAGTGAAGACAGATGTAGACTAAAAGAAAGAAGAGAGTTTCTTTTCGTGGAAGCAAAGTTTAGAATGAGAATCTCTTGCTGCTTTCTGTTATATGATGATGTCGTTTCTATTTCTTTGCATTTCACATTAAGACTACGTGAAAGTCTTCCCTCTTTTGAAAGTGATGAAGAAACTTATTCAGAGTCAGATCATCAGCTCCTTCATATCAATTCCAAACAACTTCAGATTCTTGTTTTTCATGTTGTTCCGCTGCTGCGTTTTGGTCTTTGTCTTTCTTTGACAAAACTGGGTATTTCTGTTAGTGTTGTTGGAATTACAGAGAAGAGATGTGTGATGGTGGGGAAGGAGGGTTAGAGTTGACGTCGGTGCCGTTTGTATTTAAGACACAGCCCCACGTCTGATCCTCCTGTCTCATCAACTCTTATAGATATCATTCTACCTACGTATTCTTCATTTTTCTCTTTTTACTTTTAATAATTTCTAGAATTCAACGTTTATTATTATTATTATATTTCTTTTCACTTCCTCTCATTTCGTGACTCTTATTGTATTTTGTACGCCAGTTGGGGAATTGTGCTTTTTTAATTTATCAAGTCAAACATAATTTCTTTTTCCCTTTTTACAATCTATTTAATCTTTTGTATATGCTTATAAAGTTGAAATATAAAATTTATGCTCCATCAAATGGAATACCTCGTATTAAAAAAAATATATATATATATATAAGATTGAATATAATATTTTTATTGACTTTATCATTTTATACTTAATATATAATTTTAATAATAAATTTTTATAATATTTTTTTGTAAACTTTATTATTTTACACTTAAACATATAATTTTACTAATAAATTTTACTAATATTTTTTAACTTTATCATTTTACATTTAAATATATAATTTTACTAATAAATTTTTACTTTTATAAAAAAAAAAAAAAAAAAAATGTTGTCTGTTAATCATGTTTGAGTTTACCAATAATTGAAATGGTTTTTCTCCAATGAGTAGATTGACTTGGATAGAATTACAACATAAGTTACTGGGTAGATTTCAACCATAATTTTTTCCTCCCATAATTAATAATTTTAAACCTCCACTAAATTTTTCTATTCTTATCAGAAACGAACTATTTGCATTATTTCAATTTAGACATTCAACTACCTACATCAATGGCCACTGTGATATATATATATATATATATATATATATAAGGGAGAAAGACAAATTTCTCCTTAATTTTTTTTAAAAAGTCAAATATTCCTGTATCAGTAAATTTTTAACAAATATCTTCTATCATTTAAAAATACAATAAATACCCTTTCACAAAAAATAAAAGAATATATTTTATCACACAAGCCCCTAATTTTTATCATATAAATTCCTAATAAAAATATTTTAACTAATATTTTTGTTAAAAAATATTTTAAATTTAATTCAAAATTTTAATACTTTAATTTACAATACTTTATATTAAAAATATATAAATTAATTTTTAAAAGTAAAATTTAAAATATTTTTATTTAATATTTATAAAAA
>JAWDEX010000009.1:5900933-5938223 GCA_035221805.1 Trichilia hirta
ATCAATATATTTAGACCTATCATAAATTGTAGAATTTTTTTCAAGATGCACTGCACTCTGACTATCACAATGTATAACATATCTCTCCTAAGAAAAGGAAAGCTCCCTCACAATTCTCTTCATTCAAGGTAATTCTTTACAAGTTTCAACAATAACAATAAATTCTGCTTTTATAGTAGATAAAGCAATACATTTCTGTAATCTGGATTGTGAAGACAAAGCTCCCCCTGTAAAGGTAATCAAATAGCCTAAAATAGACTTTCTTACATTAATATCTCCTACCATGTCTAAATTAATGAATGCTGAAATAATAGATTTTCTTATTCTAATACACAAACACAAACTAGAAGTACTATAAAGATATCTCAAAATTCACTTCACTGCATTTTAAGACTTTTTTCCTAGATTAGAAAGAAACCAACTAGTAACACTAATAGCATGAGCAATATCTGGTCTTATACAAACTATTATATATATCAAACTATCAATTGTTGAAGCATAAAAGAGACTCTTTATTTCTTCCTTCTCTTTCTCACTAAAAGGACATTATTTTTTACTCAATTTACTGCATTTCACAAAGTACCACGAAGATATCTCAAAATTTACTTCACTATATTA
The DNA here is from genome assembly GCA_035221805.1 of Trichilia hirta. Classification (NCBI taxonomy): domain Eukaryota; kingdom Viridiplantae; phylum Streptophyta; class Magnoliopsida; order Sapindales; family Meliaceae; genus Trichilia; species Trichilia hirta. Next base: position 5,901,552 of record JAWDEX010000009.1, read on the forward strand.
TAATACTCTTTTCTTAGATTAGAAAGAAATCAACTAGTAACACCAATAGCATGAGCAATATCTGGTCTTGTATAAATTATTGCATACATCAAACTATTAATTGCTGAAGCATAAAAAGACTCTTTATTTCTTCCTTCTCTTTCTTACTAGAAGGACATTACTTTTTACTCAATTTAAAATGTGTAGCAAGAGGGGTGCTCACCATCTTAACTTTGTCTATGTTGAACCTTTGAAGTATCTTTTCAATATATTTCTACTGTGATAGCCATAATTTCTTGGCCTTTCTATTATTAATGATTTTTATGCCAAGAATTTGTTTTACTGGTCTTAAGTCTTTCATAGAAAAAGACTTTCTCAACTCTTACTTTATTTTTGTAATCCTAGAAGCATTACGACCAATAATAAGCATGTCATCAATATAAAGTAATAAAATAATAAAGTCATCATCAGAGAATTTTCGCACAAAACCAAAATGATCAGAAGTAGTCTTCTTGAATCCTTGCTTTCTCATAATATAATCAAACTTTCTATACCACTACCTCAGAGCTTGTTTTAGAGCATACAAACTCTTCTTTAATCTACAGACATAATTTTCTTTTCCCTTGACTTTGAAACCTTCTGGTTGTTTTATGTAAATCTCCTTATCTAAATCACTATAAAAAAAAAAAAAGCAATCTTCAAATTCATTTATTTAATCTCAAAGTCAAAACGAACTGTTAAACCCAAAATAACTCTAAAAGATGACATTTTTATAAATTGAAAAAAAATTTTCATCAAAATCAACTCTTTTCTTCTGATTAAAACCCTTGACAACTAATCTCATTTTGTATCGTGGAACTAAAGTACCATCTTTATGCTTTATCTTGAAAACTTATCAATTTTTCAAAGCTCTTTTGTTAATAGATAACTTAATCAAATCAAAAGTGCGATTATCATAAAGAGATTCTATCTCATCTTTCATGACTTCTAACCAATTTTCTTTTGGCTTACTATCCAAGACTTTCTTAAAATTTTAGGTTCTCTCCCATCTATAGTAAGTACATACTCACTAGAAGGATAACGTGATAAGGTTCTTCTCACTCTATCAGATTTTTTAAGAGAAATTTCTAGAATCTCTTAAGTTATTGCCTCTATAGATGTTGAATATTAATTAATTTCAATATTGTCAATTGGACATCTAAAATTTTCACACTTTGTTGGTCATTCTGGACTTGATTGTCACTCTCAGCTTTATTAGGCATATTATTCACAGAAACTAAATCAATATCAACCAAACTTTCACTACTTTCAGAATCTTTCTTCTTAGCCTTTTTAATGTCTTTAATAATCTGGTCTTTAAAAAACACTACATCACGACTTCTGACAAGCTTCTTTTCAACTAGATCATACAACCTATACCTATAACTAAACTTATCCTGATCATAACCAATGAAGATGCGCTACTTGGTCTTAACATCCAACTTCGACCATTTATCTTTAAAAATATGCACAAATGCTTTACATCTAATGATCGTAGGAAACACTTTGCCAAATCAAATTCTATCAAAAGGATAACCATTCAAACCAACAATAGGAGAAAAATTAATAGCATGAGCAACTGTACAAAGTGCTTCAGCACAAAATGAATTTAGCAGTTTTGCTTCTATAAATAAACATCTAACTCTCACTACCAAAGTTTTGTTCATTCTCTTTGCTAAACCATTCAACTGAGAAGTCTTGAAAAGAGTCTTCTGATTTCTAATATCTTGTTGTCTACAATAGTTATCAAACGGTCCACAACATTCACCACCGTTATCAGTAAGAATATATTTTAATTTCTTGCCTATTTGTCTTTCAACCAAGGCTCGAAATTCTTTGAATATCTCAAGAACTTGACCTTTGATCTTCAAAACATAAACCTAAAGTTTTCTTAAATGATCATCAATAAAAGTCATAAAATAAAGTGTACCACAGTGTGATCTAATCATGCACCATTGTCTTCATACTTACAATCCTTATAACAATCGACTCTAATACTACTTATTAAGATTTGAGGAGCATGCCCAAAATTAGGGGGAACACACAAAAGATCAAATAAATAAATATATTCATGGACTTAAACATCACTTATAATCTAAAATTTTAAAGCATTAAAGTTCATAAGTCCATTCCACTTATATATTATTCATTTATTTTTTAAACTTTTAGTATAAGATATTTTTATTTTAGATATTCACATTTAAACCCAATAATTCCCTGCCTTAAGTAGCTTTAGCTCTCCCAATTTGATGCAAATATTCCTCCAATTCTTCGTATATCTTCATGCACTCTAAGTACTTCTCATAAAGCTTTCGGCCACTTTCTAAATTACCAAGCATCGGAGCTAAATCAATGTATTTTACAAAAATATTTTCCTTCGGAGCTTTCCAATTTGCATTACCCAAAGTTCGTCGAGCACCATTTGTATTCAGCTGCCTAATTTCAACTCTGTAGCCAACAGACATTTTTGCAAATGAGAACTTGCTGTGATATTTTTGCAAATGAGAATTTGCTGTGACGAATCAGATACGGACACTGCCGATAAACTTCCCTTGTCCACTCAATATCTCTCGTTTCAAGCTCCTCATACATCGCAAACTTAATCCAGAAATATATGTATCGGCCCAGTATTTTTTCTTCTCAGCCGGAGGCACATTCGTACACCTCCGCAACTCTGGTTTGTTGTTATTAGTGATGTTCTCTTCCAAGTGAATGTAATCAAACCATCTGTCGTAATTCACTGGATTCTTCCTCACTTTATTTTGGTGCTCAAATCTTTTCTTCCTTACAACCAAATCATCAATCTCTTCCTCTTTTCCATACTGCCTCTCAAACGCCATGAACTTTGTACCGGAGCTCGAACTTTATGTGGGACAGCCAGCCTTGCTGATCCGGCATCCAGTTCATCCACCATTCAAAAATTTGTCTTGCTCTGGCTACATTCCCAGCATTCCACTGTGACAGCGCGTTCATACATCCTCCGAGCACGGTCGAAATCTTTCTGAGACTCTTCACTGTGCGTATTTTTTCCATACTATGACATCCCACTTGACTTGCCGGATTTGGTCTTCGAATTCCTTGCGTTTGCGAAGTCTCAAGTAAGCGAGCTCGCTGGATCAGTAATATTCTGCTTCGGTTGTCGGATATCCGTGAGATAGAGTTCACGAGCTTCACTAAAAGTTTGTTCTGCGGTGATCTGGATCGGTGCTGGCGTTTTGTCCTTGACTGGGACTATGCGCGGGAGATTCAATTCATCGAGATACAATGGATATAAATCTGTCGCCATGATGGTTTCTTATTGGGGAAAGACGAGGATTTTGCTGAATACAAAGAGAAGTCTACGAGTGGAAATATTTACATAGAACTCCATATAAATAGCGCGTGTTTTTCATGAATCCTAGGATTCCTAAAGCAAGACGGATTAGGATTGGAAACTCAGAATCCTTCTACTGGCGGCAACTTTTGCGGGAAGTTATTTTCCTTCTTCGAACTGGTTTCGCGGTTGATGCGAATGACGTAAATTTGATGGGCCCAGCAAGCTTATTCCAATGGGCCCAAATCGTTCGGCCTAAATACCATAAATGGACCGGCTCAGTCCCTAACGGTAGCCGATCTCCACCGTTCCAGATAGAAAATCAAACGGTCTAAAACGCATGGAATATTATCATACACTCCCGGAGACGACGATGGCCAAATCCCATGGGCTTGCGGGGTATCATTGACATTGACATTGACACTGAGAAACAAAGTTCCCTTCATTAAAGCTGGTTAGGCTTACAATTCGGAGAAGAAATGGCAGGCGAAGCTACTATGTTTAAGTTTCTGAGGCCGAGGCTCCGCCCACAACCTGAAGACATACAGGCGGCGGCCGTGTGGGGTGTCGCTGCAGTCAGCACTGCTATTTGGCTCGTCCAGGTATTTTCCTTTTCATAATTCTCTCTCGTTTTTGTATTTGTTTCGTGTTATCGTTAGATCTCTTGTTTTGTTTTTTCTTCTATTTTTTATGATTTCCGGGAAGGTTTTGATTAAAAATCTGTACTTCTTGTTTCTGGTATTGTCTTCTCCTTTTTTTTTTTGTTTCAAAATATTGGATTTTGTCTGCTTTTAATCTGATTTCTCTTTGGTATCTGGAATTTTTATTGGCAAATTGATAGTTAGATGTTCTGGCTGTTTGTTTGTCAATCTGAATCGTAGTTACATGTAAATATTATTAGTTTTATTTGTTGTCAAATAATGGTCAGGCTTAATTTTTGAAATGTTGCGAGCTAATTTTCAGTACTAGATGTTCAGACTGTTTGTTTATGCATCTGAATTATAGTCACGTCTAAATATTGTTGGATTTCTTGTCATGAATTCGGTTTAGAAGGTCATGGAGACATATTTCAACAATCAAAATTGGTAAAAAGCGTGAAAAAGTAAGATTTTCATTCTTTGCAAGGATATTTCATGATTATGAATCGCCAAACTGGTTCCAAATGTCTATCAAGGAATCCGAACATTCCATATTGATCATACTATCAGCATGTGGGCAGATTGTGTTCATACTTAAATGCAATATTTGCTTCTTTGTCTTGTTGGAATGATGAATCATTAAACTTGTAAGACTGTCATGTGTGGTTCTATGAATTTTGTTGTTGTGTAAAGACTGCTTTATGTTTTTTCCTCCTTCTCATATTTTCAAATTTTACGGGGCACTAGCTTTTATCAATTTTTTTCGTTGATCTTGAAGGTCTATTATTGTATTTTTAGTGTTTTCCTTGGTTTTAGTTAAATATTAACATTAGATCATACTCCGGAAAGTGGTGTTAGCGCACTTCTCAATTCCACTTTACTTGATTTCAATTGTTTTTGGTATCACTTCAATTATTTCTTCCTGTGGCCCAATTTTGCACTGCTTTTGGGAGGTTTTCCTTTGCGTCAAACCACTTGGTTAAACTTATGCAACTTGTATACCATATTTTGTTTGTGCTCTTGCCAGAGGGGATGAGGCCGATATTCTGCTATTGAAGCTTAGATTTTAAATCAACTGAATGTATTCGTGGTTTATGTGAACTTAGGTGATAACATTTAGAATATAATTTTATTTTTATCTTTTAATTTTTCCTCATTTGTGATCAATTTGTTGTACGTTGTTTTGTTTTTCTTTTCAAGAGAAGAGATATTATGAAATTTTTGTATTTGTCTAATTATCTTTGCATTTATTAGTTCTAGGCTGAGAGAACGTTATTTCTCTTGCAGTTACCGAAGAAATTTAGAGGATTTTGATATAAAAATGTGCCTTTTCATTACCTATTATAATTTTTTATCTTTATTCTGAACCTCTGCTAACCTTAAAAGCTTTTTTCCGTACAAGCCATTTGATTGGTTTAAGAAGACTTTTTTGGAGAGAGAGGAGTCTGCAAACAAGTAAAACAGGGATTGGAGATCTGGGTAAGCTTTGTGGTTTCATCTTTTGGGTTTTGTATGAGAAGAACATGGACAAATTTTATCTGAATAATGTTGTTTCACTTTCTATTTGATTTCATGTTGAGGCCATTTGGCATTTAATTTTCGGTGCATGTGATAGACTCGTAGCCATAGGCCTGTCTTGAATTGTCAATTTTAAACAAGAGAAAATCCGTATTCAGCTGTATCTTTGTTCTGCCTTCAAAGAGAAGCGTTAATTCTTTTGATATTCCCTGAAATTTTGTCTGCTTAATTCATTTTGAATTCCTATCTCCTTTCGGCATGGCATGGTCTCCATTTGTTGATTGCGATTATTATGGATTATGGAATAATTGTGAAAAGATTTTTATCCTAGATATTAGTCCAAAAAGCTTTGGAGAAACTCTCTATATGGGTGGAGAAACCGCTCTGATGTCTCACCAAAACTCAATCATGAAGGCAATGTCAAATAGACCACTATAAGGAAATTTGATGTTTATTATCAAACTGCAACTGGCGTTCCCCGAAGTTCAGTCATGGTAAAAGCAAACGAATGGAGTCTGATCTTTATTTTTTGTGTTTCCACTAATGAACGAAATAACTAGCTCCCATTATAGTAAAAGCGATATGAACAATGTGACTGAATTCTCTTTGTCCCTAGCAACCGCACCAAATTATTAGGACAAAAAAAAAAAAGATACGTGAATGGATTATAGAACAGTCAAAAGGAGTCGAGAAATACAAGGGCGTACACGGAGAAGAAAAGAACCGACTTCTTTCCTTTTCTCTCAAGGTTGCTGAGCCTCCTCTCTCTCTTTCTACAATACGGTATGCTGACGACGTTGGTATGGTCTTAACAAAGGCAGTAAGTCAGGTTGATCATCTTCAAGCATTGGTTCTGCTCTGTACACAGGAAGTGAAAAATATCAGGAGCTCAAAAGATAATTCCACGGTTATAATAAACAACACAAGCCTAAAAAATCGTGATAATGGATGAAACTCGGACTCACTTTGATGGATAAATGGCTTCATAAAGCATCACAGCGTCAAAACTTGCATGTTTCTGAGATTCAGCAACTTCATATTTTGTCCTTGTCATCAAATAGACATCCATTTGTTTTGATTTACTGACTCCATGCCTCGTCTCTGAAGTCAGCTCTTGGACGGAGCCAAGAACTGACATTCATTATACTCTTTTTCCATAATTTCCTGCTATTTTCTAGAAGTGACTCACAAGCATTACATGCACTCCCAAGTATCTCTACTCTCACCCTGAGTGATGATATGTCCTCTGATAACGCAACACAAAAAACCGGCCTCAATGTCAAAAACTCCATGCTTGCAAGATGAACAAGAGGATAATACGCTCATCTGGGCCATCAAAACGCCCAGATAAAAAAACTGTATGCGTCTCCGTATCCTCCTCCATTGTGCATTTTCCCGCAAATTCCAAAATTATATCACTAGAAGACAACAAAGGCCAATGGCCAAATTTAATACGACTAATAAAGTCACTTACATTGCGCACTTGAAACCTTAAGGTTTACCTGGATTCCTGATAAAAATCCTCCCTAATTCTGAAACCGGAAAACCTTCTCTTAAATTCAAATCTGTCAAAACAGTTTCAGAAATATCAAGGTGCTCATCTGAAAGCCAGCATGTCCCACTAACTTCCACAAAATACATCAATATCAAGAAGTTCCCCCTTCACCGGTTGCTCTATTCCATTTCGATTTCTGAGTATAATTGTTTTCTAGGATCACACCACCCCATCGATATGGACGGGATTGCTTCCTTCTACCCATCACTTAACAAAATAGCTACCAAAATCAATGTAATATCACCACAAAATCAATATAAAAGCACAACTGTGCATCGATACAAAATTTAAAAAGCAATTTCAGTTCCCGATAGATTATAGAAACAAACCCAGACGAGAACAAGCTTTATTAACAATAAAAAACAACAACAATTGAGCGTTAATTAAGTTAAACTGTATGAAACTGTACCCAGAAACTAAACAAACGAATACAAAAATAGAAGGAAAAAATTACTAGGACAAGTGCAATTGCATTTAACTGCATAGTTTTGACGCCGAATCAAAATTAATGCAATACAAGATGAAAATTTGATCCAAAATATTCGAATTTTTCTGAGCAAATACGAAGAACTATCATTTAATCCAATCTGGCGCACTCATGTGAACAACAATATATAAATTATTAGTTATAAATATAGATAAAAAAGAATCTCATTCCTGAGCAACCCTTCGAATTATGAGGAAGCTGATGTGTGTTAGTTAGAAGTTGGCCGGCCGGAGAATGAAACACACTGGCCAGTTATGCTTGATTCGTGGATTTTTTAATTTCTGGATATTTTTTTCTGGGACTTCGTTAACGGCGAGACTAAACCGACAGCAAACTGCACATCTGTAAGTAGTTACTTACTGCTGATTGCTATGTCGTTTTATAAACGTGACAGCTAGTACCATCGTACACTGATTCAATGTAATTAAAGAAATTTAAATTTAAAAAAATTAATATGAATGATAATTGTTTTATACTTTGAAGATTAATAATTGTTTGGAAATCGAATTTTATTTTTTAATTATTTATTTAAAATATAATTAAATAAATAATTATACATAAACGAACAATTATTTAATATAATAATTTTAATTATATATATTTAATTAAAAAATAATTTTTTATATTAATTAATTAACTTAAATTAATAATTTAATTATTCAGTTAATAGACGAATAATCCTATAGTACTGAATTATTTTTATTCGAATTTAACATTCTTAACATAATTAATAAAACAATAGAATTTGGACAAAAAAAAAAAAAAAATTGGTAAGGCGAATACGAGTTTACGTGAATTTCGAAATTATAATGGGATAAGCTGTTTACCCTACAACCTATTGTTCAAAGACAAAAAACCTAATTTTACAATTTAGGGTTTTGCTGTGTTAATTGTGATAGTGACTAAACTCATTATTACACTATGAAAGGAGGAAGAAAGAATTTAATGAGAGCAGCGGGAGAGCGAAGCTTAACTCTTCAAGATGGTCAAAGTATTATGCTAGTGGTCTCTCTCAGAGGTTCTAATGTAATTGAGGTATTCTTCGATCTAAAACTTCAATTTTTTTTTTTGTAGTTTAATTACATACTTGCTTTCTTTTCTCCATAAATTTGGATGTGCAGCAAGTGGGTTATAATATCTTGGGTAACATTAATTCGGAGTTTATTTATTTGTTGATTTTCCGGCTAAAGTTTGCTTTCTTATTACTATCTGTTTCTTGTGCTTGTTTATTGATTCAAATGTGAAAATCTTTGTTCTATGGTTTGCATTCGCTGCTTATCTCATGGTGTAAATTTACTGTTAAGGTTTAACCCGGAAATGTCTTAGTTGCTATGAGCTTGTTCTGAGACGTTTTCTGTATTTGCCCAATATGTTTTTATTGTTATTTTGTTTCTGCTATGTTTTGCTGTCTTAAGGTAATGGACGCACAAGGTGAGAAATCCCTAGCTCTATTTCCAGCAAAGTTTCAGAAGAGCATGTGGATAAAACGAGGTTTGTTTCAAATAAACTAAAATCAATTCAAAATGTTGTTTCTTATCCCTAAACTTGATGTTATAAACTTATGAATGATTTGTTTTTCATAATGTGCCATGCATTGGTGTTGTATTTGTCATCTACTTGCACAATCTCCATTAGTTCGCTTACCTCTTAAGTGATATATCCCATGAAAATAGTTTTCCTTTTCAAGTAGCTTATCTGTTATATATTACAATAAGTATCATATGATGTTTGGGAAAAATAGAAACTGAAGAAGTTAGTAGCGGCAGTGGAAGCATCAATCGTGTGAATGTTCTTGCTTTCATATGCATACCCTATTGCTATTATTATTATTACTGTTATTATTATTATTATTATTATTGTTATCTGATGGGCTGGGATATTATGTTGCCCTCCCATTGTGCAGGGAGTTTTGTCATAGTTGATGAAAGTGGAAAGGAGAAGGCTATCAAGGATGGCAGCAAGGTGGCATGTATCGTAACTCAAGTTCTCTTCTATGAACAAGTCCGTTCACTTCAAAATTCTTCACAATGGTGTGTCCTCTTCACATCTCAGATGTAGCAAATGATCTAATAAGATGGCGTATGTCTAGTGCATTTCACACCTTTGCCAGTATTATAGCATTATAAACCTACTCCAGCGTTTTACTCTAAAACTTAATTTGACTTGAGCTTCCTGAAGTAACTAAATATCGACATAAAGGTACTCTTAACTTTTCCTGCTTCCAGATTGTGACTTTAAAAATGTGATGATAATATTCTGCTTAAAGCAATAATCAGACGTGCCCTTCTCAACTGCATAGTTGATCTACAGCGCAATCCTTACTGCAATTCTGTTATTTTTAGCCTGATTTTTATTGGCAAAGCTCGCTTCTGCTGCTTGACGCAGGCCAGAAAATTTCAAGTCTCCCGGTTTGGATGATGCTAACAAAAGCATGGAAAAACACTGCTCCAATCATGAAGAGAGCGATCAGTCTGAGTCAGATGATGATGATGGACTTCCTCCGCTGGAAGCCAATACAAACAGAAGAAAACCGTTGGAGTTGGAGACAGAATCGGATTCAGAATCCAATTGAGGATCGGATACAGATTCATAATCTATTGAAGCTATCGATCGAAACTTGTCTTCAGTTCGATGGATGGAATTTCTGTGCCACAGATCTTAAAGTTTTGTAATGAAACACTACGAACATTAAATGGATTATTCATTTGATTTTATGCAACTGTTCTTATCATAATCATCGAATGTGCTGCACTTGTAGCAATAATCTCTTTTTTTTCTTTGTTTCAATTACCTACATATTCTATCAAAAGGAAAGTAATAACCGCCACAATTATTCTTTAACCACAAATTATTCGTGGATGAAGTAAGAGATGAGCAGCAAGTTTTGTCTTTTTATTTAGGAAGCATATGCAACAGTGGGCGGGGCCTTGAAAGACATGTCATTCTTGAAAAGTTATCAATTTACAATAAAGTAGAACTAAAAATTCAAATTTACTACAAATTAATATAATTTATATTAATTGTTAATAAATTATTATAATTATTAATTATAAAAAATGAGGACCGCTAATTATCATTGTGCATAAACAAAATTTGTTCGTCTGGCCTTATTCTTTACAACGAGCGGAAGCTGAACTCGGTTGACGAAAATCCGTCAGAAAATCTACGACCGACTGTTTGGCCGTGGCAGGAAGTGTGGGTCCTTAAATAGTACGCCACGTGGCATCACGGCCTTCGCGTTTTTATCTCAGAAGCTCCGTAAACCGTTCAACAGAATAGAAACAGCGACTTACTGGAATTTGTTAAGAGTGGCCTTCATCAATCAAGTGTGGTGTACAGAGAAACAGTAAAAATATATATATATATATGGCAATTTCTACCATTATAGGCAGTCGCTTGCCGTTGTTCTATCATCCCAAGGTTCGGTTTCTTATTTCTTCCTCTTCATCTCGTCCTTTCACAAATATTAACAGTAACAATGTATAAATTTGGGTACTTTGGACACAGTTGCCTGCAGTTACGAATGTATCAGGTGGATTAAGGAAGATCAATAATCGGCCAAAGAGATTCACTTTACTTGCTCAGTACTCGCAAACTCAGGATCTCTTCTCTTCTGGCCTTCAAAGTTCGGTATTTTTTTGTTCTTTCTCTTTCGCCAAGTCGAAGTTCACTAATTTTTGGTGAAATTGTAGAAGCTAAGAATATTTGTTCTGAATGCAGACAGAATTGAGAACTTGCTCAAATTGGTGGAGGATATAGTCCAAACATCTATAAACACTGGCCCACGTGGAGCTCTTCGGCTAGCTCAAGGTATACAAGCTTCTGTTGGAGTAGGTGGCGAGTGGCTGGCTGATGTATCAAAGGTTTTCTCTTGTTTGGTTTTTTCCTATTTTTGATTCTTTCTGCTATTAGTAGTTCAAAATTCTGTCGTCGGTGTCTTTTTGGTAAGAATTCTGTCTGGATTTCCTATGATTCTATTTTCTTTGCCTATTGTATTTGACAATCCTGTTTACAAATGTTACACAAACCTTTAAATTGCAGTCAACAAGTACAGGCTCTGGATTACCAACTGAATTGCAGCTGGGATTGCTTTCCCCTTTGTATTTGAGGAAATTATTTGAACGCATGGGAGCAACCTATATTAAATTAGGCCAGGTAAGTTAAGTATTGTAATTTAGTTATTTGGTGGCAATTTTTTTTTTTCCTTTCTTTCGGGTGGAATATTTGAGTACCTAATGCTTAAGTGGACTTGTATTTTCCCAGTTTATAGCATCAGCGCCAACCTTGTTCCCTCCTGAATATGTAGAGGAATTTCAGAACTGCTTTGACAGGGCCCCAGCTGTTCCTTTTGAAGAGATAAAAAGGACCATAAGGGAGGAACTAGGGAGGCCAATAGAAAGTGTCTACGAACATGTTGACCCAACACCAATTGCCTCAGCCTCGATAGCGCAGGTTATGTCTGTTCCTTCTCCCCATTTCTGTTTTGGTTGTTATTAATATTCTAAAGTTTCTGTTGAGATATGTGTGATATTCTGCTTAGGTTCATGGTGCAAGGCTCCTAGCTTCCCAAGAGGATGTAGTTATAAAGGTCTTGAAACCTGGAATAGAGGATATTTTAGTTGCAGATCTGAACTTTGTTTACGTTGTTGCTCGCATATTGGAGTTCTTGAATCCTGAACTCAGCCGCACATCACTGGTAAATTGTTGGCTTTTCCAGATCTTAGCTTAACTTAGCTAAAGACATTCGTGCTTTTAACATATATACTAAAATTGTGAAAAAAGAAACTTATAGTTTATATGATTCCCTTCGTATTGTGTTTATCGATCATCAACTTCTCTTCGTTATGCATAATAAATGCAAAACAATGTTCATTATGCTATACCACTGTGGCATTGTCTGCGGATCTACACCCTCAATGGCTGGTTTCTGCTCCATGTTATTGTTAAGTGGAAATCTAGCCCAATGACTCTGTGGGAACTCGAACCTCTTCCCACTTGGGAAGGGAGGTGAGCACTTTACCTCTAGGCTACTTGTGGGTGCTCAACTGAGAGCAATCTCTGATTGTTTTGATATAGGTTTTCTCTTCATTCATATATGTCCTCTCATTGATTAATTATTTGTCTTGTAGAAATAACCGTATCTTATAGTTGCTATTATAATGTTCCATCCTTTTAATAGGTTGGTATTGTCAAAGACATACGGGAGTCAATGCTTGAAGAAGTTGACTTTCAGAAGGAGGCTACAAATATTGAGTCCTTTAGGAGATATCTAGAAGTGATGGGACTCACAAGGCAAGCTACAGCTCCCATAGTGTATCGCCACTGCAGCACCCACCGTATTCTGACAATGGAGAGGCTTTACGGAGTTCCTCTTACTGACCTTGACTCAATCAGCTCACTTGTTTCCAGTCCAGAGAACAGCCTTATAACTGCCCTTAATGTATGGTAAGATGTTTGTAATTCACTTGCAAAATTTTATGACCATTAGTGGATGTGGTCAATGTTAAAAGACTTCAATATTTTAATACGATATCTCCCTGCAGGTTTGGCAGTCTGCTTGCCTGTGAAACCTTCCATGCAGATGTTCATGCTGGCAATTTGTGGTTGTTACGTGATGGTCGGATTGGTTTTCTTGATTTTGGTATGAACTTATCTTTATCTTATTATGTCACTGTTGGCTTAGAGCTCTGGTCTACTCTAAGATACACTAATTTCTGTCGTAAGTTCTAATTAAATGCTTTGATATAGTTTTGACAATCTAGATGATACTGGAACTCATCATCAGATAAGATTTTGTTTATTAAAACAATATTTAGTGCTACCCGATAGTCTAACACACTGTTGGTAGACTCAATAAGGTTTCTAAATTGAAACCCTCAGTATTTCCTGAAATTTTCTTTGTTGACGTTCTTTCCCATCCTACAAGTAAATTAACAGACATTGGAAGAAGTTCAAAATAAATTCATGACATGATGTGGTCAATTGTTCTGTAGTATCACTTGTAAGCAAAAACGTGGTGATTCTGAGTATCATTGAAAAGGTTTTGTGGAAGTCAAAATTTAGGAAAAGGATACAGAGAGCAATATCGATGGGCATGAAAGTGAACAATTCAATAATTTATGTACTTTGATGTCCATGTCTGAAACTGCTTGTGTCTCCTGAGTGAACATCCTCAGCTTTGACATTTTTCTTTTAGCTAAATATATATCCTTCGGTCTCCATCCAAAAAAAGGAGGGACTTACCACCTTATATTTTAAGAAAATCTCTCTTCCTTTGTACCCTGAACTCATAGATCTTCTGCTTTATACCTGTCATTTAAGCTGTTTGCAAAATCATAATGGAGGTCTCTACTCTCTAGGTATTTCAAATTTTTGTAAACTTCACATTAAGAAAGTTCTGACATTATTCTTAAGATCAATGCACTTATTGAACTTATGACTATCAGTAGCTTCTGTTTTTACTTTAATTTATTGAATTGTCACTATGTTATTTCATAATTTGTGACACTGTTTATATTTAATTAACAAATGAAAGTGTTTCAAGGAAAATGTGTATTACCGTTATTCTACAGGCTACTGGTTACGGTAATTTCCATGGAAGTTACCATTAAGCGCCATGCATTAAAACAATCTCAACTGAAAATAAAATTCAATTTACAGGAATTGTTGGACGCATATCCCCCAATACATGGGCAGCTATGGATGTATTCTTGGCATCAATTGCAACTGAAGAATATGAGTCAATGGCTTCGGCGCTGATTGAAATGGGGGCTACAAACAAGAATATTGATACTAAGGCCTTTGCTAGAGACTTGGAAAAAATATTTTCGTCTATACAGGTAGGCATTAAATATCTACATACTTGCTTTTTACCACTAGTAAATTTTGTTTATCTCTGTCTCATTACTACATTCAATTGGGACAACTGTCTGTCACTTTATGAACCAAATTAATGATGAACCAGAATATGAACTTTTCCAACTATTTTTATCCATGATGCTTATATTCTAACACCTTTCTTTTGGATGGATGCAGGAACTGGATACCGAAATAGTTGTTACAGCAGCCAGGGGAACAACCACAAATGCAACTGCTGTGTCTGCTAATGTTATTGTTGACGAGAGACAGATGAATGCACTTTTCCTTGATGTGGTGAGCTGATCTGTTTAAAATTGTTCAATGACTGCACGAGCTTCAATACCGCTACATATAACACATACGATTGAAAATTTCCTTATGTTCTTGTAGATTCGCTGTGGATGGTGTTATTTCCTTTTATGTAACTTTTGTTATGTTTGTATTATAGGTTCGAGTTAGCGAATCATACGGACTAAAATTTCCAAGAGAATTTGCACTTCTCATGAAGCAACTTCTGTATTTTGATCGGTATACCCGATTATTGGCCCCCAACTTGAACATGCTACAGGACCAGAGAATTTCCATAGTCTCAAATCGAAGGAGCCAGAGGGATAGTTTCCAATGAATCTTTAAAGTATGGATGTCTTGATATACAGATGATTTCGCATAGAAATAAACCGCCTCGTTGGCATAACGTTGGAGTGAAGACACATTGCTTGGGAGCTATAACTGAGATTTCTTTTACCATCTTCGGTCGAACAACCGTAATATCGACCATAAATGATTAGCAGTTTATTCAGAAAGTTTATCCTTATGAATTCCTTGGAATAACGATGTTACTAGAATATAATCATACTAAAGAATTGAGATCAAAAACAATACGAGATAGGTTGCGCAAAGAACTCACAAAACTAGCAAAACGAGGGGATGAAATCGGAAATTAACGAAGCTTTCCCGATTTCACAGTGCTATCTTTCATTGGCAAGCATACGTGAAAAATTTTATTTCGTCTGGCAAAAACTGAATGCACAGGTTTCAATGAATATTAGGCCTCGTAAACTGATTAAACTATGTATTACAAAATAAACAAATCAAATAGAAACATTCATATCCAATGTATCTTACAAAGTCAAAGAATCTTGTTTCGTTCTTCTATTAAATACTTCAGAAAAATCAATTCAATTTTATGCCACTTGCAAGGAAAATGATGAAAATTTTCACAGAATCAATTTAGATTGAGGAAAACCATAAATACATATCGAGTGAGACATAAATAGTGGGAAAGGGGACGGAAAACAAACCAATGCTTTATCTCTTCAACTCAGATTGTCGAAAACAGAATTTCATGGACTTCTGTTTACTTGTACTCCTCAATCTGAGTCTCCAAGTAGAGAAGAGAATCTGTTTTACAGCTAAGCATACATCTTTTATATTTCCAGACTTCAGGTTTCCTTATGTGTTGTTTCAGCTAGTACCACAGCCAGATGGGTCAGACCCTCTAAGTACTTGGCTAATAGAAGAATATCCCATGAGCTGGTGAAGACGTGAGCCTGTTTTTGCTGATAATTCCTCAATTTCTGTGGATGCTTTCCCTGTTTTGGACTTAATGGCCGAAGGCCCTGCTGATTCAAGTGTTTCCACGGAAGTCTTATATTTGTTTCCAGACTGTTTCAGAACAAACTGCGATCTCTCGTTCATTGACTGACAAGAATCATATGAAATATTTCTGGCTTCTCCGTTGTCCTGGTAATTGTGAAATGGTGCAAGGATTACAGGATCTCCATCGGTAGAGCAACTTGTACAGAATGATAATCCATAATCATCTGAACAAGAAACAGGATCAGCTGGTGAAAAATCGTTGCCATGAAAAGAAGAAACTGAATTTCTTCTATTAATAGCATCGCTGTAGTCATCAGGCTGACTTGGTGGATGTGCTACATCCTCTGGTGTATATGGAACAATGTGAGTTCTTTTTTCTAGCGAGAACTTAAGCACCTCAGAACAACCACCACACCTTAGCAGATGGAACTTCCTCCTGAAGACAAGAAAATCTGCAGGTAGCTGCAGTGGTTTCAAGCAACAATAACAAGTTATGAATGGAGCACCTCCAGCTGTGGGACGGAGATTTCGCTTAGCCAAGTGATGTTTCTCCTTTTTATATTTCATATGATGATCTCCATGCCTTAGATCATCAGACTTGGTTTCATGGCACCTAGTAGGGGACTCCGAGTCTGTAAAATGTTGGGGCCTTGAGGGACAAGAGCTGTAGGAATGGGAACAACTTTGACCAGGGTCGAACGTGCAAAATCCTTTATTATGAGAAAGGAAAGGTGGACGTAGTGGTGCAGAGCATTGGGGATAGCATTGCATACATGAGCTGTTTATATGGTGGCCATTGTTTGTTGCCTCCCCTGAGAAAGATATGCGTGAGATTTTATGCTGATAGGGCCAGTTGCTTACCTGCCAGCTTCTTTTAGGGTATCCACAATAGTTTAATTCATGAGAAAACTTGTACTCGGGTATCTCACAACAGTAGTTGGAAGGAATATACTTTTCCTTACTAGTAAATCCAGGGGAAATCCTTCTATGTCGATTTTCGTTCACATGGCAAGCCTTGTTAAGTTGATCCTGCAGTTCATAGATCTTTTCCTGTTCACTTGAACGATGAAGAAACTCATCTTGCAATTGACCAGAAGTGCTACCATAGCCAGCTGGATAGTCCCTTTGATTGAAATGCAACAGAGATGGAAATTTGTCATCCCATAATCTTGCCCTATTGCTACCTGCAAGGCCATGTCTTGTGAATCCTCTGTAATCCATGGTATAGGGTCTCTTACCAGGCAAAGCTGATGACAAATTACTTACTTGATGTTGCATTTTGGAATTGCCATTCATATTGCCTTTCGCCAGGAACTTGTCCCTTCTGGACTGCTCTTCAGACATGACTGAGTTCACAACGTTGAAAGTACTTTTGCGTAAACTAACGTGCTGATCAGGAACGTGATCATCTGTTCCATCAAAAGAAGAGACACTACCGTCATATTCATAAGAACTTCTGATTGTCGGGGATCTAAACCTGAAATTTTCACTTTTACTGCTGAAATCAGATCTGGGGCTGAAAAAATCTCCTTGTTCATAACTGAGGTTGACACTCATCTGAAATTGGTTTGGCTGTTCATCAGGTAAAGACATACAAACGTCAGATAAAATGCTTTCCGCTGCTTCCTTAGGAGAAGCAACAGTTGAATTATTTTCCCTTCTTGCCATGCAGTCAGAATTAGAGCTTCTCAATATTGAATTGCTCTCATGATTAATGTCTACAGCCAGCTTTTCTCCCTTCTGTACTGAGTTCATATCATCTAACTCCACTTCCAAATTGGCTGTGGCAAATTGAGATAACTCTTGACTTCCATGATTAGCACCTTCATTTGATGAAAAAAAATCATTGGAAACTCCCGGCTGTTTGATATCACAAACCTGAGAGTCCTTGTGATCACTCTCATTATTTTGGTCTTCATCTGATGAGTTTACATCTCCAGAACTCTCAGTACTACAATCAGTGGATATATTTTTATCTATAACATCGTTTTGGTCCAAAGAGCATTCACCTGAAGATGGAAGAATTGCTTTTTGACTAGAGCTGCTACATTCTCCAACCTCAGAGACACGATCAAATTCATTCATCTGAGCAGCTTCATTTTCATGTAAGACAGAAGTATTGCTTTTGGCATCATTCTTTCGGTTTTTTACTGTAAGAAGCAAGAAAGTATATAGAAGTTAATTGACAAGATTAACTTCATTTCAGGTATGCTTGGCACTGCTAGTTTCTACCTAACTTTGGAGCAAATTTGAAAAAAGTATTTGATAACATTAACTTTTAATAGAACCGGCTCATTTTTATGCTATCATTTGATATTTTATGATTGCACCCCAGATCCCACCCCTAGTACTTCAATCCCAAACAGACCCTTTTGGTAAAAAAAATCAGAGAATATTGATAAATTAGAGAATCAAATCATGCTAAGCACAGTTATTAATAGTCAGAAATTTATAATCTAAGCAGCAGAATTACAAGAATGATAGAGCATTGTTTTCCCAGCAGCTTTGGGAGTAATTACCTTGTAGAACTGTGTGACATTCACCACACTTATATACAGGAATATCTGCTGGCTCTGGAAGAAGTAGCAGACATTTAGGACATCGAACTAATCGAATCTTATGAGTTAGTCCACTGTCCATGATCCTCAAGGTATATTTATGCAGTCAATCAGCTTCCACCAAAAAATTCAACAGTGTTCGTAATCTGAAAATAGATTCAACCGCAAATAGAAGCCTTTGTTGCAGGATTATAGGTACTGCCCCCAGTGCCCACAAGCTAAGAAAAACATATATTTGCATGCATCATCAGAAATAGAAGAAGAGGGACTACGTTAATGGAAACAAAATTTGATTACAAAACAACGGAAATTTTGGAATAATAAGAAGTAAATTAAACTCTAGCACTGATCTGATAACAACAAAAGTCAAAGGTAGATGAAGAAAAGTAAAAAATTGGGCATCAAAAAGCAAATGAACAAAGCCATCAAAATTCTTTAAAGTCGTAAGGCATCAATCTTTAGCACTTTGGAAGGTTATTTTTGTCTGTGAAGAGTAAAATGCTAATGTAAAACAACACATTTTGACTGGTTTTATTTCTTTATACTGTTACTATCAAAGACAAGCCTGCAGTTTTACATAATCAAATCAAGAAAAAATCAAATAGCAATCTGAGTTCTCCTAAACTGGGAAAACCACGGAATCACAAAGTAAAGGTATGATAACTTCAGCTTCACTAATCATTTATGAACAAGCAGAATAGAATTATGCAACAATTCAAGTAAAAAGAAAAAAGAAACAGAGCCAGTCAACATTTCGTGTATGCATACTTATACAGACACGTACATAATAAAGAAAATGGGAAAATTAATGGAATGATGATGATGTGGTGCTAAACAATAATGTGGTTGCTTGAAAACAGAAGGAAATTAAAGGAGTTTCTTCGATGGGATCAAGCGATATTATATATGAAACAGAACAAAGAACATTACCTTTATATAGAAATTAATAAAAGATCCACAGAAATTGGGTAAAGGGAAGAAATAAGAAATGTTGAGGACATTAATTATAGATATAGAAGGAAATTTTTTATTAAAAAAAAGATGGAAAGGGAAATATTAAAGTGGGAAGACAGACCCAGACTAATGAAACTACCAGGAAAAAACAGAAAGAAAGAAGAGAGAGATTCTTTTCGTGGAAGCAAAATTGAGAATGAGAACCTCTTGCTGTTTTCTGTTATATGATGATGTCGCTTCTATTTCTTTACATTGCACACTAAGATTACGAGAAAGTCTTCCCTGATTTGAAAGTGTCGAATAAGATTGTTCAAAGTCAGTTCAGCAGCTCCTTCATATATCAATTCCAAACAACTTCAGATTATTGACTGCTGCAGCGTTTTGGTCTTTGTCTTGGTGTGACAGAAAGTGTGTACTTCTGTTCGTGTTGTTGGAATTAAAGAGAAGAGAGGTGTGATGGTGGGTAAGGATGGTTAGCGTCGACGTCGGTGCCGATTGTATTTAACCACAGCGCCGCTTCTATTTCTCTCTCATGAAGACATCAACTCTCATTGATATGATTTTACATGCGTGATCTTCACTTCTCTCTTTTTTCCTTTTAATAATATCTAGAATTCTATTCATATTATTATTATTATATTTCTTTTCACTTGCTTTTTAAAATTCTTTCCCATTTTCCTATGCTTATTCTATTTCGAAAATAAGTCAAAAGAATTTTCTGTTTCTTTTACCAAGTCATACATTATTTATTTTTCCTTTTTATAATCTATTTAATCTTTTGAATATACTTATAAAGTTGAAATATAAAATTTATTCTATTTTAAATATACTTATACATAATTTATTTACAATTGTTAAAAAAATTTTGTTTGTTAATTATGTTTTAGTTTAATTACTTTTTAATGAGTAGATTCACTTGGATGGGTTTACAAGCTAAGTAATTGGGTGGGTTTCGACAAATAATTTTTCTAACATAATTAATAATTATAAACCTCCACTAAATTTTTGTATTCATTAGGAGGAACGAACTTATTTGTATTATTTCAATTTAGACATTCAATGACAGCCAACGTGATAAATAATTAAATATAAATATAAGTTAATATTTAATTAATTTATTTTTAAATATTATTTAACGAATGAAGGTCAACTCTTGATAAGAAATTGTAGACAAAATACGTATCAACGGTGGGAAGGAGAGGTCAAAAGTCGTCGATAAGGACTGGAAGTGGGCCAAACTATTCCGCGTGGCACTCTCTTATCCAGGAGTCTCAGCTGTAAATATCGAAGTAATCTTCTCTGTTATTTCTGAATGTTCAGAAGTCATTGTTCCCTTGGACGACCGGCTCGACGCTCTTTCAATATGGAAAACCATTTGGAACCATGACAAGTGGTCTCGCTCGTAACCATTTCCCATCCGCTGTTCAGACTGCATGGCACAATTTGGGCACACTGGAATTTTGTTAATTTCAGATTTCAATTGAATTCTGTCTTTTGTAAAATACAAAACGCGCACACACGCAGATATATGGATATATATGTGTGTGTGTGTGTGTGTGTGTTGATGCCATTTTTCTGAATTACTTCTCAATCATTCTTCCTCATTTTAATTTAATCAAATTTTTTAGTGTTACTTGCTTCACTGATGTGTAAGGGAATTATATTAACCTGCTGCCTAATAAAATTTTTAAACAAAATTGATATTAAAGATACAAATTTTCTTATAAATTATTATATACAAATTAAGATAATATGATAATATAAATTATTACATAATTTATATTATTTATTTCCGTTAATTATATTTACCTTATATTTTTATTAATTAATGTGTGTGTGTGTATCGTACTAAAAATAAAAATAGGAGAAAATACATCCAATTCAATCCATTCCCCTTGCTAATTCAAGATAAAAACTCATAATGGTAATAATAAATTAAAAGAAGAGCTGTTTAGAGCTAAAACTTTCAAAGAAAGCTTGAAATTATATTTCTCCAGAGGGAACAATAAAAATTTGTTCAGAACTAGAACTTTCAAAGAACGCTTGATATTAAACTACAAGGAAGTCAAACATTCCGAGTGACAAAACATATATGATTTCATTCCTTGCACTGAACCACTGAGAAAGGAGAACCAAAACTCAAGTGAAGATTGAAGAATGAAATCAGCAGAGGCATAGCCAGTTGCAGCTTAAGAAGAATCAAATGGATACCAAATCAGTCCATGTTTGTTTAAAGTCTGAATTGACTTTCGTTCGTAAGGACTTCAAAACAGAAAATGTCTCGTGTCAGCGGAGTGGCACACACGTATCGGTTCAAATCATACCAAATTTGATACTTTTTTCTATTGGAGGGGAACATTTCGAGCAAAGATCGGCATGACATTTTCTTATCAAGTCATGGAATTGAAAGTAAGGTAAACAAAAGCAATACATAGTTGACACAAAAAAGGATGCATTTTCTGGTTCCATCTTTAAAACAGAATTAAGAGAGTAACAACAGCTTATGGATTGCCGAAGCACTGATTTAACAATATGCTATAAATTGAACAGAACACTGGCCAATTCAAAATATTAAAGTAATAACACACAA
This sequence comes from Trichilia hirta, assembly GCA_035221805.1. NCBI lineage: Eukaryota > Viridiplantae > Streptophyta > Magnoliopsida > Sapindales > Meliaceae > Trichilia > Trichilia hirta. Next base: position 5,923,640 of record JAWDEX010000009.1, read on the forward strand.
CACTTTAATGGGAAAGACAGATGAGTTTTTGAAACTTACTAGATAAATACTAGTGCAAAAGCAAAGTTATGCAGCCATAACTGCAGGCCGTTTGAATACAAGAAATGCTTGGCGAAGTTCTTTATATCCCATCCTGTAATGCTCCAGTGAGAAACAAAGCTGCCGAATTGCCTCTCTCTTCTCCTCAGCACTGTCTATGATTACCATTCTCTGGCAATCCACCTCTTTCTCTAGTTCGTTGACTCTCAGTCTTAATTCATCAACTAGCTTCCTAGCAGTTTTGGATTCAGCAGTCAATTCTGCATGTTCATTATGCAACTTTTGCAAAAGCTCCTCTACTTGCCCAATATGATTGTCTCTGGAACTTGCCTTAGCCATGAGAGTTTTTACCGTAGCATTGACCTCATCTTTCTCTGCCACAAGCATGTCGTATTTGAATTTAAGGCAATCAAGGTTTTTGTTCAATGCTTCAATATGGTTAACTCTCTCAGAAACTTCTAACTTCAATTGATTAATCTCAGTTCGCATCCCATTTTCTTGGGCCTCATGCAAAGCATGCATTCTCATTTCTTCTGTTTCATGTTGCCTTATTATATCCTCCAATGTTTTGCCTTGTAATTCCCACTCTTTGAGCCTTGCATCCGAAAGGATCTGCTTCTCTAATAAGCTAGATATATCAGACTGCAGCTGCATTTTCTCCAAAGAAAACTTTTCCTCTGCAGTAGTCAATGCAAGTTTCAAACCCCTAATCTCATTATCACTGTCAGATAGATGACTTTCATACCTTGCAATTCTCTCTTGCAACTTCAAAACCTGCCTTCTCTCTGAATCAAGCTTGGCATTCAACATAGCAACCTCTTCTTGAGCCAGATTAAGTTGGCCTAGCAGTTGGTGATTTCCATCAGAAATTTCACGAGCAAGTTCATTATTTAATCCCTCAATCTCCTCGTCTGATCCCTTAAGCATTCCTCTACTTGCTTCATGCTCCTTTATCAACGTTCCAATTTCAAAATTGGATTCCAAAGAATGAGCTTCTAACTCACTTATATAATTTTGCAGCTCAAATACTTTTCTTCTCTCCATATCAAGCTCAGCCTCCCTCATTTTGGCATCAATCTGTGCTGATTCAATCAGCAAATAAAGCTTACTCTTCAACCTCTCAACCTCTTGTTCTGAAAGCTGGAGTCTTAGGTTTGAAACCCTTAACTTCTCCTCATACTTCATAACTCTTCCAAGTAATTCTTCATAACTTCCATTGTCTCCCACCTCCAACAAACCATCTGCATTTTCCTCAATCTTTTCATGCATTTCCTTGTCACCAATATTTATAGGCGCATCCAGGTGAATGTTGACAGAGTTAAATGATTCTGCCTCAGAATCAGATGATGACAAAGAAGATAATTCAGTCGCTTCCTTCAAAGAAAAATCAGAGCTACCACCAGAGGTAGAAGAGGTAGCTTGACAGCCAGACTTGTGCACACCCAACTTATGATCAGGAGTAAGCAAAGGAGAGCCAGATTTAGAACCACTTGAAACCTGCAGTTGGAAATCTAATGGTGTATTCTTCTGTAGTTCTCCTGTCAAGTGATCATAGTGCTCAGCAAGAGATCGATACAAATGATAGAAGTTTTCAATGTGAGCAACCAGCTCTGGCCTGTGCATATTTGATAAAGACTCGCTGTCTTCTACCAGTTTTCGAATTTGCTTGACACTATGGTCCATCACTGTAAAATTTCACTTTTTGATCATTCACATGTTTAATCACTTTCAGAATCAAAATGTGCAGTTGGAAACTGATTTAGAGTTTAAAACTTAATATAAAACAGACCACTGGCCCAACAAGAGAATGCTCAACTGAATGAGCACAGCCATCTATTAGAGGGTAAAACGAAGGAAATGTGCTCTTTAATTAGCAAACAAAGTAGTAAGCAACAAACAACTAAGAATGCAGCAGCTTACCCACAACATTTTTTGCCAGCCACTTAGAATTCTTTGGCACAACGTGACCATGCATCCTATTTATTTGTAAATTCTTAAATTCAGACTTCATATTGTTCTCCACCTGACATCAAATGCTATACCACTCTATATTAGTCCTTTACAAAAAAATATCTTGAAAAATATGTGAAAAATAATTACAAATGTTTTTCAAGACATCAGTAATTTTAGTAACCACTTAAAATATATATATATATATATATATACACATTAACTGATGAGGGCAACAAACAGCAAAAGAAACTGAAACCCAGGAACAACATATCTGCACAAATGAACAACAAACTAATACAAGTTTTTATAATATGCTGTAATTCACTGAGAAAAATTAAATATACAACTTTGTCGCATTCCCAAGTGGCCAACCGTCTTATTTCCTTGAATTGCCCCGTGGATGTAGAGTCCAATTAAGTGAGTATTGTCGTGCCCCCTTAAGCTAGTTGGTAAGCTTCCCATCCCAAAACCAATCAAAATGCTGGTTCAGTGTGGATTGTGGTTCTTTACAACAGAGAAAATTGTTCTTTCTTGTAGTTAGTGGTGTCCAGAAATTGAACTCGCGCTTATTTGAAAAAGATGGCAGGTAGAGGGACACTTTGTGAGGGTACTTTTCAAGAAGTACTAATTGTTCAGGAAACTTAATCAACATAAATTCTAAAGATTCAATACCAGAACTCTTCAAAGCTAAGTACATGCTACCAAACATAGCCTTAGACAATTTGTGCTCAATTAATACAGGTACTATAGCAAGATAAATGTTGCATAAAAGGAATCAGATTAAATACATTCGGTTAAAAACAATTTCAAGTAAAAAGGTATCGTACACCGACAAGAACTAATATTCAAACAATAAAAATGGCATAGGAGTGCATCAACAGATCTTTTCACTAGCCTTTTCGCCAAACGGGTCATACATAATTAAAGACAAATATGAAGGAATTTATAAAACAAATAGATCATAAGTTTATTAATCAGAATATATCTTTTGAAAATTTACTCGACACGCACAATTAAACACAGCAATTACTAATGAAATTATGACAGTAGCTCTAAGCCAAACGTACCAAGGCAATTTATGCTAGACCAGTGAAGGTACAAATAAAATATACTTGTACATTAAAAAGAATTAAAGTAATTGCACTAACATATCTTGTTATTTTGCTAAACAAACAAATCTTAAATCTTAAATAAAGAAAAATCAAATCAAAATAACTTGAAGAATATATACAAGCAGATCAAGAGTTTATTAATCAACAAATTGACAATTGCAGAGTAATGAGAAACTAAATTTACTGACCTTTTTCTTCGGCGAGGCAGATAAGAATCTGAAATCAAGAGAAATGAGGATAAAGCTCGAAGAGAAAGGAAGACGAAACGGGGTTTGGTGAGGGACAATGAGAAAAGGCTGGGAGAGGGAACATAACAGGCGCTCTTATTTTGATGTGAGATATTTGCCCTTTTAATCATTTATGACATTTTCTATGAGATCCACAACTTTTATCTATTTCACTTTTCGGCCATATAACCCCACTCAGAACATTGTACAAATGTTTTCAAACAAAACAAGTTCGAACTTTTTTTTAATTCAATGTTAATATAAAATTTATCACCCCGCAATAAACTTGAATATCTCAACCTGTTGTGCAATTTAGAGATTGAAAAGTAATCATGAGTCTAAATTCTATTTATAGTCATAATTAAAGTGCATTTAATATGTCTAATTAAATAAAATTTTCATATAATAAATATTAATATAAAATTAAATAAATGCTGTTTAAATTAAAATTAGTTACCAAACACTTTAGCCTTAGCCGACTTAATAAGAAAAAGAAAAAAATATAATTCTATAACAAGTATTAATTAAACATTTTAGAAGGTTATGTTTATAATCATTAAGAACAATACCTATCTTCGATCAAATAAATATAAAGGGCTTTAGTGAAAAGATCCATTGTGATTATTAGAGTGAGAAGCTCTGGGGCTTTGAGTCACGTGCCGTACTATGTTGTCAACCTTTTGCATATAGACTTCTATTTCCCAAATTGCCCTCTAGTTAATTTTCAAATTTTTTCTTGCGTTGTATTTCCCTCCTCACTTTAAAAAAATATAATATATATTTCCCTCCTCAAATTTCAAAGTTTTCAACTACTAGTACTACTCCACCGCTACATTCCTTTTCTTTTCTTTTCTTTTTTTTCAGAAAAAAATAAATAACCTTTTATCCGTTACTGATGATTTGATTATTTATCGATAAATTTTATCATAATTACAAATTTTTAATATAATTTATTGAATTATTATTTATATTAATTTTAAAAAATATATCACAAATATTTTTATACACCTTAAATCTTTCTTATAAATTAATTATATTTGTTAATGCATATAATATTTTAAAGTAATCGATGAAAAATTATTTAGAATGAAAATTTTTTATATTATTTTTATAATCTTATAGTAAAAAATTTATTGTTTCAATGTGATAAAATATTAAAGATTAAACAATAAATTAATAATTTAATTTTTTTTTAAAAGTTAGGTAATTAATACATGTTATTTTAATATAAGATTAATTAAATTTTAAACTTTTATGAAATGTTACTAAAAAATATCACCGTTATTTTGATTAAATGAGTTGGCCTAGGTAATGACTCAAAACAATGGATGATCTTCCAAGCTCGAACAACTAAGATTTTGGCGGGAAATTTTGTTTATTTTGAATTTTTTAATTAAATAAATATCCCACCGATAAATTTTTTAATTGGAATTGGAGTTAATCAAATAATCAATGATATTTTTGCTTAGTTTTAGTTGGTGAGATATCCTTTTCATTTTTGACATTTGGAATAATTTTGTGTTTTTGCGCTACTTACTTCCTCGTAGTTGGATTAATTTCAAAAAGGAATAGTCCAAAACAATTGTTTGGGCCACACATATGGCCTTCAATAGGTCGTATGGATTTAGATGGATTCCTCGCCACTTTCATTATTTATATTTTATGTACATCACTTTCATTGTTCAATAATCAAATTAGTATATTTAATTAATAAAATCAACGATATCTTGATTTGATACTGTGATAATGACAATTAGAAGTTAAGTATAATTGTATTCAGTTCTTGGTAAAAAAATGCTTTAATTATTGTAATAAATTTTCATTTTTTAATCAAATACTTACGTACATATACATTAATTAATTGCTGACCTCAACCATAGCAACAACACAACATTATTTACTAGATCGTTTATTTTATGGCTACAACCAATATGTTACATAATCTGTATGTATACATTTACTAATCCAAAACAATAAGGATGCTATTTGACTAATTAATAAATTTGAAACCTATGAAGTATGTAAAATGAATGTGACATATGACTAGTGAATTGGGAAAATTAATACATCTGGTGATTTTGAATATTTCAATTAATAATCATTTTGATTTACACAACATAAGATAATATATATATAATTTCAAAGGAAAGGAAATCAACATGGATGGAAATGGGGTATTATGAGAAATCAAATCAAAGCAAAGCAATATTTTGAAAGTGGAGAACGCCATGTTGAGCATTCATGGAGACAACCCAACGTGGCCATAACCCCACTTGGAAATAATATGGAAGACATTGGATTTAAGATCATATTTTTTTTTTTTTTCACAATAATACAACAGCAGAATAAAATTAATTAAACGATATGTGTGTTACAATTGCATAAACTATTTTTTTATTTGTGAAAATATTTCAATTGAATTTATTTGTTTATTTTATTTTTTCTTCTACGTGATCCACTGGCTTCCATTTAACGTGGCTTAACATATTAACAACACGTGTCACATGACTCAGTAAATAGGAGGTTAATTCATATTTCATTCGGTGGATTTTGCGATTAAAGCATGGATGTTTTAATAACCTAAAATTAAAATATAAATATATAAAATTCAAAATTTAAAATACAAGGATATAGAATTTAAAATTTAATAAAATTTTGTTCAATACAAAATTAAAACTACGAATATAAAAATACAAAATTTAAAACGCATTCATGTGTCAAAAGTATAGTAGTCCGTCCCAGATTTTGCACATAAACTAACCGTTGACTTTCAATTTATTTTATTTAAAACTATACAATAATTGATGCTCAAGGAGATAGGAATACGACACTATTCGATAAGAATCTAATATTGGACCCAAAGCATAAAAAGAAATAATACATTCTCTCTTTTTAGTCTATTGCTTACAATTTTCATGGGATTTGATGAGATAATAATAATAATAATAATTTCAGATCTTTGTTTTTTACGTTTTCATAAAATAATAATATTATTTTTCAGTCTTCACCGTCACAAACAAATGCTATATCATTTAATGGGCCTTTGGTGCAATTTAAAAAATTTATATTTTAATTTATAAAAAATAAGAAATTACATATTCAACAGATACTATATATATATATATATATATACGTTGGTGGTGTTATTATTATCATTATTAACATATACTGTCCTTGTCGCCGTCCCCGTCCCTGCCTAATAATTAAGGAATACTTATTTGTACAGTAGTGGTTTGTCAGTTTGTAATCAGAAAAGGGATTTGGGCATATCGAATATACATCTAAATGGACCAAACGTACCCCAGATTACAAGATTTTGCTAATATCGTTGTGTGTACATAATTTATAGCTTTTAGTTGGATGAATATATTATATAATACATATAACGCATTTACCATTTCAAGGATAGTTTATCCAATTTTAAACAAACCCACAATAGTTGACAACGAAGTCATTTGGAAATACAATACCAAAGACTAATTTGGTAAAACTATTCCTCATTTCACCTACAAGACATTGCTACAATTTCAGTATACTCTTTTGATTGGTCTTACAGTTGAGAAAAAAAAATACAAAATTAAAATGAAGTTAATCAATTTAGTTTTTTTTTTAATTATTTTAAATAACAATTATCAAAAAATAAAAAATTTAAATAACAAATATTAAAAAAATAAATAAGTTCCATTAAAATTTTAATATTATCAATTATTTTTTAAATTGTTATATGAACAAAATAAAATTTTCATAATCTGAAATGAAGTCTAAAAAATAAAATACTCTGCAATTTACTTCCATAACCAAAAATTTAAAAATCAATTTTTTTTTAAGCATAACTATCATTTTCTTTCTTTTGTTGAAACCACAAATATTATTTTATTTTATTTTAAATAACACATTAAAATTAAATATATCACCCCCACATTCAAACTCGATTAAAAAGTTAAATATAAATATTATCAAACTATTGAACTATAATTTTTAGAATGAGAATAAATTACATACAATTCATCATAGAATATACTCAATTAAAACTTTAGCACTATTATACCAAGAGAACCGGTATAAGAGACACTAAGAAAGAATATCTTTAGCAATAGTGTATGCATTAAAGTGGGGGTCTATTCCAATTTTCTTCCTTGGCTTTTTGAAGACATTGTCCACTATTCAAGCTAGCCTTTATAACTAATTTGTAATGATTTTTTTTCAATCAACATACTATAGTGAAAACTCTTTCATATTTAAGATTCAAAATCCACAAATCTAAAAGAAAGCCACGTTCAATATTTAACACAATAAACTAACAAAATAACCTTTAATTAAAATATAAGTAAAAAAATAGAATTTAAAGGTGACAAATGATCTAGGCTAACCTGATCTAGTACGGGCTAGACACGTGAACAATACCAACTCGGACTATTATTAGCAGTGCTGAGATGTGGCACGGCCTGTCACAAGCTAGCCTGTGTGCTTTATATATATATATATATATATATAATTTATTATTCAAAGGCCATGCATATGTCTCTTTTATCATCTTTATTGATAATAATATATGACCAAGTTGTCAAGCAAAATAACATTATTGAAGGGCCATGCATATCGCTTTCTTTTATATATATATAAAATATTATTTTTAGGACAAAACTTTTTTCCTTCTAAAGTAAAAATTTCTCATCCAAGTTCATATAGAGATCAGCCGGACAATAATCAAAGAAGACAAATTTGAAGTAAAATGACAAATCTTATTCAAAGTTCGAACTTTGTGTGTAGTTGATTCAGCGATCAAATTTAACAAATTAACTAGATAAATTATGAGCAGGGCTATAGGGATACACGTACATCTCCAGGAGCCCTTTTTTTTCTTTTAATAATTCTCAATTTTTTTGTTATAATTTTTAATTTTTAATTATATATATTTTTCATAAATTATTAAATAAATATTATTAAAAAGTGACTAATTTTATTAAAAATTAGTGTAATTAAATATTTTTTTAGTTTTACCTCCTAAATAATGCCAATCGCTATCATAGATGAAGCATAAATTTATAATTAATTGTAAGGCATAATTATATCAAAATAAAAAATATTGTGAACCTCTTTATTTAGCCTATTTTTCAACTGATTCTTGTCTTTTTAAAAATATTCCCATTACGTCTATTTATTAGCTGAATCAACGGGTAAAAAAAAAAAAAAATTGTTTTAAAGGCTGTAATGTTGTAAGAACAAAAGTGAAATTCAGGGCATTTCCCTTATAATCACCTAACGAAAGAGAAATGCTAACCATAGTGTTGTAATGTTGAAACTACTTATTTGACTCAAATAAAAAATCTGTGTCTGTTTTTATAATGGAAAAAACCTGAGTGAACTTAATGTTCTTATCTAACTAATAACTTCAGAGGATATGTCTATTCTCTATCAACATCAAATCATTAAAACGTTCTCACAATTGACGATGGTGGTATTAGCTATTCTCGTTCCTCCTACTGCACCAACATGTGGTTTTTGGTGGACCTAACTGAACTATGATATCATCAATCGACAATCATGGTATGGAATATGGATTGTGCTTATTTTATGCATGGTGGGTGGGTAAGATGGAAGACACTAGTGGTATATCCAGTTTTTCAATTGTCAAACCATGCATCCATGTTTGTCACCGGCATGTTTCATGAAGCTGGTGTACTACAGTTGGCAAAAAACAAAGAATTGCCAAATGGGTTAGCCATCCGTTCATTAAAATGGTTGAGGTCCACGAAAAACAATATTTACATTGTATTTAAAGACAGGTTAATCAGAAATTGCTTTTAGCATAAGCAATTCATACATCACCATTCATTCCCTTGGTTGGTTTCTTGGGCCATTGCAATCCCGGTTGATTGGTTTTTTGTTTGTTTAACGAAGTTGGCTGTATATCATGGACACTGCAAATTAGGAACGGAAAGATTGCCCGTATTTCTTCAGTATCTTTGTAACTTCTTCAAAGAATCATGATAAGTTGGTTTCATAGTAAATAAAATTCATTTCTAATCTGATGTGAACAAGATTTCAATTCTAAAATTATTGAATCCATTAAATCAACTTCCACTCCTACAATTGATCAGTTTTAGACGGATACTGGGCAATAGATTGAGTTGCATCCGAACATAAGAAAGCACTACAACATTCTTTATGAAGTTATTCCCCAGAATTATTGTATTCTGTGACTTTATTATCATGAATCTATATTTATTTATTTTGTTCAGCAAGCAATCTTCAGTTAATTAGGTAATGATGATAAGATACCAATCACTATCAAAATCCTTCTCAGTTACGTTCTCAACCATGCAAAAAAATAATAATAATAATGAGTGTCTTATAATTATCAAATAGATTACTAATTTTAATTTTTATGAATATTTTATTTAATATATAAGACCTATTAAAATAATAAAAAAGATTTAAAATTTTAATTCAAATCGTAACAAATTTTTGCGTAATATTTAGATAAAAATTTACGATTCAAATTCTCAAAAGTAATAATCTGACAAATTGGGATTTGGATAGATGACAGCAAACATATTGGGCCTTCATTGGCTATTAGTTGTGGGTATTGTGACAATTGGTCCAGTCTATATAGAGTTGGGCTCACATTAGATGGTAATTAGTATACAGTAACTCGATGGTCGATAAGGCCAACCAATGCCTCAAAACGATTTGCTTTTTCTCGAGGATAACTATAAGAAAGACCAGAAGCTACAGATTCACGGAGACATCGAGAAATGGCTTCAATGTCGTTGACGACATCGTTACCTACACCATGGCTTACTAGCAGAAGAAACCAACACTCAAGAATTCCTTCCGCGTCACTCATTCTGCAAACGGGAAGAAGCTCTGTGTCGGTGAACGTTGCCAATAAAAACCTTACGTCTCGCTCTGGGCTTCTTCACTGCTCCTTTATTTCTTATTCTTTAAATTCTTTCTCTTTTTGTTCATCTTTTACAGGTAATGGTTAATTTCTTTTTTGAATGCTGTTGTTGATTTTGGTTCATAGGAGGATATTGGTGTTTTGAGTGAAGTGTTAGGATTGAACAAATTTTCGGTTTTTATGTTTTTCAGTTAGTTTGTCTGAAATTCTAGCTTTTGGATATAATAATTGAATGATAATATATTGGCCATCGTTGTTATATGGTTATTCTTGGATTGTTTACATGAAAAATTGTACTGGCTTTTAAGATAATTATTGGTTACAAATTGAAGTTAGTTGGGTCTAGGGCTTGAACTGAAGCAATGAAATACTCAATTTGAGGAGTGGAGAAAATGCCTTTAAAAGCACCTTAACAGTGTTTTAGAAGCTGTGGCAAAATTGGAGGAAAAAATAAAAATATTGATAGAAATTGGTTTGCTTATCGAGAGTAACGATTGTGTTTTCTGTAACAGTAGAAGTATCTTCAAATAAAAATCATTATTCCAATCTATTTGGGATAAATGGAAATTGGAAAGAGTAATCAGAGACAGTGGTATTGTTGTATTTGCAACCACCTAATTTTTTATTGTGAATGGATGATCTTTTTTCCTGTTCACAAGTATAGCCTTATTTTTATTTCGTTGTTCGAAATGATGAGAAAATTTATCTTTTGAATCTTCCACGACCACTTAACACCAGATATTAGTTGATAGGTTTCAGTGATCTAGTTCACTTTTCAGACATTATTCGATAGGTTTAGTGTTCTGGTTCACTTTTTCATGTTTCCTTGGTGATTGGAACTAAAGTTTGTATGTTAGCTGCATATCTTAAAATTTTCCGCAATGTATCTAACTTGCTGCTAGTGTTGGTGTTTTTTCTTGTTTAAACAGGTGTTTAGATCTAGACTGAGCTCTTTTAAGAGTGCACTTATCCCATTTTTTTTTTTTCTCCATAGCTTATTGGCTGTGTTTGAATTGAGAGATAGCTTGAAGTGATTAAACCAAGAGCTAAGCTTTGAAGCTTGCTCTCAACTGTGTACTTTTTGTGCAGGTTTATCTTTGGGATTGGATTTCAATTCTCATGTCGGGGTAAGAAAGGAGAAGGGTTGGGGCCTAGTGGTGAAAGCAGGGAAGGCCGCTCTTTGTCAAACCAAGAGAAATAGGTCTCGAAAATCCCTTGCTCGTACCCACGGCTTCCGGAGACGCATGAGAACCACTAGTGGAAGAGCAATATTGAAGCGCCGGAGAGCCAAGGGACGGTGGGTACTTTGCCCAAAGTCCAACCCCAATAGTGGGAAGCGTTTGTAACTGCTATCTATATTCAGTTTCAGTAGGTGAATTGTAATGTTCAATGTGCTTTATAGATGATCTCTGCGAACTTGATCAGATGCTTCTTCTTTCATTTCATTTGGGCTTTTTTTTTTTTCAGTTCAATGAAAGTCACGTTCTCAGCACACCATTATTCTTGTTGTTTGTGTTATTGATAGTAGCTTCTGTTGGGAATTTTCGCCGAACACCAAATAGAGAAAGTAATTACTTTTCAACTCAGAAAACACGTTATTAAATTGATGTACTCTAATGTTGTTGTTACCAACTTGCTAAGCGATACCGGAGCCTTTGCCAAAAGGTCCTACCTTAAAAGTGTGATATGAGCATAGCTCTTCTGTTTACATAATATTCCATGACGACCATTGGACAGCTGGTGGAAGTTGGTTGGGTTCTTTCTGTTAGGGAAGTTTCTTTCCAAATTGGAATTTATTCTGTGTACATTGCTTCCATGTTTATGTTATATCATGATTCTCTCTCCTTTTGACCTACCGTTTGTATAAACTCGGTCCCTACTTGGGAATGCTAGTTGGTTCAAAGGGTAAAACACCTCTTAGGGTGATAGCAAGGATTAAGGGTTCATTCCCACTCGTACTAAGTTGAGAAGAGATTTGATTTATTTCTCATAATATTTAAAGGAAGATTTTCCTTTTAAAAAGCTCTACTTTCCTGTTCTGTATGTTGTTCAGTGGTGGTTATTGTTTCACATTTGTATGGCAAGAGTCAGTACTTACCGAGGAGTACTCATAAAATAAAGTACCACTATTGTTCTCCCGAGCAATATGTTATAAGCAGTTGGTTGGTGTTCTTTCTTTGTCTAAAATTTGGTTCTTTCGCTAAAGGAGAGTTTTACAATCAGACACTAGGGCTACAACAGAAATCTGCTCTTATCTCCACTTAGATATTAGACCCACGTGTCCAATTATTGAAACTGCAAAATTGGAAACAAGATTAATGTGCAAGGACTTATGGCCTACATATTTTTACCCAATATAGGCACATTAAAAACAAGGCATTTGATATTAGAAGAGGGATTCGTTTACATACTTCCATACAATAGAATCATCTTTCTTTGCATAATGTCTGATATTCAAAAATAAATTATTATTCTCAGTCACTAACAAGATTGAGCTCTGATATTAACATTTTCAATGTCTAAAACATCTGAAACGCTAGACTAGGAAAATTAAAAAATGAAAAACTTTACTTATTATTGTAGAAGTTGAGAATTTGGATTGATCCAATTTTCCTCCCCTATGCAATTGGAAATGAAGTTTTCTAGCAATACCACATAAACCTATTCCAGTAGCCACTCTATGCATCCTTATGTAACCTCCCAATCACTAGTACTAACCCCGTGAATTCTTGATTAACGAGTGTTTATATCCCCTAGTTCGTTGCTCCATATCCGGCAACATCACACAAGGTCTACTGTTAACACCGCTTACTTGCTTAATAGTTGAAACTCTTTTTGTTGGCTTGAATTGCAACGGACATTGATTGCATTGCTACAGTCTTTAATAATACCTCTTCATTAGAAAGGAGATTGTGATTATTGATGTCGAAAAAATTTCTAAGGAAAAATATTTTAAACACCACCTAGATTTGTGTTTTAGCTATTGCTTATAATGGTCAACAATTTCACTTCGAGTTGGTAAATTCTTTGTATAGGGTGTTTCAATAGCTTGAAAACATGAGAAAAATAGCTAAGAGTAAAGTTGATTTCTCGGCGTATAAACTCTAATACTTAAGTCAGGCACATGTTTAATAAGTATGAGAAAAAAAAAAGAACAAATGCCAACGTAAAATGAGTGAGCCGATAGTTGCAATGCGTAATTTTATAAATACTGACACAGGAGAAGCGAGCCAGAGGTTCCCATCTCTCTTTTCTATGGTGGATGGCATTGTATTTATAATAGTTAGTGGTACATTTTTTCAGGCCTTTCACATGTGCAAGCATCGGAGAATAAGAAAACGGTGTGTTAGAGAAATTGTGTGTTGAGGTCATGTAAAGTTCCATCATAATTATTGCCTGTGGTACAAGCCAGTGTAATGATTGCCTAAGCAATGCCTCATGTAGTATACAATCTTAATTATAATGTGATAATCTAATAGTGACCTTGATATTCAAGCATGATCGTTTCTTATTATCTCTACCTAATTTTAGTTTGGAGTTTGGTCGGGGCCTAGGCAGATTTTACCGATGCAGGACTAACCCTGGTGAGAGTAAAATGATCCTGTTAGAGTAGGAAATATTAGGTTACCCCAGGAGACATCGGCATAATAGGACATAATTGTTGCATCGTAAAGCTTTATCCAAAATAGTGGCCTTGAATATTCACTCCCAACATAAGGCTCCTAATTTTCGGTAAAAATTAGTTTTCGGTAAAAGTTATATTATGTCCAAAGTTGAGTTGGCATCAAAAATTTTGGCATTATCAAGCAAGTGAGTTTAGCTTAAAATTATCGAGTAAGAGAGCTTGGCTCAAAATTATTAAGCGAATGAGCTCAAAAATATCGATTAAATAAGCTGGACATCGAGCGTATAAGCTCAATTCGAAATTATCGAGTGAATGAGATCAAAATCATCAAACGAATAAGCTCGACATCAAGCAAATGAGGTCGCCTCAAAATCATTAAGCAAATAAGTTTGGCATCAAGCATGTAAGCTCGACTCAAAATTATTGAGTGAATAAACTCGACAATGAGCTCAAAAATATCAAGCGAATAAGTTCTAAATTGAGCTATTAAGCTGAGCTCAAAATTATCAAGCTGATAAACTTGTCATCGAGCAAGTGAACTCAGTTTAAAATTATCAAGCGAATAAGCTAGTCATTAAGCAAATAAGCTCGGCTTTAAATTATCTAGCGAGTAAGCTCGACTCAAAATTATTGAACAAATGAACTCGTCATTGAGCTAGTGAGCTCAAAACTATTGAGTGAATGAGCTCAGTTCAAAATCATCGAGTGAATAAACTTGGCATCA
>JAWDEX010000009.1:5938233-5951096 GCA_035221805.1 Trichilia hirta
AAGCAGCTAGAGGAATTCTCATTCACCAATTCTCACAGTTGTTTTACTTATTAGCGGAGCAATCATATTAGTTTGCAAGTCGCTATTACTAGATGACTCAATCGCTTAGGCTGGATTTGCGATGGGGATGAGGTCTCCCTCCCTCTCCACCAGAGGTCTCCAGAAGTAACGGTTACAGTTGTTACCTACCATTCTAACTAGAGGCTTGTTTAAAAAGAGTATTTTTGATGATGCAAAAAACTTTTTACTTGATCTCCACAGATGAAACTAACTATTAATGCTTAAAAAATTCTCAAAAAGAAATATTTCAAATATTATACAAATTTGTCTTCTAGCTGCCACTTACAGTAGTTAATGATTTCACCTAAGGTCGGTCGATCCTCAGTATGCAACGTTCTAACAGTTTGAAAGTATGAAAAAAAGAGTTAGGAGTAAAATTGACTTTTTAACGTATAAACTTTGATACTTAAGTCAAGTACGTATTTAATGAGTATTAAAAAAAAAATCTGTGTTTTATAAACAAATATCGACGCAAAACGGATGAGCCCATTGTTATAGTGTGTAGTCTTATAAATACTGACATAGGAGAGGCAAGTCAAAGATTTCCATCTCTCTCTTCTTTATGCCGGATGACTTTATATTAATAATAATTGATAACGCATCTTTTTAAACCTTTACACATGCGAGCATCGAAAAACGAAACGATGGTGTGTCAGAGAAATTATGTACTGGGTCAGACAAAATCACATCATAATCATTGCCTGTGATGTAGGCTGATGTAATGATTGTCTAGGTGATGCCTCGTACAATATACAACCTTAATTGTGATGTGATAATCTGATATTGATCTTAATATTCACGCATGATCCCTTCTTACTATCTCTTCCTGTTTTTAGTTTGGAGTCTAGGCAAAACCGAGGTGAATTTTATCAACACGAAATTAGCTCTGGTGAGGATGGAATGATTCTGTTGAAAAAGGGAATATCGGGTCACCCCAGGAGAGGCCGGTATAGTAGGATATAACTGTCGCATCGCTAAGCTTTATTCGAAATAATGGCCTCGGATATTTATCCCAACAGTGATAACTTTTGATTTGTGCAGCTTGATTGGCTCGCAGCAGTTGGCTGCAATCTTCTTGCCGTTACTCGTAAGGGTAACCATATTCAGTGGCCAGACCCTTGCTTCGTATAATATATGAGAAGGCCTCGTCCATCCAACCACCTTTGCATCCATTACGCTTGGTGCAGTCCAATACTTGTTGCTCTGAAAGTGAGATCAATTTACCTGTTCTGATCTTTGTGATTCCCTCTACGGCTGCCACCGCTGAAAAAGCCCAGCAACATCCTATAAGAAAAATTGAGACTTAAAAAAGACTTTGCGGTAAATAATATCATATAGCACAGATAGGAGCTTGTGAACTATTCAATTTATTTACCACATCCTCCTTGGTATTTAACAGGAGTGACAGCTCCTTTAGCCCTCCAGTCCAAGCTACTCGGAAGTGGAACTGCAGAGTCTAGAGTCATGTTTCGGTGCCTGAATGAATTTGTGTGAGCTTGTGACTGAGTCGAAATGCTGCTGTCGGGCATCATATATCCAGTGTAGATGGATTGAAACTCTTCATCAGTTAAGTCTGCAAACTCGTTCACACCTAATTTGTATGTCCTATTACTCTCACTATTGAATATTTCAATGAATTCAATATTTTTCTTGAATATCTTGAAACGCATTCCTTTCTCGGCCTGATTCTTGTAAGTCCGTGCATGCTGAGCCATCCATTGCTCATGTTTCTCAGCAGCAGAAGCTTCATGCAATGGGCGGGACATGACTGGATATGCCCAAAG
This sequence comes from Trichilia hirta, assembly GCA_035221805.1. Classification (NCBI taxonomy): domain Eukaryota; kingdom Viridiplantae; phylum Streptophyta; class Magnoliopsida; order Sapindales; family Meliaceae; genus Trichilia; species Trichilia hirta. The sequence continues at coordinate 5,940,078 of JAWDEX010000009.1, forward strand.
CACCAGAACAATTAGCATGATTAAAGGTTTCTCAAACGTTAAACCCATACTTAAAAGCAGAAGACGATTTTTGTCTATATACTATGAATCAGAAGTGAAGCATGCATGTATTCAACGGAGCCCTATATATAGAAGATAGAGGGAATTGGATATCTTTTCATGCACAATATATTTTGATTTATTGGAAGCAAAGAAAATACGTGTTATTGAACTTGTTAAGTCCATAAATATCCGTGATTTTGGGAGATTGACATTTGGTTGCTGGAAATTAGTCAAGGGGAATCCGTTGGAAAGTAATTTGCGGTATGGTTGAAGGTTTACTTGTTTTTGGAAACTAATTGATTTGTGAGGATATGTGGGGAGAGGTGGTCGGACTAAAGAATAGGAGAAATCTAATAAATAACAAATGATTTGAGAAAAAATAATATTCAAACCTTGGAGAATATGTGGAAAAATAGTTTTCATTGATCTCATCCATCAAAATCGGCCATAACGCAGTTGACTCATTTATAAGAATGGACCATAATTTTTTCATTTTAAGTAAAATTACTTTCACTAACTCGATTAAATAATTTCTCGTATCAATAATTTACCCATGTTCATAAACATATGAAAATACTGCAAGTGTAGACTATCGCATTTTATAATTAAAGATAGTAGAGTATCGATCCCATAAGAATATAATTAAATTTATAAACTAATTATCATGATTTAAATAATTTAATTTTACCTAGATAAAAAAATACTTCAAATAGTCCTAAATTTAAACTAAATTAACCAAATTCACTAGACAAGCAAATTAATTAAATGACTAATGTACGAGAATGAACAGTTTAAGAGTTCGAATCCACTCATGTTCACTCTGTTGGTTTACACATATTGGCATTAAGTTCATTTTAATCAATCTATTAATACGGATTCTAAAGTCATTTTATTTCCTCTTCTGAGACCTTAATGAAATAATATGAATAATTTAATTATTTTAATTAATATTCCCGATTCAATTATATTAATTAACCACTTATTAAGAATCAATCATTTGTGCTACCAAATCCTTTACCATTTTCCAATCAATTAATTTCCAAACTATGATTCATTCTTTCTATTGTACAAATTTATCCTCTTTCAAGTATTAAATTCATACATCAATAATCATTCAATTTAATGATCAGTTAAACTGAAATTATTAAACACAAGGATAACAAATAGATTTTTAAAAAAAATTCATCAATACTATACTAGTGTTTGAACATAGCTCAAACGAGCTTCTTCTGTTCCCTGAGCATAGGAATCTAGTTACTCATCATATACAATGTGAAAACAAGAAATAACAAATATATGAACATTGTTTACAGCAGGAAACTAAGAAAAAATAAGCAAACTTTGAAGAATCTACTTCCTCTTCTCTTTAATCTGCAAAGTAACTACTGTTTTCTTGTCAATTCTTCTTCTTTTCCTCTTTCAGAATGGTTGCTTCTTTTTAGAAGTTTTCAAATCCTTTTCTTTCTAAAAGGGTTGCTTTTTATAGGAAAAATTAGGATGCACAAATTGAGAAAATTTGCCCATTTTCACTGTGGCAAAAATTTCAGAGTTGTCCTTGTTCATAGGTAAATTAACCATAGTAAAAGATGAATTCTCACTGCAGCGAGAGTATCAGCTATTGCAGTTAAGTGTCTGAAGAACTAGCTGTAGTAAGAATGTGCTTTTTGCCGTAGCGAAAATCACATAATCCCATTTCTAGCTCTTTTCTTTTCTTTTCTTTTTTTGTCTTACATGGCTTTCATACTCGTAAAAATCTTTATTTTCATATCTACACACAAAAATTTAACAAAAAACTATAAAATAAAAAATACAATTTGACTAAAAAACATAATCCAACACTTTTATGATCTTTAGTCTACAATAATTTCATTCAAAATTTCTAGCATAAATGATATAATAATATCATGACACAAAATAACAAATAAATTTGGGAAACAAGCGAATATGAAATATTGACTAATCAAGAACTCATGGGACTTAATGCGATCGATTCTCTTCCCCGTAACTTTGGAATAATTATTTTTTCTTTTGCATTTACAGATGGGTTGAGGATAATAATTCAAATTAAACTGGAGGTGTGGCAAACACCAAAGAAAATTAGTTCTAGAAATGTTCCCTTTTCATATAAAATGCTCGAGCTATAATGTATGTTAATATTTTCAAAGCCTCAACCATCTATCACGCTAGACTATAGCTAGGAAAGAAGGAACCGTAAGTCCTTAGTTGGTCAAATTGAAAATTTTTATCCAACTTCCCCGGCCATTGGATCTTCTTAAACAATTGGAAATGAACCATATAAACCAGTTCCACCAACATCTCTTTGTATCATTCCGAAGCCTCCTCTCTCCATTTCTGTTTCAATGAATTCTTGATTAACCAGTATTTCAATCGATAATTGGTTGTTCTATATCCTACGATAGTAACAGCATGATCTAGGGCAGTCAAACAGGGTCCATTGTAAACACTTGACTCTGTAATACTTGAAGCCTGGTTCGTTGGAATCAATTGTAACGGATACAGGTTGCATTGGCACAACGTTAGTAATGACTCTTCATTAGCTGGTATATCTTTGTAACTTCTAATTCAAGCAGCTTTCATGGATTCCCTCTGTCGGTTGCAAACTTTTTCCCTATCCTCATACGGAAATTATATTCATTGGTCAGTTGACTTCTGATAACGAAGGAAATGGCATCGTCCATGTAACTACCATTGCATCCATCCAACAGTTGTTGCTAGAAAAGGAAACCAAGTAACCACTTCTCATCACGGTGACTCCTTCAAAAGCTGCCACTATTGAAAATGCCCAGCAACAACCTAAAAGGACAATCAAGTTAATTATAAAAGCAAAAATTAATACTATTAGATTTATGTAATAAAGCCCTTACCACATCCCCCTTGCACATTAAAAAGAGTGACTGGCCCTCCATTAATGCAAGCTACTTGGAACTGAATTCAGGTTTCTGTACCGGAACTAATTTGTGTGTGATCTGACTAAGTCGAAATCTTGTCAAGCAGGAATGTTATCCAGTGTACGTGGCCTAGAACTCTTCATTAGTTAAGTCTGCAAATTCTTTGATGCCTGACTTGTACATTTGATTACTCTCACGATTGAATTTTTTAAGGAATTAATCCATATATTGTTTTTAAATATTTAAAACATCTTTCCTTTTCTGCCTAGTTTTTGTAAGTGCGTGCTTGCTGAATCATCCATTGCCCATGTTTCTTAGCAATAGAAGCTTCATGCAACATAAGGGACATCACATGAGAAGCCCAAGTCACTAGAATAATTAGTGTGAAATATATTTCTACAAAATTTAAAGCCACTTGTAATCTAAAAGCTGAAGCTATAGTTTTTGATTACATGCTATAAAGTAGAGGTGAAGTATGCATGCACTCAATGTGACTCTATATAAAAAAGATGGAGAGGGACTCAATATCTTCTTATGCACAATATTTTCAGATTTCCCAGATTGTCCAACTTTCTTTTGGGGGTTAAATTTTTAATGAACTTAATCAACGAGGAATCTGTTGAAAACTAAGCTGGGGTGTGGTTGCAAGATTTATATTAAAATCTCAATAAAATAACATTATCCGGACTAACAAAAATTATTAATTTATTAATAAATAAATAAATATTTATTATTTCAGAAAAAATTAAAAGTTAATATGTATATATATAAAAACTTAAAAGTTGGTATTTGTGTACATAAAAGTTAATGTATATTGTATCTACTCACTTAAAAACTCAAAAATTAATATATATTTTATATAAAAGTTAATAAGTACTTGAATACAACAGATGTGGCTCCAAAATTTAATGTACTAAGAGGTTAAAAAGTTTGATATTTCATGATTACATAACATAATTTTTATAAATAGTCGGTAATTTTATTCTTAGACATCAAATTATGTATATCTTACTCTAATATGAAGAAAAAAATACTAAATGCATGTATTACAAAAACTAAGAATGAATTGAGTTTGCTTTTGAGTACAAATAAAAGTTAATTAACTTTATATGCACATTGTGAGAAAGAGCTGAATTAAAAAAATATAAGTTGTCAAACAAAATGTTATTTAATAATATTAATTTTTATGTATTTATTTATTTAATTATTAATTTATATATATCTTAGGCATTAAATTCTCTTTTAAAAATTTATTGTCTTATATATTTAGCTAGATTATTAATTTAGTGCACTAGTATAACTTGGGATTGGAATATTTTATTATTTAATAGAGATTAGTTATTTATCAAAGTTTTACAGTAATTATTTAGATTTTGTTTTGGAAACTAATTGTATTTCTATAGATATGTGGAGAGAGGTGGTCGGACATACAATAGGAGAAAGTTGATAGTAGCTAGCAAATGGCTTTGACTCTCTGAGGAAGAAGAGATCTTCAGAGTTGGAAAATTTTATGGAAATAGAGGTTTCATTGATCTTATCCATCATGATTCTCTTGTCCATCAAAATCGGGAATAACACATTCGATTGAATTATTAGAAGAAAGTCCTGTGAGTTCTTGATTACACGATATATCATATTCATACCTTTTTCGCTTGTTTCCCAAATCTATCTATTATTTTGTATCATGATATCATTATATCATAATCTCAGTAAAGGAAATAATTATGAAAAAATAGCCCGACATTTTATAAAAAATATTAGAAACATAGTATTAGTAAAGAAAATATTTATAATACTTACACGGGTATGGAACAACTAAGAACGTATGAATATGAAATGTTGGCTACTTCAGGTTAAATAGAGAGAAATTAAAATGGGTACACTAGTAGGTCAATGTGGGATTGCCATGTCTGCTACCTATCAATTACTAAATAAATTTAATTTTGATTGATATTAATTTCTTAATCGTGTACCCATGGTTGCTTTCTCTATATATTTGTATCCTCAATATTTAAGTGAATCTTGTTTTTGATCTGAAACACCAACGTTATTTAGTTTGCATTCGACCGGTTATTCATTTAATTTATTGAAAATGAATATACAAATTAACTGTAATAACGCTCTGTCACATACGACAATAATATAACATTTATCATATTAGTTTGTATAAATAGAATTTATACAATTATTTGTATATATAATATTATTAAAATATTATTTATAATTAATTATTAGATAATAAACAAACCAAATTGACACCAACCTTGTTATACCATGACTGTCACTAAAGTAGAAACGATGCATGTGTTAAGAATTCTAAGTAGAGAATAATTAAAAGGGCATTATTCCCAAGCAAAGAAAAGTCTTGACATTGAATTTCTCCTAATAGATTTCTTTCATTAATCTGCAAAACTCAGGATCAGCTTAAGATGCAGATGTAAACAGACTATTATCACCCACATGCTTATGATGTACGATAATTTGGATATGAAAAGTCATATCACATTCAACCCAAATTTTGTACCAACTCTTACTAAATTTAATCTCAAGTGACCAACATTTGATAGCGTTTATAATAAGCACCATGCACAGAAGGCATTACCAAGATTTTCCTTCAACAGTCCATTGGTTAATGATTTCAATCCAAATACGTCATTTTTGCATTACCTTTATTGAAGCTATATTTTGGGTAATACTTTTATCAATTTGAGTTCGGATTCTAAATTAAATAATATTAAGATTCTATTTTCTAGATTCCAAATTTTACTTCTTTTCCAATTTATTTGATGAACTTTTGGCGATCAAGATCGATTCTCTTCCATATTAATTTTTGAATAAATTTTTTTTCTTTGTATTTACAGATGGGATGTAGTAAAATTAGGGGTGTTCTAGACAAGAAAAATAAAAATAATGCTAGACCTTTCATATGAAAGGATCGAGCTATTAGATTACTATTTTCAAAGCATAAAAATCCATCGCGTTAGAGTAGGAAAAAAGAAACTCTTAAAGCCTAAAAAATCTACCAGGATAAACTAGAAAAGAATAAACTAAACTAAACCCCTTGGATCTGCTTAAACAATTGGAAATGAAGCTCCTGCGGCAATACCCCATATACCTTTTCCACCAACATCCTCATATAACCTCCCTCTCCCCAGTTCCGGCCCCATGAATTCTTGATTAACCAATATTTCAATCCATCATTAGTTGTTCCATACCCGACAACAGTGACACCATGATCTAGTGGACCCCCACAAGGTCCATTGAAAATACCGCCGTTGTAAAACTTGAATCCTCTGTTGTTGGCTTGAACTACAACTGATACTGGTTGCATCGATAAGGCCCTTAGTAATGACTCTTCACTAGGTGGTACAATTTCATAACCTCTTATTTGAGCAGCTTTCATAGCTTCCCTCTGTCGATCGCAAACTCTTTGTCTTGCCTCATACGGGTAATTATAAGCAGTGGTCAGGCTATGGCTTTGGGCAACATAGTAAAAGGCGTCATTCATCTAACCACCTTGGCATCCATAATTACCATACCAGCAACAGTCCAACAATCGTTGCTCTGACAATGAAAACAAGTAACCAGTTTTGATCTTGGTGAGTCCTTCTATGGCTGTCACGGCTGAAAATGCCCAGCAAGATCCTAAAAAAAGAAATTATCAGAAAAATATACATATGGCAAGTAAAATAATCCTGGCAGAGTTAGGAACATGATCATGTATTAATTCACTAACCACAATAATATCCTTAAGATACATGTTTATGTATTGATTCACTTACCACAATAATATCCTTGAGATTTAATAGGAGTGACAGCTCCGTAGGCCCTCTAATCAAAGCAACTTGGAACTGCAGTCAAGTTGCTGTACCTAAACCCTGTGTGTGCTTTTGAATAAGTTGGAATCTTGTCCTCAGACACCTTATATCCAGTGTATCTGGCCATGAACTCTTCATCAGTTAAGTCTGCAAATTCATTGATGCTTGACTTGTACGTCTGATTACCCTCTCGATTAAATTTGTCAATGAATTCAACATTTTTCTTGAATATTTGAAAACTCATTTCTTTCTCAGCCTTGTTTTTGTAAGTTCGTCCGTACCGAAGCATCCATTGCTCATGTTTCTTAACGATAGAAGCTCCATGTTACGTGTGGGATATCACTGGAGATGCCCCTAGTCGATAGAATAATTATTAGCAAGGAGACAATTTCCACAAACTTTAAAGCCATTTGTAACAGGAAAGCTAGAGATACGGTTTGTGATTATATATATTTTGTTACGGCCAATCTGGAGCTAAGGTTTGTGATTATACACACGTCCCAAACTCATCAACTTACATATAAATCTTCTACAATATAGTAATATTTAATATTCTATTTATCTGTATAATATTCATCTTTCTATAGAATTCTTGTATTGATAGAATTTTATTTATCTTTAGATTCTTTTATTAATAGAAATTTGTTTCACGTAACTTGACTAATTAATCTTATTTCATATAATTGAATTAATGTATAATATTTTTTTAGTATTTTATTGTGTTGTAGCATATATGAGATAAATAATATCTCATATTGTGTATTTATCTATAAGAGAAATTTATAATACTTTTTGATGTTCTATTTCTCAACTAATGGTAAAGTATTTTTCAATATATTATTCTGTTGTACAAGACATAAATAAGTAATCTATAAATGAATAGTATGTAAAGGAAGACAATAAACATACAATCTCTGTTTCCCATTTTGACATATTATGAATTAGAGAAAAAGAGTTCATGTTATAATATAAAAATAAATCTTAACCTTCCATAAAAAAAGAAATATACACGTATTAAAAGATTTTTAAAAGCTTTTTTAGATTAGTACTGGATTTTAATTTTCATATGTTCTTACTTGTAAGTAATGTAATTTTTGCAAATAGTTTAAATTCATACACTTTCATTACATGAATTATAAAATGACACCAAATTAAGATATGAACTTTACTATGATTGACCAAACTAAAATAATAAAAAAAAAAAAAAGGGTTTAACAAAAAACTTTTGAAAGAGCGGATGAGTATAATCCGGGATCGTTAATCATAACATTAGGTATCCAATTGCCTTTTTCAATATGATCAATATATATATAGTGAGATAAGGATTTTAATCGCGTATTGGAATTCACTATCAAGTGGTGCATAAAACATTTGACGAAATTTAAAAGTATATTCTTCCGAAGTAAGGTATATAATATTTATATTTTATTATATATATCTTAAATATTAGTATTAGAGCTAATTAGAATGTTTTTGTGCTTTATTAAATGCTCATTTAATGCTATAACAAAATTTTATTAATTTGATAATTATATTGACTTTTAATCTATTGTTAGAGATTTGTTTGAATTTTTTCTTTAGATTGTAACAAAAAAGGTGTTGAAATAATATCATAATTTTTTATTTTATTTGGTTAATTCTTATATTTATTGTAGGCCAATTATGGCATAGGATTTTAGTAATATAATTACTGAAGATCAAAAGCTCGTGATTTAAAGATACAAAAACATCATGTACGCAATTAACTGTATGTGATAAACATGCCCGTGCAAAGAATTTCGGCACAATACGCGCGCACTAATATCGCGCCGATCGATGACCAACACCGTTGCATGTGTAAGGTCGTGGCATAGCACCATGAATGCACCACGAGGATGAGGAATATGTCGATAAGAACAAGAGGCATCGGACGGCCAGTGTGAGAATGCCCTGCCGAGGTGGTGTTGCGCGGAGGGAAGAGTACGCATTCAAATTAAAGCGAGTCTCCTAAATCTTATGGGAATATTCCAAATTCTTAAGGGATATGTTAGACGATTATACACCTAGAAATAATTAAAGTACAAACCCTTTTTTTTTTTTTTTTCAAAGTTCTTGTGAAGAGATAGACTGTTTAGTGAATTTTTTTTTGATGAAATAGCAAAATAAATAATCTACAGTTGATTTTTGGTTGGACAAAAATCATTAGTCAACATATTTTATGAATTATAGTGAAAGAGGATCGCCACGTAAATTTTTAATGACAATTTTTATTAGACAGTTTACTAGTAATAACAGTGATAATAATAAATTTAATATTAATAAAAAAGATAACGGTAATAATAATAACAGCGCTCTCAAGAATGTCATGATTAAGTACAATGTGACGGCTGCTTAACGTTTATTTCGTGTTTAAATTTTATGATTGTATCTTTTAAAAGAGTTTAAAGCAATAAAAATTTTATCTTATACTCGGTACCACTGACGTGTGATCCTTGTATATTTTTATACATTCTTCTTTATTGACACAGGACGGATATCATGTAATCTGCAGACACGTATCTTAAGAGTGATCCCGTAAATGATTGGACACTACAGTAATGACTGAGTACAAAAATTTTCTCGTCATCCCAAAAAATAATAATAATAATAATAATAATAATAATAATAATAATAATAATAATAATAATAATAACAGTGATAATAATAAAAAGCATAGCCCTAGCTTGGACCTCAACTAGTACTCATGGAATTGGATAAACAGGTTAAATGTCCAGACCAGAGAGAACTACATCTCTCTTAATTCTCATAGAAACACCCTCACCCCAATCTGTGCCCTGCGAATTTTTAATTATCCAGTAATTAATTCCATCTTCTGTTGTTCCATAAGAAACGATTGTAACAGCATGATTTAGGTCCGTCCCACATGATCCATTGAGAACACCACTTTTATAGTTCCCGAAATCTTCTACGCCACCATCAATAGGAATTGATACTGGTTGCTAGCTCGCGACATTGAGTAATACCTTTCATCATGGGCTGGTATATCATCATACTTACTGATCTTGTCAAATGTATCGGTTCCCTGCTGTGCGATAAAATCTAATTTTTTTCCTCGTAGCGGTAATTCTTTTCGGTAGTGAGACCTAGGTTTTGTATAATATATGTGAAGGCAGTATCCATTCGACCTCCATCGCATCCATTATTACCAGCACCGACAGTGCAGTCTAGTAATTGTTGCTCCGAAAGTGGAATCAATAAACCAAGATGAATTTGGGTAAGCCCTTTCATGGCTGCAACTGGTGAAAATGCCCAGCAGCATGCTGGGTACGTAGAAACGATTAATTAATTAGTTAGATGAAAGAAATTAATATCTGAAATATAGAGTTATAGAAACATGGTTTGGCTCGCTTACCACATCGGCCTTGGTTCTTCACAGGAGTAGCGGCTCCTTTCTCCCTCCAGTCCATGCTAGTTGGAAATTCATCCAGGTTTTTATATTGGAACGATGTTGTGGATGGTTAGACTTCTTGAACCCTGTATATTTCGCAACGAATTCTTCATTCATCATGTCTGTAAATTCATTGATGCTCAATTTGTGTGTTCGATTCGTCTCCTTATTGGCTTTCTCAGTATATTCAAGATTTTTCTGGAATATATTAAGGCGCCTTTCCTTCTCTGCCTCGTCCTGGTAGGTGCGCCCGTATTGAGTCATCCACTGATTATATTTTTCAGCAATGGATCAATTCTGCAACGTTCGAGACTTGACATGAGATGCACAAGTCAACAGAACTTATCAACGTTATGGGAAGAAGAAAAGTTTTCACAAATGTCAAAGCCATGGTGTGCAAGTTACAGAAGGGTGGCAATTTTATGTGTATTTATAATTTTATATATAGGAAAATAACTTAAATGAAAAGAATACATCTTAAGAAGGTATAGACTCTGCACTGAATAATACAGAAAATTCTTGAGAGATCCTTCCCAATTTGACTTCTCCAAATATATTTCTCACCTTATAGAAAAGTTGGCATCTTCCTTTCAATAAAATTTTCCTTTTTCCATCAAAATTTGAATCACAGAAAAACAAATCAAACCTAAATGACTTTTACTTGAGTAATGCTAATCATACCAAATGTCATAATTAATTTTAAAAATTATAAAAATTTATTATAAGCGTATGTCACATCATTTAAATTTTATTTGTTATATACTAGTAGCATTATTGTTTTTACCTTTGTGCCTAATCTTTTCCCTAAATTTTTACTTTAATT
>JAWDEX010000009.1:5961115-5979644 GCA_035221805.1 Trichilia hirta
CTCAAATAGAAGCAAATAACAAGACCTTATTATAAATTTAAAATATATAATAATAATATTATTAGGATGCGTCTCAAAGATCAGGAGAAGAAGAAATGACCCCTTACTCAGCCATCCATATAGAAGTCAGACGCTTGCTTCTTTTTTATAACACAATAATTCTAACATTATTTAATATCAACTATCCTTATCTTATTTAATATAAGACGTTATTTTAACGTCTTAAAATAAAAAGATAAAATATAAAAAATATTACCTGAGAAAGAACTTTTACACAATGAAAATCTGTAACAAATAATATTAGGTATGGATAAAACATACAAAATTTATAGAGGATAAAATTAGGTTATGACACGTGATACAAGACTCTCTAAAATCATATAAAGCGGATTTTGAGTTTTTTACCTACACGTCTTCGATGCCTAATGCATCTAGAATATCCTTAAAGATGATGTCGGCCAAGCTTCTCATGTTAATGAGGATCATGTTGACTTCTTTTTCCCTTACCATTATTATTAATATTAGAGCATTATCATGGAGATAATGCACGCCTGTCTCATCCGCGTCGGTAAACATTATTGGCATCGATGCGACCCTCGATTTTTTTATTTCTTAGACATTAAGGATATAAAATTCATTACTTAGGTTCGGCAGCGAATACCTAGAATAATTCTTTCTAAATGGATTCGAATTTTTTGCCAGAGTGGGCCCACTTGACATTACCAAGTTTCGATGTTTTTTAGTTGGATTAGACTCCCTGGCATTGAGGTCGGCCATCAGATGGTCCATGTGGCAGTTTTTTACCAAAAGGTCAATATGTTTCCTTAAGTAAAAACAATTATCGGTGCTATGCCTATAGCATTTATGATAATCACAAAATTGTCTACGATAAATAACAACTTTTCCCAATCTAATCAGGGTCAGTTCTACCATATAAAGCCCATTGTCTCTGGCGTACCGCAAAGCTTATAAGAGAGGAACATTCAAATGATTTTCGTCCACATAACTCACTCGACGAAACTCTTTATCTAAGATGGGCTTCTTAACTATATCTCTTTGCCTAGAGTGTCGAGAATGCCTGTCACCCCTACCCTTTCAATTGGTATGCACGCGCTTTCTCATCTCACCTCTCAGAAGAAGTGTCTTTTTATTTCGCTCGTCACGGCTCACAATTTCCTCTTACTTTCTTAAGAGTACCTGGTCTTTTATATCCATCACATTAAATAGCTCCCTCCGGATGGCCTTGTAAGTGATAACCGATCACTTGCTAGTTGCGTACCATCCCCTCTTTATCCGGAGCCCTCTTTTTAAACCCTCTAATACAAGTGAGTGGTGAAATACTCCTAATTGAATTACCTTCTTATAATACCTCGATATAAAATATTAGAGGCTCTCAGTGGGACCTTGCTGTAGTAGTAAAAGAGCATTTGCACTGCGAGTGGTCTCGAAAATGCCTCAAAATTTTTGCACAAAATTTTGGCGTAACTGTCGAAAACTCCTAATGGTATTTTTAGGAAGACTTCTGAGCCATATCCTGGTTTTTCTCTCTAGCATCAGTGAGAACAATCAACACATTTGGGGCTCATTCAGTCTTTGAATATATATTATTTTTCTGAATATGTCTAGATATAAGGTGAGGTCTGTCTTTCCTGTATAGGGCGTGATCTGTGATATTTTAAACTTTTGGGGGATGATTAACTTCAGTATATTCCTAGTGAATGGGGAATCACTATATTTCTTTGCGTTGAAATTTTTCCCTGCATTTTTAATCAAACTTGCCTTTGCCCCTCCAATTCCGATTTTCTCTAATATCTTTCTTACACAAGTCTCTGCAATTTACGAATCAGTAGAGCGGGCACTGCAATGCCTAGATCTAATCTCGCTTAGTTATAATTGCAAATCAATCACAGTGTGTCTTAGCTTGACGCCTACTCTTGGGTCTCGCCTAGGACTGTATAGAGTGGCGAACACCATTAGTTCGTAGCAATCACTCATTTTTTTACCAACACAGATATCAGCCTTGCCTTTTTTTTCTATAGGCTGGTGAATAAAGTATTCTTGGCAACAACTTTCTCACTTGGGTCTTGGGCCTTTCGATTCCTCTCTTGTTGTGGACAGTCAGCCCTCGTCTCCAAGGCTTCTGGTACAAGTTGGTGTCTTTTTTCGCCTTTGTGCTTCTGCACTAACGTCCTTAACCTCGCAGCCTCACATTTTAACTGTTGATTCTTTCATTCCAATGCAAGTATCCTTTAGTTATCCGTTTTTGTTGCATTCTATACTCTGCCGGCCCTCCTTCCATCTGCCATGACCCACATCCTTCTGTTCTAACAGTTGCTCGACTAACTGGACTTGCAACAGGGTGATCTTGTACCTCGTTTCTGTCAAAAAATTAAGTAGCAATCCCCTTCTCATCAATACTGGCAAGGCCCCTGGCCTTCTCTATTTGCACTTTTTTAGAAAGACGACTACAATTATGCCCTGTTATCTTTACACAGAGCACTTTTCAGGTTCTTTATTCAAGCTTTTAGTTCAATTTTCATAAACGGCGCCAACTATTGATGCCTAAATTCTTCTCGGACGAAAAATTCAGTACATCACACAAATTTTACTGTTGCGATTAATGTAGAGGCCGTGCAAATGATGCTTAACTCTAAATAGGAACTCTTGGGAGACTACCTGAAATCAAAAAGAAACAAGCTAAAAGTAAAGCCAGATTTTTGATAACTAAACTGTGACGCTCAAGTCAGTGGATCATCTAAAGCTAAATTAAAGAGAGAAATGAATTAGTAATGTTTGAGTAATTTACCGACCCAGGATCTAGGCTTTAAAAATAGTTATAGGAGAGAACTGATCTTTACTAGTTGAATTATCTCTCTCACAAAGTTGAAAATAATCCAAAAAAATTTCCTTTTCATGTAGCAACTTCACAATTTATAAGATATCTACACGTGCGAGCATCGAAGAACGGGAGCCTGATTAAACAGGATAAGGTATGATCATCTGGCAAGTCTTTTCACCACTCCTCTATATCAAGCTTGGGGGGTTGTAATGAATGCTTGCAGCTTGTAAGGCATGGCATACTTTAACGTGATGGGACACTCAAACTATTTCTTAAGAAATGTATCTATATTCCATTCGAATCTTTTATTTTTGAAATGAAAAAATTCAATCGCCTCGACAATAAAGGTGGTAGTCAGGGTGCCGAAGTGATCGGAGTCGGATCAGATCGTCTGCTTAACAACAGCTAAAATCGAAAAAATATAGGATTGGTAAAACCATTAATAATAAATGTTCCACGAATAAAATTTTTTTTTGAAATTAGTGAAATAATCAATGATATTTTTGTACATATTAATTGGTGGAACATCCTTTTCGTTTTTGACATTTGGGAAAATTTTGTGCATTACTTCCTGCTTGCCTTAACCTGTTGGATTAATTTCAAAATAGGAAATCTCCACAACAATTGTTAGGTTGTCTACTTAAGCAATTGAGCCATACATATGGCCTTCAGTAGGTGGATAACGTTTAGATACATAACCACTTCATTATTTATATTTCATGTACGTCCATTTCATTGAAACATCTCATTGAATAATAAATTTAATTAATATAATCAACGATATCTTAGTTTGATACTGTGATCATGACAATTAGAAGTTAAGTATCATTGAATTTTATTTCTTGGTAAAGAAAATTATAATTATTTTTTAATCAAACAATCGAATTTATTTCGTTTTGACTTTTTACTCAAATAAGTGTGCACATGTTTATGGTTGTTTATCATATAAAGTACCAACTACACGTCTAATGAAAATTGCAATGTGTTGTAAATAAAATTAACATTATAAATTAATTCATAAACATTATTGCTCGCCTAATCCATAGCAACAGCGAACATTATTTACTAAATCTTTCTTTTATTTATGTAAACAATATGTTATATAATCTGCTTGCATTTATTAATTCCAAAAAATAAGCATGCCGTCTAAGTAATTAATAGACTTTGAAACCCATGAAGCGTATAAAATGAATGTGACGAATGGAGCCAACTAGTGAATTGGGAAAATTAAAGCGTATAGTGCTTCTGAAATTGCTTTCTTTTCTTTTTTGTTGGACAGGCACTTTGTGTCAATGATCATGTGGAATGTTCACAATGCGATTGCAAATTCAATTGGAATTTTCAATAAATAATCATTTTGATTTACATCGCATAATATAATTTAATATCACGGGAAAATCAAAGCAAAGCAATATGCTTTGGAAGTGGAGGATACCTGGTTTATTGTCAAGCTGTCAAGCACTCATGGAGACAACCCAACGTGGCCTCTGCCTCACCCCACTAGAAAATAATATGGAAGGCATTTGATTTGAGGGTCATATTTTTTTCACAATAATTCAAACCATTCAAGGTTACATAATATCACAACAACAAAAAAAAAATTAAAAAATATATATAATTACTTGTATTAATTTATATAATGATCCTAATTTTTTTTTTTCAGAAAACTAAAAAAAAAATTCTCCACGTATAATTTTTCAAATTCGTTGGTCTTAATATGTCCAAGGGCTTCCAAAAAATGTAATACAGGAATTAGACACGGTGTAACAGTTGCTTAACTTTTTATCCGTATTTAAATTTTAAAATTGTATTTTTATAAGAATTTGGGGCAATTAAAATTTTATTCTATACTTAATATTAGTATCATATAGTTTTTGTACATATATTTTCATCTATACAAAGTGAATATTGTGTAATTTATGGATACGTATTTTAGTAGTGGGTGTCTAATTTTGTATGTAACTAGACACCGTAATTGAATACAAAAATTTCTTCCTCGTTTAAAAAAAAATAAAAAAAATAACAGAGGTCCAAGGACCTTTTTGTTACACTTGCGTAAACTATATTTTTATTTATGAAAATGTTTCAGTTTAATTTATTAGTCCTTCTGATTTATGGTGCGGGGAGGCTAAACTTTCAATCAAATATTTTCTTGATCCCCTGCCTTCCATTTAACATGGTTTATCTCATTAACAACACGTGTAATCTTCACCCTTCACAAATTAATATTCATTGCTATTTGGTAAAAATACTAAATAGGAAGTCAATTCAACTTTGTTAGTGGATTTTGCGGATTTGCCTTTTATATATTAATATATAAATAACTAATACTTATCAATGGTAAACTTAAAATTTAACAGGTAAATTTAAAAATTTTAAATTTTATTGTTTAATATAAGCTTGAAATTAAATTTTAAATTCACGTATAAATAATATCTTATTATATAGATGACAAAATTTCAAATTTTCCACATAAACTAACTGACATTTAACTATAGAATAATTGATGCACCTTTCTCACGAGAAGATCGCATACTATTCAATATTAATCTAATATTGGACCAAAAGAATAAAAAGAAATAATACATTCTTGTTCAAGAAATATTAATAAAAAATAAATAATATACGTGTTTAAGAAAAATTATTAAAATTAATTTTATTATTTTTTTAATTATAATATTATTAAATATATCAATAATACAATTATTTAAATAATATATATAAGCTGTGGTTATCATAAGTGCCCGACAACTTGAGCCATTTTCTAAAATAAGGAAAAAGTTATTTTCAGTATTTCATTTATAATCAGAAAAATATATATATATATTTTACATATTTTGCAAAAACATTTTTATAAAATGATAACAAGCTAGAATTACATTGCTTTTTAATTTTAAATAAAAAAATATATTTTAATTTATAAAAATAAGAAATTACATATTTAATTTATATTAATATAATTATTAGTGTAGAAGCCAATGTTGTTGATGGAAAATAATTGTGAAGGGAGACGATGAGTTAGACTTTAATTTGTTGTCTGATAAAGAAAAAAGAAAAGCAAATCAACATGTTTGTTTTTTTTTTTTATTGCCCCTATCCCTGCCTAATAATTAAGCAATGATTAAGAAGGTGGAGGCTATATGCATGCTTAACTGGACGGTAGTGATTTGTCAGTTTGTAAATCCGAAAAGGCATTTCCTCCAAATGGACCAAACACGCCAAGGATTACAAGATTTTGCTAATTTGATGTTATTACATGGAATTTACAGTTTGCTTTGGTTATTCTTTTGTTTGCCGTGTTTGTTTTGGCCCTTTTGGGTGTTTATGCTGTAAACAAGAGTGAATCTATTAAATCATAGAGATAATGTATTGAATTGACTTGACCATTTCAACGATAATTTACCCATTTGGCCATTTCCAAACAAAACCACAATAATTAACAACGAAATCATTTGGAAAAATAATACCAAATATTCAATGGAGTAATTTTGTCAAAACGTTTCCTCATTTTGAAAAACACAGCTCACCTATAGACATTGCTGCACATTCAGTCGTTCAATAAGTGCATGCTCTTTTGATTAAGAAAAAATACTAAATTAAAATGAAGTCAATTAATTTAGTTTTTATTTTAAAAAATATTATTTTAAGTTATAATTTTTATGAAATATAAATTTTAGATTATAAATATTAATGTAAGTTCTATTAAAAATTTAATGTTACGAATAATTTGTTATGTTTGTTATATTAATAAAATAAAAGTTTCATAAATCTCGAATGAAGTCTAAATGAAATTAGAAACGAACACTTTACATTTAACTTTAATCAATTTATAAGAATATAAAATTATAAATTTAAATAAATTCTTCTTTTAAGAATAAATATCATATTCTTTCTTTCTTTCTTTCTTTCTATCTCGTTCGAAGCACAAATATTATTTCATTTTATTTTAAATAGCACATTAAAATCACATATATCACCCCAAAATTTGAACTCGATTGAGAAATCAAACACAAATATTATTAAATCACTAAACTACGATATCTGTACACATAATTCATTATAGAACACAATCAATCAAACCACATTATACATCAATACTGATATGATATATAGCAAGAAAACAAATATAATACATACCAATAGACAGAGTATCTTTAGCATAACTGTATGCATTAAAATGGAGCTCGGTTCAAATTTTTTTTCCTTGGCTTTTTGAGTTCAAACTCATAGTTAGAAATTTTTCTTGCCAACTCTTTTGCAAGACTAAAACAATATATATATTTGTTATAATCCATCAAGACATGAAAGAAAGACCACTTCCATACTTTCCTATTCAATTCATATAAACAGTCTCTACGTTCTGGGTTACAGCTTAAGCAAGTAGGACTAGTACTACTGATGATATTCCTTTTAGCTAAACCGATTCTCGTAGGGAATACGTCCAACAAAGCTCTCCATAAATAAATAATTTATTTCCCTATTGAAACCATATAAACTTTCACCAACACGAACAAGTAGAGGAAACTTTAACCTCATCGCAACTCGATGCCCATACTTTCCTGAGTACTCCCTCTCTTGTCATAGCCCAAAATAGACGATTCGTAGAAGGTTTAGAGAGTAATCTGCACTCTGGCGTGAAGTTTTGGGTAACTACCTCTGCTTCCCATCTTTCCTTTCAGTGTACGAGGTGTATTACGTTAAAGTTAAATGTTATCATTTATATCTTAAAAAAATGTGATGTTATAATATTATTTTGTATTTATTACAAATTTATTTTATATATAATTTAAGCGTATATTACTTAACACTTATTTATAAAATATGTGATTTACATGTTAGCCAATTAAATATTAATACATAAAATATAAATTACATATTATTCATAAATAAAAAATAATTTATAGATTTAATATTTTTTAATATAAGCCGGGAACTCTTTTACTTTTAAAGTGAATGATTTATCTTAATAATTAAAGTAGAGATTTCAAATAAAAAATTTTTTGTAAATATTATAGATTGAATTGGACTATTGTGACTTAGAGTTGTGCAAAAAAAAAAAAAAAATCATTTATATTAATTCACATAAATTTTTATAAATTTAATATATCTTAATATTGAATAAATAATAAAATTACATTAATGTATTATATTTTTTAAGTTATCAAACGGTGAAACTCGACAATATAGTAAAAATTTCAATAATTTTAAGATGTAATTTATAAATAACAAGAACATATATTTGTAAAATAAAATCTATTAATATGATATTTTTTCAAATAATTTGTGGTATTTTATTATTTAAATATGTGGTCGCAATTCATTCATTAAATTATATATTAGATAATAATATTATTTATAAATATAAAAATATTAAAATAGTTATTAGAGTATTTAAACTTAGTATAAATAAATAATTAAAGAGGCATGACATTTATCGTGAGCTTAATTTTAGTTACGTGCGTCAAAAAAAAAAAATTAATTAAGTGATTATTATTAATCTAAGATCAAGTCTTAATTTCATTAAAAAAAAATTTAATAAAATAACTTTTTGTTTTGATAACACAAGTCATAGAGTATAATTTTAAACTTTTAGTAGAATAACCTAAAGTTAACTTAAAAAATCATATAGGTGATAAGTAAAGCTATCAAACAGGTTGACAATCCACAGGTCGGTCTATTTAACCACTATTTAAGTGAATTAAGACTTAAATAAGATCGATTAGCTTAATTGTAAATCGATTTAGTCTGTCTGTTTGGTTTATGAATTAAATGGGCTGGACAATTTAATACACGAGCCAATCCGTTTAATTAAAAATAAAAAATAAAAAACAAAATTTAAACTTAATTTTTATTTAAATTATAGATTTATTATTATTATTAACATATTAAATTTATTAATAATTAGTATATTTTATTTATTTATTTATTTTATATATTTTTTAAAAATTCTTCAAATTCTTAAATTAATCCATGGACAAGTTAGGGCTAACAAGATGTTAGTTCGTATAATAAACAAGTTGGCTCGACTAAGTCCAAGACAAGTCGAGTCGAGTCGAGTCTGGCTGGTCTGGCTTGTTTGACAAGTATAATTATAAGTAATTAAATTTAAACTTTTTAAATTGAGACTAAAAGGTTCATGGGTCTACCCTTCTCAAACCATAATAAATATTTGTAAAAAGGTTACGTTTTGTGTGATGTAGGAGGATGTTCTTTTCAAGTGAAAAATATGGTGACTTTCGTGTAAAAAAATAAAATAAAATCCTCACACGCATAAAAATTTTGAAGATAGCAGATAAAGTTGCAACCACATTATCAATTTTATATTAAAATAACCGTTTAATCTTACACATATAATAATTTTTTGACTTTAATTTTTTTGTTAAAATTGATTTTTTTAATATATTACACACAATTTTGTTGCTATTATTTTGTGGAAGATAGGCTTGGAAGTCATCGGTCTTGAAATCCAATTATGATTTTATATTTATATGTCGTCGCCGCATCCAATTCTCCCCTTTCCTCTCCCCCCTCCCCCAATCTCATTTCTCCAGCACCTTTTTTTTCCCCTGACAATCTGAGCCAAATATAACAAGGCTTGTATCCTACTTTAGCACCCATAAAGTTTTCATTGGGAAAGTATCGAATTGGCAAATGCATTTTTACTCGAGTAGAATTTCAGTGTCGACATCATCAATTGCTGGCTCAATTTCCAATGCTACTGTTATATTGGCTTTTTCAAAAAAAAATTCTCCCCATTTTTCCTCCATTTCCGTACTGCTTCAGAATTCACAACCTGTTTTTCCTCCATTTCCGTAGAGGAAAGTAAAGTAATGGATTGACGATGACCCATTTCCAGGATTACCCAGTCCTAACAGAATTTTTCCTAAGGAAAATAAAAACTTTCCCATATTGGTGAAAATATAAAAAATATTACCACGCATCAACTTCAATCCATAGCATAGCATGTTTCTTCTCAACTTTCTTAAGAAAATTTGAGCGAAACAGAAAATTTGCTAATTGTTGTAATCTTTAGTGATGGACAATAAGTAAATGAAATAAAACAAGGATATTTTCGGCCTGCAATTAGTAGTTTCATAAAGCAAACAAACATACAATACCTTATATTAATTGGTGATAGCCGACAATTAATATGAGATCAAAATCATATTTATTTATTCGTTAATTGAAATACAAAAATTCTTGCTTCTTTATTCAATGACAAATCTCCATTTCCAAAGGTAACTTTATGTAAGGATTGCCCATATCATTAGTTTATCACAAGCTGCCTTGCTTATGTCTGTATCATACCATATCTTGTGTCCAAATGATGCAATTTGTTGCCACGTGGAACATTGATAAGCCGGTAATAACTTCCAAATTCCTAAGTTTTATGGTTTCACAAGTAAGGATATAGTTTCTTTATATTACACAATTAGCCCCCCAACTTCTATTGAAATAACTAAATCCTCTTGAGGGTACAGTTACGCTATATTAATGTGACCAAAATTCAATACCATAAAAGTTAATTTTCACATTTTAAAGAAAATTAGAAAATTAGAAACTTAGTTTAATAAATAAATAAAATATGTTTTTTTAATTTGTGAAAATACAAGACTTCAGGCACCCAAAAGTTATTATCCCATTGATCAAGTATATGAACCATCACAGTTTCACGATGAATTTCATCATACATATATAGGCAGAACCCTTACAGAAAGCAAGAATCATGACTTCTTATGACTATATAAATAAAATCAGCCGATATTAGTAAGAAGAGAAGCTGGCAAAGAGTGAGGAGAAGCGTTGAAGGAGAAGCCATGAGAGAGGAGATAAAGAACAAGGGAGAAACAGAAACAAAAATGAAGCAACACTTCGTGTTGGTGCATGGAATAAGTGGAGGAGCTTGGTGCTGGTACAAGATCAGATGCCTAATGGAGAGTTCAGGCTACAAAGTTTCATGTATTGATCTCAGGGGTGCTGGAATTGATCTATGTGATGCAAATTCTATTCTTTCCTTTGATGATTACAATAAGCCTCTCATCGAATTCATGTCCGCTTTGCCTGATAATGAACAGGTCTGTTCTTAAGAATTATGGAGACATGGAGAGAAAGACGTGAAAGATCTTCTCCATATTTTTCTATCTATTAAAACCTCATCACCATATTCTCTCCATAAACTTCTCTATTGCACAAAGAAAGTTGCTGATGTTTTCTTTTCCTTTTTTTTTTTTTATTTGGTAACACCATTGCGTTAGCTTGATTTTTGGAAAATATTTCTTATTGTTTCTTACTTTCTTGTAATATTTTTGTAGGTAATTTTGGTAGGTCACAGTGCTGGAGGATTGAGTATAACACAGGCAAGTCACCAGTTTGGGAAGAAAATTAGGCTGGCTGTGTATTTGGCGGCCACCATGCTGAAACTGGGATTCTGCACAGATGAAGATGTGAAAGATGTAAAACTTTTATTCTTAATTTACTTGTTCTATTTCATTATATAATTCTGGATTATCATATTCATGGTGAAGACTGAACAGCAGAGAATAGGTTTGTCTGGTTTTAGTTCTTGGTTGTTGGGAATATTCTGATAGAAGAAGAAGAAGAGATGATATGGCATGGTTGCCAACTGTCTGCGGGCTGTCAGTCACTTATACACACACACACACTAATATCACAACAAACAGTCTTTGTTTGTCTTAGCATTTACAGGATTGATTATATATGTGTGTATATAAAGAAAAATTATAATTAATTAACTAGGTAAGATAGATTGTCTTGCTACATCAGCATCTACCTAATGTGACTATGCCTCTGGATGACAAATTCCTTTTGACATTTTGCTTTCATTCAAAGCATAAACTAAAGCTACAACCATGGCTGAACTGAATCCTGCTAGCTAGTAGAGAGAACACAGTACATTCACTTTAAATCCGTGTTGATGTTGGGTTAGCTAACAGTAACCTGCCTGGGCTTTTTTCATCAGTTCCCACTGGATAGCAGTTGTCTCTTCAATGATTCAATGCATATATCTTCTTGTCGTGTTATGTGTTATCTTGATGATCGCAAAATGTGTACACTTTATCAATCGACCTTTTCTTTTTCGCTTGTGAAGTGACATGATAAAATGGTAGTTTGATGACGATGTCATGGTCTGCACAGTTTGCTTTGTTTACAATAATGGTACTTTTTTCGTCACTCTCATTGCTCAATCTACCCCTCCAATGATTTACATGGGCCATGAACATTATTAATTATACAACACCACTTTGTGATAAATGATTGTTAAAATTTTTCTAATCCATGCATTTGCTTCCTAAACGTCAAGCAGGGAGTTCCTGATTTATCAGCATTTGGAAACGAAGTCTACCAATTAGGATTTGGATTAGGTATTGATCGCCCTCCAACAAGTGCTATTGTCAAACAAGTATTCCAACGCAAAATCATCTACCAAATGAGTCCTCAAGAGGTAATTACCTTTGAAACACTTTTTTCCTTTTTTACCTTTTCCCTTTGTTTCGGTAATGTAGACCATACCCAATTCCCATCCCTATTCCTGAAACATTGAGTAAACTTTTCTTCCTTTCCTTTTTCTATTTGATAAGAGTGAGATATTGTGCGCGTCACTGTTCACGTTGATACTACTGATGCAGTAGAGCCACACAAATTTTGGTTGACCGAGAAAACACAATAAACAGAGCAAAATAGTAAAATCTCACGTATATTTTTCTCTTGGATCGTGATACGCACAGTTTTAATTAAGTCTAACTTTTGAGGTTTGGATTCAGGATTCAACCCTAGCTGCGATGCTATTAAGACCCGGGCCGATTCTAGCAATACAGAATGCTCGGTTTTCGAAGGAGAATGGTAGTGATGAGGTGGATGGAGTGCCACGTGTTTACATCAAGACCATGCATGATAATGTAATTAAACCAGAGCAACAAGATGCAATGATAAAGAGGTGGCCACCTTCTGATGTATACGTTTTGGGGAGTGACCACAGCCCATTCTTCTCAGCACCATTTCTGCTCGTTGGCTTGCTCGTTAAAGCTGCTGTGTAGTTTTGCTTCTTCTTTTTTTTTTTTTCCTCCTTTTTCTTCTTTTTAATTTCATTTTTATTGGGGCTTGAATTAATAAAATGCATTTTATTGTTATAATTGAGACTAAATTCTCGTTTGAATTTTGGCTAGAAATATCATTTGATTGTATTTTGAAGTCCATACAAATGTATCCTTGTTAGATCAATTTTTTTGCTCTGGTTAGGCCGTGTGAGCATGGACCGGTTATCGTTTATCCTTTTGCAATATTCTGTGAATAAAGTTTTTGGAATCCTAAAAATAATTTATTTTCAATGAAGACTTAATATATATTTTTAATTTAACCAAAGTAAAACGTTGAAAGATTATTTCGCTAATTTTTTTTATATATTTTCATCGTATAAAAAATCTATCAACTAATTTTTTAATAAAAAATTAATATGAAATTATTTTTCAAAATTCTTCAAAAACAAATTGTACAGAAATTTGGAGGTGATTGTCACTTGGACCCGGAAGTATATGTGTCCAAGCCCATTAACAGTCCGACTACAACAACAGGTTGGAAGAGTACATTTATTTTTCTAATGTTCTCTTCATCGTGTATCAATTTATTACGAGTATTTATTTATTTTTTTAAAAAAATCATGATTCTATTATGACCTAAACTTTGAAAATTTCTACAACTTATCCCTGAGCCAAAATTGTGCAAATGTAATAATGTGATTTATAGGATTTTTTAAAACCCATCAACTCAACTGAAGGTTTGGAATATTAGTTTACAGTGTTATGACATTTACGTTGCAATTTATGAATTTTCATAATTCCCAAAAGTTATTAATTGATATCAATTTAATCATTTTATTTATTTTTTTAGTATTTTCGTAAACTTCTTCTAAAATTTGTGACAATAACAGTTTTCAGAATGTTTTATGCAAACTCATATAAATCTGCTCTATTAAAGTGTTTTCATCCGTTTTAATGTCACTTGACTAACTAAAATTGTTAAAATGTTTAAAATAACCTCACTTTTTAATTAGCTCTTACTCATATTGTTACTTTTCTCTTTGTGAGCTAATAATTTTATTTTAAAAATATATTTATTAAATTATTAGCTAATCATTGTAATTACTTTTATCTATATCAAAAAAAAAAAAATTAAATACTTTTATCAATGTTACAAAAAATTATTTTTGTTCAATATAAAATAAAAAATATTTTTTAGTATTGTTAATATATTAAAAAAATTATTTTATTAGTATTGTTATTTTTCTCTTTGTGTATTGATAATTTTAATAAATAAAATATTTTAATAAATTATTTTAAATATTATAATATTTTTATTAAATAAATTATTTATTAAAATTATTAGCTCACGAAACAATAATAATATGAATAAAAGTAAATTAATAAGTAAAGTTATTTTAGATATTTTAATAAATTTAGCTAAATCAACTAAAGGTCAAATAGATAAAAGTAGCAACAAAGGTTTATGTGAGTTTTTATGTAATATTTTGTCAACTGTTATTACCATAAAAACAATTTTATCCCTTTCTTTTTTAGGTAAATAATATTAAAATAATAATTAGAATTTTCAAGTTTGATTAAAAAGATATTTAAGTTAAATTAAATAAAAAATAATTAATTTCATCCTGTCTACCAATATTTTTTAGTATTTTATTGTAAATACTAAATATACCATTGTGTAGATTGTAGAAATAAAATTTGATAATACTGCTAAGAACTAAATTAATTATATAAAAAAGTATTTAAAATAAGAAGTATTGGTGAACATCAATAAAAAAAATAGGCATTTTTTAATTTCATAGAATTAAAATATTATTTTAACCAGATTTTAAGAGCTTAAATTCATTTTTTTCGTACGTTCTTAACCACTTTTAATAATGAAAATTTTCTAATAAATTTATGTAATTTAATAATATTTATTTTAGCACGGAAGTAAAGTATGTAAACTATAAAGGTATTGAAAAAAAGGTTTGCACTTTATAAAAAATGTTTATATCTAATATTTTGAATTTTTAGTTACAATTGTTGTGTCTTAGTTAGTAATTTTACACAAGAATAATTTAGTAATAAAAATTTTATATTAAATAGTCAATACCAAGATTATTTTTATAGGTGTTTATATATTAATACGTAGATTCAACCTATTTTAGACTGTAAATATATGACATGATATGATAGTGATATAATAAAAGTGTTATTATCAATGATATGTTAAGAGATTATAATATTTTACTTCAATATTAAAAATATAAAAAATAAATATTTATTTTTTTATAATATTTATTATAATTATATTTATATTAAACAATATTATCAATTTTAAAACTTTTATCTAAATATATATAAGCAAATGTATTTAGAAAATTATCTTTTTAAAAATTATAAAAATTTATCATCTAATAAATACGTGTAAACTTTTTTTTTTTTTTTATGACAAGAAATTTCTGTACTCAGTAATCATTGTGGTGACTGATCATACACGGGTCAGGCACTCACCTTTTTGGAGTACGTGTCCGCAGATCACACAGTACTTGTCCTAAGTCAATTAAGACTATGTACATAGATTATACTGCAATAGTACTAAACACAGAATAAAATTTCGACTGCACCAAACTCTTGTACCTGAATGTACTTCAAGAAATTCGAATTCAGGACCAGCATGAATGCTCCTAAAAAATAGAACCACACGAATATACCCAGTGAATGCAAATGGGTGTCAACTTGTTTGTTATATTTTTAAATTTTATTTTAAAATAAAACTTTTGAAGGGAATAAAATTAAGAACTTGCATAGTTACTCAATTCTAATTTAAACATGGATTTAATTCACGTTCCATATTCTAAAAAATATTTATTATTCAAAAAGAGAAAAAAACGGAGTCTTTATCAAAAAAAATGAGTTAAAAAAAAAAAGATGTATAGGACCAACCATTTAATGAGCATTATTATTTATGTAATATCAAAATCTCTTATACTCTTTAAAACTATAATAATAATTCGACTTAATTACTCATTTGTTACGCGTTACTTAAATTAGACATATATCTAATTAATATTATAAATAAAAAGTTAACTAAGTATTCAAATATTGAAATTGAATGATTATATATATATATTTGTTATAACACTATCTACCTCTCCAAAAAATCATTCACATCAAATTTACTAAATTATCATTCTTCACTCTTAATCACATCAAATATAACCTAGGAACTTAATAACAAAATAAGATTAGAAAAAACTCAAAATAAAATAATTGAGTATTTAATTAATTTTTTTTTTATAGATAATAATAATTAATAAATATACGATTTATTTTAATGATATAGAATAAATAAGTCATTAATTTATTAAAAGATATAAAATAAGTAATTACATTAAAATTATAAAAGAAGGGGAGAAATAAATGCCTATTTTTATGTTTAAAATATTGTCAAACTTCACAAATGGTAATTAATAATGGTTGGAAAATAAAATTAATGTAAAAAGGATAATATAAGTACTTGAAAATATTTTTAAAATAAATGAATATTTGATTATTCAGAATGAAAAATACTACATTTGAAACACATTAGAATTTGTTTAGCTTTAAAATATGATCTAATTGAAGACACTGTTTTCTGTTTTTAAAGTTTTAGAACTAATTAATTAAACGACATATCTATCAAATAAGTATATATTTTTAAATCCTTAATTTTAAAAGGATTAAAAATTATATTTCTATTTATTATGTTATCTGTTTTAATATCATAATAGTTGAGGTATATCGTCGATAAACAAGCACGCACGGGTGATACGTGTTCCTCACCCAGACACGTAAAGCTGCCTCAAAAATATAGAAACGGGTAAATGACATCAACACGTGGAAATAACTTTGAAAAAGCAAACCACCAATAATAACGCGCCACGTTAGCCGAATCCGGATCTGCGAAGGCATCCTCCTCATGAGGTTATTGGATTTTAGTGAAGCAACAGCCCTAAATCTTCCTTTGTGCCAGAACTTCTCTCAGCGTTTCTTTTGCATTCCTGACAGGTAAATTTCTTCTTTGTGCTTGAGCATTTGTTGACGTTTGTTCTACGTTTTCAGCATCGGACTTCGATTTTGTTAAGGCGTTTTAGGGTTAGGTTTTTAGGTTTTGAAATTAGAGCTTGCGCGTGTGTATTTACAGTTGAAATGGTCAACGAACTTATACAGTGGATTCAGTTTATGGTTTTTTCAGAAAGTTCTGTAAAAAGATGTAATTTTTTTGGGATGCGTAGATTGTTTCGGTCTGGTTTTGTTTGTTGAACATGCAAGCGGAGCTTATCTAGGGACATATATACCTGGTCTCTGATTGGTAATGAAGACAATTTGCAAATTTATAATTGGTTTTGCTATTTTTTTCCCAGTCAATTGAAGCTTTCAGTGTGCAAATGTGAGCGGGAAAATTGTAATATTAAACCTTGCTTTTATTCCTGTCTTATTTTGATGAGTGGGCATGACCTTTTAACGATCGTTAGTGAAATCCTTTCTTTGTTGTGAATATATTTCGAAATTAAGTTATTTTCCTCATACAAGAATATGCGGCGAGTACAATTCTTAAAGAAAAAATCACCGTTCCTGTTTTAAATTTCTGGGCGCTAACTAGTATGCATTTCCTTATTTATTTTACCACAAATCATGTTTATTGTCAGTCGAATGACTGATTTATATGGAGGGATGAAACTGACTGTATATTATTCCGGATTGCAGCTGAATAATTTGGTCTTCATGAATTCAAGAAGCGCTGTTCCATTGACTGTTTCCTGCAAATCGGGAAACAAGAATTATTTCTTCTTCTGGATTTTGGTTTGCTTGCCCCCAACTTTCCTGGGAATCATCAACTTTCTGTTGTTTAAGGCTATTTTTAGGTGTCCTTCATCATCTATTCACAACTTGGAGACTTTTGGAGAGACCCATCTATAGTAGGGAATTTTACTTCTTAGTTTTCTAGTTTAAACTTGAAAAAAGTTGATAGAAGCAGTATGGTTTCTTCTCAATTATCTAGCCTGAATGGGGATTGCTCAGGAAAACCCTTCCCGAATCAGTTACATCTTCCAAGTGGACCACCTGATGCCCTTCCTTCTGATTATGTTGAGTTTGATTTCTCTGATGTATTTGGTCCTGATCCAGTTCAAGCACCTATAGAAGTTGTTGGTGAGATCTCCAATACAAATGAATTAGTATATGATGATCCAGTGGTCATCTACAGCCGTTCACATTCTTTGGTTGGTCCTTCAAGTTATGTTAGTCAATCCTTGAAGCATAGAAAACTCACCTTGCTTGAGACAGAAGATTCTCTTAAACTCGTGGAGGGATTCAGTGAGGGTACAAAGGGAAATCACAGCAATGCTTTTGTTGATGATGCTGTTCTGGAGAAACCTAGCGCTACCCTGCTATATAATCCTCCTTCAGAAAACCAGTGTGTTGGACTTGAAGATTTTGAAGTTTTGAAGGTTGTTGGCCAGGGTGCTTTTGCTAAAGTGTATCAAGTGAGGAGGACCGGTACTTTAGAAATTTATGCCATGAAGGTCATGCGCAAGGACAAGATTGTGGAGAAAAATCATGCTGAATACATGAAATCTGAGAGGAATATACTGACAAAAGTGGATCACCC
>JAWDEX010000009.1:5979744-6016612 GCA_035221805.1 Trichilia hirta
AAGGACAAGATTGTGGAGAAAAATCATGCTGAATACATGAAATCTGAGAGGAATATACTGACAAAAGTGGATCACCCATTCATTGTGCAGCTCAGATACTCATTTCAAGTGATGACTTACTTTGTGATGCACGATTCATTGAGAATTACATGATCTGTGTTACATTCCTGATGATGATGTTGTATCACTATTAATCTAAACATTTTGTTATCTCAATATTAGTTTGACCATGACACTGGTTCTCTATTTCTTTAGTTACGGAGTTTTGCATATTGTGGGTGGCAGTAATATGAATTCATCTATTTTGCAGACCAAATATAGACTGTACCTCGTGCTCGATTTTGTCAATGGGGGTCACCTTTTCTTTCAGCTCTATCGTCAAGGCTTATTCAGGTGTGATTTGGCTATACCATCATTTCTGACCTTTGTAATTGTCAAGTGATGTGCAATCCTTGTAATATGAAGCCTACTAACAAATGGCACTTTTTGTACCCAGGGAGGATTTGGCACGGATATATACTGCTGAGATTGTTTCTGCTGTTTCTCATCTCCACGCAAATGGCATAATGCATCGAGATCTCAAACCTGAAAATATTCTTTTAGATGCAGATGGTCATGTAAGACCCTGAAACATTCTGTGTGCGTCTGTTTGTGCGCATTTATGTGCATGCTTTCTCAAGTGCAAGCCTCATGACTGCCTGCCTTCCCACTTTTTTGTTTAACTTGGACTTTCTTTGATGATTTTTCGCTTACGCATATCTGACCTGGTGTTATTTTATGCTTGACTCCAGGTAATGTTGACTGATTTTGGCCTTGCAAAGCAATTTGACGAAAATACAAGATCAAACTCAATATGTGGAACTTTGGAATATATGTCTCCTGAAATTGTTCTTGGGAAAGGCCATGACAAGGCTGCAGACTGGTGGAGTGTTGGAATCCTTCTTTATGAAATGCTGACTGGGAAGGTTGGCATTTCTTTTATTGCTCACATATATTCTGCTTATGCCTATTTAAAATCATTTTTTTTATTGGAGGAGGATATGTTTATTTTTACTTTTATATGATTTTTTTTTCCTGTTATTTTGAGGAAAATGAATTTAGTTGAGACTTACGAAATGTTGCTTTAAACATTAATAACTATGGTTATCATGTGATTGGATACCTGGTGATGTGCTATGATAATTGAAGAAAAGTTATTATTTCATATTTGAACTGGCTCTCAATATCTTTTCCTATGTTTATGTCCACAGCCACCTTTTACTGGTGGAAACAGACAGAAAATCCAGCAGAAGATAGTAAAGGATAAGATCAAGCTGCCAGCATTTTTGTCCAGTGATGCTCATTCGCTTCTTAAAGGGGTAAGTTCATCCTCTTTCTTTGCTCTCCGACGTAGAGCACAATCTCTAGTTGAGTTGGTTGTAATGAGTGAGAAAACAAGAAAAATTATGAATATGTGCTTTCCAGCTACTTGTATCCATCGTGCTGGTAGTTCTAGGCATGTACAGCGTTCATTGTGTCTAGAGGTGCCATAGTCTTATAATTAAATTCTAGGATGGTCAAATTTGGCGCATGGCAAAATGCTTGAGGAATCTAATAGTTGAACAGAGTGATTGAATGTGTTGCTTTTAGTCAGTGGCTAGTATTTTATCTCCTCGTTGAAATGATTTAATTTTTATTGCTACATACTTCTTCCTGCTTTGGGGCCAAAATGTTGCATGATTGCGCATAATTGATAAAGAAATTGAGAAAAGTACTTTTTCTTCTTTCTTTTCCAGCTCTTGCAGAAGGAAGCAAGCAAGCGCCTTGGCAGTGGACTGGGTGGTAGTGAGGAGATAAAATCCCACAAGTGGTTCAAGATGATCAATTGGAAGAAATTGGAGGCTCGAGAAATTCAGCCGAGCTTTCTCCCTGAAGTTGCCGGAAAGCACTGCATAGCAAATTTCGAGGAGTGCTGGACTAACATGCCACTGCAAGATTCTCCTGTTGCTAGTCCAAAATTTAATGAGAATCCCTTCAAAGGTTTCACTTATGTGAGGCCAGCTGCATCATTTCTTCAAAGGAAAACTTGATGTTGCAGATTCTTGAAAAACTTGATATCTGTTTCTTTATCTATTAGTTGAATTATGGCCGTAAGAAATGGCCGTAATTACGGAGAATGTTTGAGGAGAGTTTTTTCCTGTTATTATTTAAATTGTCTCTTGTACCAAACTCTTATTTTGTCTAGATCTGGACAAAAAGCATGCAGTTAAACTAAGTCTAATGTAAGTCAACTTTTGCGCGTGCTTTGGGGTTTGAAGTTTCAATATTGTTTGATAGATGTATGTGATTGCCGGGTGCTAGGTCATTTAAGAGTGCTAGAGAGGCTGTGTTTATGTTCTAAATGCTTTTCTACTATCAGTTTCTAGAATAATTGATTAAATGTCTAATTTTATTTATGAAGTATTGTTAAGTACTATTTCAATCAGCATGCGATAATGGGCTAACAAATTAGATAAGCGCCTTTAAAATAAATGGCCAAATACTTAAAATAGGTGCATATATTTTTTAATTTAGTATTTATACAGTGCCAATGGTGTTCAGGAACATTTTATTCCTATAGATTAGGTTTTTCCTGGAATTATAACATTTTATGTTATCGAGCATTTTGACTTGGTGCATAAAGTAAGCTTACACGATCGATACAGAGATGTACAAACGACATCTGTTCTCTCTCATTCTCCGAGGCTAATGCTCCTAATCTTAAATTTTTTATTTAAATAAAATGTATTTATTTGATGTTACTCTTCCCCTTTATTATTTTATTTAAGATGTATTTATCTAGAGATGTATTTTGTGATACAAATTTTAGAATAAACAATATTATTATAATTCAAATCCATAATCTTGGATTTATACGCAGTGAGCAAAGTCTATTTCTTCTGAAAATATTAAATACAGAAAGAAGCAGCTGGCACATAATAGATCAATACATTCATATTTTTTTTTTCATTGACCGCTTTTCTTTATTATGATGTTGATTCATAATCTCAGGACGAATAGGAATTTTGGATCTAAGATTTACTATACCATTTCGTTTTCTGGGTGCTTGCCGTTGTCTGTGGTTCCCTTGGCAGCAAGTCCCTTGTCCTCTCCAGAGAGTTCCTCAAGTGACAGGCCTTTTGTTTCTGGCACCATAAAAGTGAAGAAAAAACCTAGCAGGTTTATGACAGAAAGTGCGATGATCGAATTTCTTATATATTTTACTCCCTTCTGAGTATAATACTGCACCCAAAATGCGCCGATAATTGCTCCTGCTTTTCCTGCGGCGGCTGATATTCCGTGGCATGTGGAACGAAACCTCGCAGGGAAAAGCTCCGCTGGCACAATAAAAGTTGTGCTGTTGGGTCCAAAATTTGCAAAGAAGAATGTAAGTCCGTATAGAATCATAAACCATGTATGGTTTCCTTCGCAATATTCTTTCCTTGCTGTTTTGGCTTCACAAGATTTTCCTCTCAGACTGTCATATTTAATTCCCAGAATTGCCATACAAATGGACATGATCAAGAACCCACCAAGCTGGATTACGAACCGTCCGATCCTATCGATGAGGAACACCGTGAACCAGTACCCCGGAACTGTTGCAAACAATGCTACTAAGAACATGGCTTTTGAGATTCTGTACACCTCGTCTATTGCATTCATTGTTGCGGCTTTTCGCACTATGCCGCTTGCTGGGTAAATATCTTTCTGGGTCAGTTGGAGACTGTAGAATGCAATATCCAACAGGAACCACGTGCTAGCTGTTCCGAGAAGATGAATACCGTGTTTTTGCGCAAAATCCTTAGAAAATAATCCATACGAAGAAGTTTCAGAACTCATAGGAATCCCGGAACTTGATGTTTCAATGGTTATTTCTTGTTCAAGAACTTTTGCCATGTCTTCTGCAGCTTTCTTCTGGTTTCCCTCAACTAAGGCTGTATACCGGGCAGTTTCCGGCATTTTCATCCGCCAATAGAAGGTTAAAGCTGCCGGAATTGCACCAAACATAAGCACAATCCTCCAAACATAATCTCCTTGTGGTTGAGTAGATAACACATGATTATCACTAAATTCGGGAGCTGGATAAACGTGTGAGAATATTGAGGAGACAAGCATAGCTACAGCTCCTGCAACCAATATTCCTACGCCTTGCATCGCAAAAACAGCAGCGATAAAAGCTCCTCTGGTTTTTGTGTTGGCGTACTCGGACATGATGACAGCAGAGAGTGGATAATCGCCTCCTATGCCAAATCCCAGCCAGAATCGGAAGAAGCAGAGAGTTCCAATCACACTTTGGGCTGAAGAACCGAAGGAAAGGCCAGAAGCTATGGCACATCCCACCATAGTTACAAGAGTGATACCGTAAACTTTCTTTCTACCAAGTTTATCACCTAACCATCCAAAAAAGAGTTGCCCTGCTAATGTTCCACATAAAGCGACTCCAGTTATGGCATTATTGACATTTGGTGGTAGAGTTCCTGGTTTGGGGTCCGCACCAACTTTGTGATTAGTAGGATCATAATAATACAGGCGGCCAATGAGCTTCGTTACGGCAGCGATGCAGAAAAGATCATAAGCATCTGTAAAGAATCCCATTCCGGCTATAATGATGGCTTTGAAGTGGTATAGTTGTGTCTTAGCATTGTCGAGAGCTGAGAAAATGGTTTGGGTTCCTTCTGCCATGACCAAAATTTTCTTGCAAGAAACTATGTATGAGAAATGGAGAGGTGTTGGTAATGAAAAGATCTGATCAAATTTATTTTGTTTTCAGAAGCTCAATAGTGGTTAAATTTTTTGTCGTATTTGCTTCGGAGAGATATTCTCATCGCTACACAAGAAATTCCCTTTGAACTTAACAATCTTGCTGGAATCGCCGTTGGTATCGGGAAAACAAACGAACATGTTGGAGACATTTATCGCCTATGGAGATATCTGCACACTTTGTTTTTATATAATTTTTTGTATCCCAAATTGATTGTTTCTTAATGCAATTTTCATTTGTGGGGTATGTATCATCTACAAGCCGTTTTAATGCAATTATGGGATAATCCGTTCGAATCGTCTTGTCTTGCTTTTAGTCTCGAGTTCTCCGATGCTTTTTATATAACTATTCTTAGCATATGCTGCTGGCCATCGAACCGTAAATTCCATAGGTTTCTTCACATACAAGTTCTTTCCACTTCAAGGTTTTCAGGGATTGCATTGAAGGAATTTCTACGCCACCTCTGTACATACAACTGCTAGAGTTACAGGAGCATCATACTTGGAGATGGACATAACATCGAGCACTGGAACAAGAGTTTGGTTTCTCTATGGCTTATTGCTAATTTCTCTTCTGTTTTGTGTCCAATGCGCAGGTCTAGTGTTACCTTTTGAGGATTAAAGTTTAAAGCAGTTTCTAGAAATGTCTATTGTTTCCTTCTTTTGTGTTTACTTGTTTATTACGTTGCAGACGCAGAACCTGAGGATCCTACAGGAAATGCGAATCTAAGTCCATTTGATCAGTGGCTAAGTGCTTATCAGTGCCTGCAAAAAGTAATTCTCCCCCTAAATATACACGCTAAGTTTTCTGTTTTGTCTCATTTTATACATGCCAATAGTTCTTGTTTTCTTGATTGTCATTAGATTTCGGATAGTTGCCCGGAAAAATATAAGCTTAGTGATGCTGGATGGTTGAATGTAACTGATGCTGGTGCTGAGAATTTTTGTAAAGGAGGATGTGCAGACAGCACTAAGGCTGTCTTGACTTGCATTCATTTGGTTAAACCAGACTACAAGTTTGTGAATAGGGCCACAGTGCAAGATGTCAATGATTTCATCACAAATGGATGTGCTTCTGGTATTCTCTCTTTCGAATCTCATACTTATTCAAGCAAATCTGAATAGAATTGAGTTCTTGACACATAGATTTCTTACTTTTTGCAGGATTTAAAGGGCCTATTATCCCAAGTAATGCCAGAAGGATGACTAGTACTTTATTTGTCTCAATTTTACCAACTCTTTTCATAGCAAGTGTCTTCAGTGCATAAACTCTTTGTTTTTATATTCTTAGAGTTGGAAGACTATGTACCAGTATAGTATTTTATACTTTATGGTTAATTATAATAAGCTCATTCAATAAACAAGTTATTATGAGTTGTTTCAGTAAGTTTTACAAGTTTGAAATCAAGAGTGTGTTTAAAATTGAGGCTAGAGCTAATAGCTATTGTGAAATGAAATTATTATATATGGAATATAAGTGAAAAAAAAAAAAATATGAGTAGTATTGATGAATTTTCAGTAAATATTTAGCATTCGTTTGATATTACAGTGTACCTCTGTTATTGTGGGATAAAAGTTTTAACTATCAAAGTAAAATTGTGTTACTCTATTAAAATAACAAAAATTTAAACTATATTACAGAATTACCATAATACTAAACAATTTCCTTTTTTTAAAACGAGATATTTTCCATGTTTCTGACAAAAAAGAAAAATTGATCATATATGAAAGAGACAAATGAACGAATAACAATGATTTGACATTACAAATTCACTGTAAAACAATCATAACCAACCATGCAATTCATGGTAACCCTAAAATTAAAATGATTTTCTAAAGAATACGATAACAAGAATTGCATTGAATGGATGGATTCTAGTCTCTAAGTATGCGTAGGTGAACTATTTGCAATATTATAAATAGCTGCTGTCTTCTTCTGCAGCTCTATGTTGTTTCCTCCGATAACTTTATCTATTTCTCTTCCATTTTTAAGGAAAAAAAATGT
Organism: Trichilia hirta; assembly: GCA_035221805.1. Lineage (NCBI taxonomy): Eukaryota > Viridiplantae > Streptophyta > Magnoliopsida > Sapindales > Meliaceae > Trichilia > Trichilia hirta. The sequence continues at coordinate 5,986,529 of JAWDEX010000009.1, forward strand.
TGGAGTGGCTTTGATTCCCCATGAAGTACTGAATTCCTGAACAAACCAAAACAACTCATCAAAATTAATTTTATACCTTTCTTGGCTCTATCAATACACAATGCTTACAAAAATGTTGCCCTGCAAGATCAATACAAAATAGACTTGTCACGCTAACTAAACTTTAATATAATATTGAAGCAATGGATTAACAATGGTTTATTATTATATTAATAATTAATTAATTAATTAATTCAAGCTTAACATGTAAGATTGATATTAAACGAGTTTATCAAGCAAACGAAGTCCAAATAAAAACAGAAGATAGATGAAAAAGCAAATAGGTTTGTCTTGTGGCCCGAATAGTTCAAATAGATGTAAAAGAAGAATAATTGAACAATTATAAATACAAATCACATCGCTATGGAAGAATCAAACACAAGTTTTCTTGATAACAGAAACTTTGACATTGTGTTAAATAATCGCTTGACAAAAAAGTTTTAAGTAGAGATAAAGGATTCAACACTAGTTGATACATTAAACGTTAATTGCTTTGTGGCATTTGATAGCATTTATTTTCTTTGTGAGATAAACTAGGGAATTTTCAGACTTACAGGAAGCTCGTCCACGTCTACAGTTAGAAATATGATAGAAGGATATTTATCAGCAAGCTCAGCATAAGCTGGTGTTATTTTTTTACAAGGGCTACACCATTGAGCACTGAAATTTGCCACAGCCTGTTGAGCAGCAAGTGTAAAGGGATCGTTGTAATTAAAAGTTCATAAAGTTTTTATCAAAGTTCACGCGATTTACGACAGTTTGTAAACCCACAATTTTTTGATCCTTAATTGATTCTGAAATCTTTGCCTCCCAGTCAGCCATTTTAGTTATAAGCTGAACATTTCCACTAGCAAACTCCACAGGATGGCCATCAAATTCATCATCGGTATTATGTCTGCAACACTGCAGTATGTAAAATGATGTAAAAAGAAAGAATTGTAAAACTGAAACAATCTGGTGGATGAAGAAGAAAACGAAAGCACACTTGCCTTGGTCCAACAATGTCCCATCCAATATGTACAAGCACAATGGAATGGAATTTTGATGATAGATTCACAGCTGGTCCCTAGAAGAAAAACGTTGCTCAGATTCTGTTGATTATTTATTACTTACAGAGATTCAAAATCTGTATCTGTTTGACACATAAAATAAAGAAAATACATATATGCATATCATATGCATGGCAAACTTTTCTTATACTTTGAATATTCTGCTTGATGAGAAAAAAATAATTGTAATAATAATCGTTATAACAAGAAAAAATTAGATGGGACAGATCCATTTTGACATAAGGTTTAAAATCCTTGTAAAATTTACATATTCCGAAAAGTAGGGATTAAAGAAACACCTGTTGAGTAATCTAGCATGTTTTAGCTTACATGATATGATTATTGCATCATATCAAGAGGGTAGAAAACTCCAAAGCCAGAAAAAGAGGGAGCTGAGAAGAAAGAGAGAGAGAGAAGAAAAATTAAAGGAATTTATGATGAAATGAATGGGAGTAGATCACTCCCAGTAAGAAAATTTGATAAAATATTTTAGGTATATTGGTTTTAATTTTTTTGGTGTTTCCCAATGATCTCCGTTTTGGAATCCTTGACGGCTACTCATTTTTTTCTATTTGTGGATTGAGTTTTTTAACTAACCCCCTAAATTAGGCTTGACGATAATAAAATAACTGTCCTTTTTGGCAACTGTAGCTGGTTTTCATTTAATCAGGATCACAACAGCCAGTAATCTTACCTTTGTTATCAATCATTCGATTTGTCTATCTGAAAATCTGATGCATCCATTTCTGCCCATTGTTAGTTCTTGGTTTGTTTAAATGTTCTTTGAGAACAGAAAGGAAACGAAAAAGGAAAAGTAGATTAATTCAGTCAATTAAAGGAAATTGTTATTAAGCAAATTACTAAGAAGTTGAGTTGATACAAGAGCAGCAAAATGTTGAAAACAATCATGGTGTTTGGACATTAGATTCTGTCCCAGATGATGTTCGGTTCTTCAACTCAGGTTGTTGAATTTCCTCTATCATTCTAACGACATCTTCCATTTTCGGGCGCATGTCTGGCACCTTTGTCACGCATGACAATGCAATCTGAAGCATCTGAACCATTTCCTCTTCTACGTTTTGGTACCTCAATAGCTCAACATCAAAGACCTCGGCTGTCCATTCCTCACGAACTACCGAACGAACCCACCTGGGGAGATCAACCACATCATCATGTCCTGAGCGTTGGAGTGGAGCTTTACCTGTCAGCATTTCCAGGAGGAGCACACCAAAACTATAAACATCAGATTTTTGAGAGACTTTCCGAGTTTCAATTACTTCTGGAGCACAGTATCCAATGGTTCGAGGTGTGGTGGTTGGGAAATTCACCAGAGGGGCCAAGCCAACATCAGAGATGCAACCATCACGATCTTGAGTAAGGAGGACATTGGAGGACTTGATGTTGGCATGGGTGCATTTAGCACCACCTTCAGATTGGATGTGAGCAATTCCCCTGGCAGTCCCCAGGGCAATTTTCACTCTTGCATTCCAATCCAGAGGAGTTCCACCTTCATTTCTGTTTCCTGTTACATTGTGGAAACACAAAAATTTGGGGAAAGAGATTATACTGTATCATTAACAAAGAGTCAAAGACATTTACTAAATGATACTAAAGTGGAGTTGAGATAAAACATACCGTGCAAGAGCATGAACAAGCTACCGGCTGGCATATAGTCGAAGACTAAAAGCTTCTCATCTTTTGAATAGTAATAAGCACGAACTGGCACGACATTCGGGTATCGTCCAATTCTCCCTACGATCTCCATCTGTTGCTCAAACTCTTTCTTACTAGCTGCAACTTCCTTCAACCTTTTGACTACCACTGTTGTTCCATCCTCCAAAATTGCCTTGTAAGTTGATCCATAGCTTCCCTTACCAAGAACTTCAGCTGAAGCCCTCAACAAGTCCTCAAGATCAAAGTTACAAGCACAGCCTTCAAAAAAGCACAATTTATTCTTCTCAGCTTCTTGCACTCCACTTCCAAAGTCCTTAGGCTTCTCACCTCTGCCACCACCAGTTCTTTTCTGCACACCACTGCCTTCGTTATCTGCCTTCTTAGAACAGCACACAAAGAACCCTACTAGCAGGAGAAACATCACAGTACAGCCTCCGATAGCTATTGCAATGATAGAACCCGGACTAAGTTTCTTGTTGGAACCTTGTTGCTGTTGGGAAATTGTTGAAGGTGTTGGGAAATAACTTGGTGAAGGAGAAGGTGAAGAGGTAACCGTGGAGCAGTTCTGGAGAGGGAAACCACATAACAGAGAATTCCCAGCAAATGAAGAATACGGGAACTTTTGTAGGGACTTAGGAATTGAGCCATTTAAATTGTTATAACTCAAATTCAAAGTCTTAAGCCTGGGGAGTTTAAGGCGGGGGATAGCTCCAAAGATGGAATTATTTTGAAGGTTAAACACATGTAGTTGAGTCAAATTCTGATAGGCAAGTGGAATGTTTCCAGTGAACGCGTTACTGGAAAGATCCAATCCATTTAGTTGGAGGGAGGAAAAGGCAGGAAGGAAACCAGAGAAGTTGTTATGTTGGAGGTACAGCAATCGGAGGGAAGTAATTGAGGTGACATCAGAAGGAAGAATTCCGCTCAGGTAGTTGGATCTCATGCTGAGAACTTTAAGAGCGTCAAGCTTTCCAATGGTGTTGACTGGTATGGGGCCTGACAGTCCAACACCAGGAAGACGGATGGTGACAACTCTGCTTTGATTTACATTGCAGGAGATGCCAAACCAAGAGGAGCAAACTGGGGCAGCAGCATTCCAGTTAAGTTTTCTGGCATGCGGGACAGCGGCGGCAAATTCAAGGAGAGCTTGTTTATCAGAATTCAGGTCAGCAGTAATAATTGATGGTAGAATATGTAGTACAGTGAAAAGGAAGGTAAGGACGGTAATGGATTTCTGGAGCTTCATGGATATCTGTCCAGTATGAACAGATAAAATTATAGAATGACTTCAGCTGTCACAATGCCCTCCTGGCTCAATCAGGAAAGAAATGAAACCAAATCAGATGGACATTCATTACAGATGCAGGGATCACTTCCGTAAATTCTTTCCTCTCTACATAATGTTAAAATTGTAATAGTTCTTGATTGACCCTTTTATATGAAAAAAGTGAGTTTAAATTTTAAAACGTTCTCAAATACATATCCAAAAGCTTGGTAAAACAGGTAATAAAGTAATCCACTAACAAAAGTAAAGTGATTGGCTACAATCAATCCAAGAAGTAAGTATTTAACATCATAAAGCAAAAGCAAAAGCTAATTCTCCTTTGTTCTGTAAAGAGGAAAATATGCCACGCAAAAAGCAGACTTTGTTTTCTCTTTTGCATACTAAAGAAATAACACAGAATCTCATACGAATTTAGACGACTTGATTGCAAGATATACGCTCAGGATTGATATATTCAGGAAGCAGCTATGAGTTAACATTTGGGACAAGAAAGAAGCACGTGGCAAACTGCAAAGAAAATTGAAATTACAGAGAAAAAGTGCTGAATAGAAAGAAAATGAGCAGTCAGCTCTTAAAATTCTTGTTCTTAGTGTGATCAATGAAATTACCCCAACGATTTTAAGCTTTAAATGTGCATTGCAAGTCCAGTTTCTAATATGAATCTATCAAACTTGGACTTGGAACCTTAGATTTTAAGCTTTAAATGTACATTGCAAGTCCAGTTTCTAATATGAATCTATCAAATACTTGGACTTGGAACCTGTTAATCCACAGTTCGAAGTTCACTAAAAGTACAATGGATGTGAATGAAAGAACTTACAAGGGCTCAAACAACACAACGGCGAACTTGGCACAGAAAATTGAGCTTCAAATGTGCCCAGAGTAAATACCTGGAATCAAGAGGTCATTGCAGGAAATAGGCAAAACCGAAAATCTGGAATGTCACGAACTCCTTTCGGTTTGGCACTGTGGCAGACCAGAGCCACTCTCCACCGTGGAAAAAAGGCTTAATTATTCTCTGTTTGCTTGTCTTGAATAATTATGTAGGGAATGAAAAGAAATAGCACTTGACAGTGGCTTATACTGAACATCAAAATATAATGTATCTCATTAAATTGCCAAAAAATCCAGTACCACTTTAAGAGTCATAGGCATGATATTGGTCAATTGATTTCCCTATTAAAGAATAAGCTATATATTTTTTTTAAGTTCTTTCATCAGAAAGAGAGGTTTACCTCCCTACAATGTCGGCAACACGCCTTTAAAAGCTCACTACCCAACTAACTGCCCATAATGAATTAATGTCTTCTTGTTGAAATCGAACACAAAAGAACAGGAAAAAAAAGTTCGCATTGATTGTGTCCAAATTTTGAGTATGGGTAATGTACAATAGTCAGCAAAATTCGAAATCATTGTAATGTCAATGTGATCTTTGCGTTGCCTTTGATATGGAATTGTAATTGGTTGGTGTAAGTAACTGGTAAGATAATTAATTGCTTAACTCATGCTTAGGTAAGTATTAGCCAATATTATATATTATAGGGTGGGCTTAAATTCTGTTTTGCATAATTCCGTGGAGTGGGGCACGTAAAAATAAGGCTTTCATAAGGAATCAACAAAAACTGTTGGTGGTTTGGCTAAGGGGGAACTAAATTGACATGCTTATTGCAGTCTTGCATATGTGCTGGCATGATGAAATTGACTGAAAGCATCGACTTATGTTATGGTTCAAATGAGATTATGGCACATTAATGTCTTCTTCAAAAGGAAATGATTACTTCAAATAGGGAAAAATTATCTCAGATCCCTCTTTATTTTGACTTCAAAATCAAAACATCAAAACTATTATCATTCATCTTCTTCACGAAGAGGTAAATTTGAGATAGTTCACGTGGTAGGCCCCTCCTTCATTCTCTCTTTTCTCGTGGTACACGCTATGTAGATACGGGGGCATCTTCGAAACAAATCTTTCAACCCTTGCAACAACACATTTTGGTAATGATAAGAACAGAGTGAGTCAGAGTCGCAGCTCAGTACGCATTATTTTTAAAACAATAAACACCACATGCTTGGGTGTCAGTAAGAGTCCACAGGAATTGAAGATCAAAAAGGAACCTTCAAACTTGATTCAGAATAAGAATAAACCAACAGGGGACCAACCATTCATAAAAATTAGACGATAGTGGTTGTTAGCACAGGGCGAAGGTTGGTCCGTCTTGTCAGTAAAGCAAGTATTAAACAACTAGCTGTCCTGAGAGAAAACATCTTCTGGAAAAAAGTATGCCCCGGAGGAAGAAAGGCTGAGGATCACAATACCTCAATTTTAAGCTTTATTTGTCTCCACTTCTACGCTGAAAATTTGGAATTTCCAAAGATGGGTATCAACAAGGTGATATATAACCTTGCAAACCATTGTCTGATGAGGATGGAAAGTGTTCCTGCATCAATTTCCATTTATCTGAGATTGTCAAAGCCTCAGGGAACCTTTAGAAACTCCTGGTGAGAAACAACATCGAAAGAAACTGCGTGAACAGAACAAAATCTTAAGAAACAATCAGTCTGGCAACTTTTTCAAGCTTCTCAATTTCTTCATGATGCCTTGTTTCTGCTTCCTGAATTTCTCTCTCAGCATCCTCCTCTTCCTCTATTCTGTCAAGATCATCAAATTCTTTGGCTTCTGCCATTGCTTTCACTGCAGGACCTCTTAGCCAAGAAATTAGTCCATCACCAACCTGGTACTCTTCTTCATCCCCAATCAGGAATAATCGCTGGTCAGGTCCTGATTTCATAGGAATGTCAACTTCCAACAGCTTCGTATCATACTGCATATAAAAACAACATAAAATTCATAAACAAGCAAGATTCATGCTTAAAAATTTGAAATAAAGGTCTCTCCCTCTCTTTATGTCCACACACGTAGTTGAACAGGCATCATTTTCTGTTTTCTAATGAACTGATGCAATGGCAATACACAAAATCATGTAAACACGAAGCACATAATTACCTAATCTAACTTCCTGAGAAAGTAGCAAGTGTGGTATAGAATTTGCTCAATTTGTAGGGGCTCAACAGGGGAATAACAAGGGAGGGATAACCACATTGGTGTGAGATAACATAAAGTTTAGCAAGAAAAAGATTCATATACTCAACACTTATCAACAATAAAGAGAAGGGCATCTATATGGTTAAATTTCAAAAACAGCCCACGTTAGTGTTACAAGAAGAGGTCAAGGCAGAATGAGAACAACAAACATGACTTAATGTTCTCTATAAAAGCTACCTCACATGGTGTTGGGGGTTTTAGTGGAGGCATGTGTATGTTGTGGCGTTGCAGGGAACATATGGGTAGAATGAGAAACAAACCTGTCCTTTTTTCTTCTCGACTTCGGCACTGACTAGACCTTTTCTTTCAGAACCTTGTATATGGAAAATGAGAAAACAACGCTTGCTCCTAAAACTTGGTTTGAAGTTGTTCAATGTAATTGCACCTCCTGACATCACGTACGCCCTTAAATCTGTAACTGAGAGAGGGGCACCCATCACCTCAAGAATCCCAGCAGAAGTATTGAGCTTTGTCATAGCCACTCTGCATTCATTTACCAACAAGGATTGATTATGAATCTTGAGCAGATATACAGGCCCTTAAAGCTACAAAAAACACAAACACACATAAAATGTGTGCCATGAGTAAGACATAATTTTACAGAATGAAGTCAATATTTATTAATCAACATCAACGGGGAAAAACTCAGGATCTGCAGAATGAGGCTTTACAAATGTATTTATAAGAGGGAATATTATCAGGTTTATGGAAATTACGCCAACTACATAACAGTGCCAAGGGTCTCAGATTCAAGCTACCGCACTATCAGTAATTATCAGCTTGACTCTGCATTCATTTATCAACAAGGATGCATCACATTGACCAAGTCTAGCCCAAATGCCAGTACCACGGGCACCATGATCCACAATATCATGCGCTTCTACTGCAAGGTATCCCAAAATAGAAGTTCTAGGTCCCAAAAAATTCAAACGAAGCTCATATGATGACAATTCGAAAAAATGAATCATTCACAACACTTGCAATTTTGGGAGATAATTATAACTTTCTAATGTAATAAACTACAATGACAAGCAGATTTGTTTCATAAGAAAATTAAAAAACATAGATTCCTGATGATTGCCATTTATTTGCCCCTTCACGTAGTAGGATAATAACAAGAACAATAAACCGATTTCCTCTAATAAGCACAATGATAAATTCAGATTATAGCACCAGAACATATCCCTCCTACATACGAAACAAAATTGTTGTTAAAATACTATAGAGTATGCAAAAGTTCTTTAACAACTCAATTTGCAAGTTAAAATCGTGTCAATTAACCTAACTTTACATAAATTATGGCATAAACCAAAGTTGTCTCGTCCTCAATTGCAAGTCCCTGAGAAAACATCCTCTGTAAGCCAATTGAACAAGTAAGATGCATTCGAAATTGTGGAGAAGAACTTACTGTGAAAGCACAATAGCAGATGAATGAGCAAGGAATCCGTACTTGGTCAATCCCTCTGATATTTCAACAAAAGCGTTTGCAATACCAAACATAATCCTCCACAGCAAAATACAAACCATAACCCCTCCCGCCCCTAACAGAAACAGATAATTTCTCTTGAAAAAAGCATCAATTTGCAATCCAATTGCTTCACGATACCTAGAAAAAGTAGAGGAAATGGGAGCAGCGGGCTTCTCAAAAACCGTTCTTGCGAAATTCCCATTAAGTTTTTGACCAAATCCTAAACTTTTAAAGGAAAAGAACCGGAAATCAGTTGAAAATTTGTGATTGGGTTTACCAGGGGCAAGCTGGCGTTAATAGAATGGTGTTTTGGGGAGCTTGAGAAAATTTGGGTTAAACCAATATTTGACGAGGTGGATTTTAAAGGAAGGTTAGAGTGGATATGAGAGATGGAAGTGGTGAAATTTGAGGAGCCACTTGATGAGAAATGAGAACGGAATGCAGAAGATAGCGAGGGTTTTGAGTTGGTAAGAGGGTTGACTCTAAGATGGTGATCAAAAGGAGTCCGAGTAAACAGTTGATGTTGTTTTCGAGGGTTTCGCCATGCTGGAATGCGGATTAGATTCACAAGAGACACAAACTCGAATGCAGTTTGAAAATGTCAGAAGATTTGCGCGTGGCACAGGAATGATGCACAAACGGAAATTACATAAAAGTAAAGATAAAGTGCACCTTTGAAACGAAAGAAGAAGAAGAAGTTAGACAAGTTAAATGATGGAATTAATGATTAAACGTCATAGCGAGCTGCCGTTTTGTGCCTCAATCTTCATTGAAATGTCTTTTCGAAGGGAATTTATGAGGTAGGCAAATGAAGAAGACGACACCGATCTCCCAATTTAAGCTGTACAGTTTGTCACGGGAGATCCAGATGGTTTTCACATTACGCCTCTTGTTTTTTTGTGTGTTTTGATAATCAAACTCACCACCTTACTACTATGTAATTCCTAACATTTTGAGTGACATTTTCAGTTTATTGGGGTCAATTAAATGATTCTCACACTTGCGTAGTTGCAGCGTTTCTACCCCCAATTCCACCCAATTCATATAAACACAAATTATAGTAGTATTTATTTAAACTTTCTATGTATATATATTCAATATATATATATATACATCCATTCAAGTTTATTTCCAATTAGTTTAATGCCATTAGAGAATAGTTTAAACATAGTTCAATAAAATTGTAAAAACCTTCTAAAAAATGTACAAATCCTACCAAAAATTTTATACTTTTAAACAATTGTTTTACTTTAGTTGCAAGTATAGTGAAAACATTAAAGACTAATTGATGATCCATAAAACCACTTTCAATCTATATTAATTGCCAAAGATTCATCCAATTTCAATATTTTAATTCTATGTCAATTGGCAAAGATTCAACATCATTTTCTAAATAAAATTTCAAAACGCAATTAGTAGGTTTCTACTACATCAGTTAAGCCTTGATGAACCATGGTAAAGATAATAGCAAACAAGAAATTTGAATTTTTAGCCAAATCTGCAAGGGATAAAATAGTGAATAAACCATATAAATCAATATTGAAGAGTTAAAATTGGAAAATTTGAATACAAGAACTGCGAGACCAAAAGATAAACATGTCACATAGTTAAATTGAAAAAACATTTCTCATCCGCTTAACGAATCCTATTAAATCCAATTCAACTGAGCAACAGCACCAGATGCAAATTATAAACTAGAAATACTTCTGCAATAGAACTCTGAGATTTCTCATACTATTTTTAAGGTACTAAAATCTTAAGCTGTTGCCGGCGGAAAGGCCCTTCCAGGTTGACGATTGGCCAAAGGACCATGGCATCCAAGGAGCTGTACAACACCATAAAACTTGTAACTAGGTCAATGGCATCCTGATTAGTAGGTCAAGAGAAAAAGGCAACAAGCCAATTTAACAGAAGGATGACAAGCATAAAAACAGAAATAATTCATCTTTGACCAATGCAAAAGCAGAAATCATCAACCCACAATAATCATGTCCATCTTACAAGTAAAAAACTAGAGGATTAATAACATTCATTCTAAAGAATTCAAGCAGAGCAAATTAAAATCTAACAAATATTCACATCCAATACAGTGATGTTACCTTAGCATTGACACCATCTGGTTCAATCCTGTCCTCTAACTTCCATTTCAAATAATCAGCACGGCTGAACTTGGTAAATCCCCTGAAAGAGGCATAATGGTTCAATCTAACTAAAATCTTAAGAAAGCATCTTTTCATGTTTCACAAATATTCACCAGACAGTAAATGCATTATTTCTATAGTAAGGGCATGATAGAGGCTGCCCAAGGTAGAGTTGAAGGTAAAAACACAAAGCATAAAAAATTCTCAATCCTTTCAATTTTGAATGAATGAAAATCCAATCTAGCACTCAAAATAATAACTGTAACATTTGTTTTGAAAGCTTGGTTACAAAGATACAGCACCAAGGTAGGTTTTTGGACCCTGTCCTAGAGACTTCCAGCAACAAGCAGCAAAACCCTGTATTTCATTTTATATACATGTAAAGACCAAAAAAATAGCACGGAAATAAATTTGGCATGAAGGGCATACCACTTCCTGCCAACAAGAATCTTTTGAAGACCAAGGAACTTGAACTCTGCATGGCGAAGAGCCTCCTGAGCATGATGGCTGGTACTCTCTTTGCATCTGACAGAAAGCAAGACCTGACCCATGCTGACTCTGGCACATGTTCCTTGGGGTTTTCCAAAGGCACCTCTCATTCCAGTCTGAAGCCTATCAGCCCCAGCACAAGAAAGCATCTTGTTAATTCAAAGAACATGGAACCGATGTACCCTCACCCTCAATGGAAAGCATCCTTGCCAGCATATTTAGCCATGTACTTGTTGCAGGCAATACGAGCAGCTTCCAAAGCCTCACTAGAGACATTTTCTCTACCAACTCACAAGGTGAACGCAGAAAGGAAATTCATCAACACCTTTCTTCTTCATGCCAACATCATAAATTCTTATCTTAGGATCAGGAACACCACGACAGTACCGTGACTTTGGGTATGGCTTGTTCTTGATTTGACGGTAACACCTTGCCGGCCCTAGAAATGCGGCATAATGCATTATTTACAGCTACATATTCAATCTAAAACTCAAAAAATGGCTTCTTTATAATGTAATTCCACGGAGTTTCCTTATAAACCCTAAATTTAAGATATCCTAAAACGTATGGTCTTTCAAACAAAAACGAATTAAATCAAGTAACACTAATGTTAAAGTATATAAATCCAATATATCTAAAAATAAATCAAGTAAAAAAATCGAATCCAAAATCGAACATCAGAAAGAAAGAGAGCTGAACTCACTTCTCCCCATGGCTAACGTGAATTTTCAATCTCGCTCCAGACTGCTCCGCCGGCTAAGATAAAAGATAACCTGTGGGTATTAAGATCCTTCAATAGCAGGGAAATTCATGAAATCCAACCCTGAGTTTTAACCAGTATTGCCACTACGCATGGCCTATGTCGTCCGTTATTTACGACCCAAACTTAAACATAAGTCAACAAACCCAAGTTGAGAGCCCATTACCACAGGGAAATGGCCCATTTCAGCGTTTAAAAAGGCAAGTGAGTCGTTGAGCAATTGTACACCTTCTACTTATTCGATTTAATTTGCATGAGCATAAATACTTAAGTTTGGGAGATTATACGTGATTTGAAATTCAGAGCCTCACTAACATCAAATCTGGAAAGATTTAATTTTTTTTAAATTATTAAGCATAAATCCTTGAATAAAAAAATTCAAAGTAAATAAAAAAAAAAGAAGGAAACTTCAACCTAGGAACCGCCTAATCTCAATACTAAACCACCAAAACTAATGGAACACGGTTTACCAGGAAAGAGACGAATATGGCAATCCATAGGAAAAAAAAAACGGTAAATACGGAATATAAGGTCAGCAAGATAACAAGAGAAGGAGAATTCCTAACGACAAGGCCCAAAGACTACAGTACTTAGGCCCGTGTGGTATTATTTTTAATTGGTGTTTTTGTAGAATGAAAATAAAAATAATATTTTTAAGTAATATTTGCAGAGTTTAATGAAAATAAAAATAATATTTTTCAGTAATATTTGCAGAGTTTAAAGTAATATTTTTAATAAATTTATCCTAAAAATGAGAAGTGTGAAATGGGTTCAGTATTGTTTTCAAAAAATTTAATTTTAACAATTTTATTTATCAAATATTATATTTTAATTATAATTCTTTAAAGAATAAAAATTGTAAAAATAGTGTAATAATAATTTTTTTAGTTTAAATTATTAAATGCAAATTAGCATGATATTATGAGAGTAATTAATAAAAATACCAAATTAATTCAATTAAATCAATCTGTATAATAAATTTATAATTTAATATTATTTACAAAAATATGTTTAGTAAAAATTTTATTTAAAAAATTTAATAGTATTAGATGTTTAAAAATTTTTTTAAATTAGCAGGATTATTTTTATGCTATTTTTAATTATTATAAATTTATCAATAATATTAGTCAAAAATATTAAATTATAAATTTAATTATTATCTATATGATTTAATAATAAATGCTGAACTATAAAGCTGGCAAAACAACTAAATGACTATTTGGTTTCGTTACTATAAAAAAAAGAATTTTTAATTTCAAACTTTTTTCCTATATTTTTATATCTGTCATCTAAAAAATTTGTTTTCCTAATATTGAAAGAAGCCCCAAATTTAAAATTTTAAAATTAATTTTTTAAAATAATTAAATTATCTAAGATACAGTAATTTTATTTTAAAAATTTTATCTTTCTTTTCTAAAACTTGTCCATTAAAATAATTCCGCAATTTTTACTAAAAATGATATATAAAAACTAAAAACCAATATATATTTTTTTTTATTAAAAACTAAATTTCACAAAAATCTACTTATAAAATATCTATTTTAGAAATTCTTCTTAAAAACCTCAATCAAACAAATCCTAAGTTTTGCACGTAGAGTAAGAAAATGGGCTTTAGGCATTTTATGAGACATTTTTATAATTCAATACTGTTCACATATTGCATACATATTCCCTTTTTTCAAATTGCAAAAACATGAAATAGGCTCCAGAAAATGATACCAAACAGGCAAGTAGACTCTGGTATCATTCAACCAGGCTTCAGTCTAATTTAGTTGGTGCCATGATTTTGAAAATAAAATCCTCAACCATCATGTATACTTTAAAGCTACGACTGTTTTAAGAAGTACTAAGGTCGTTGCTAACTCGTTTTCATTTACTTTGGAATCACAACAAAAACATCATAGCTGTAATGAATTTAGAAGCACCACAATTCCAATCAAACGGATACAAAAGCACCATAATTCCAAATAAATGAATATGTAAGCACCACAACTCCAAATAAAGGCAGAATAACGGAACACTTTAACTAACGTGCTCACTTCCCAAACTAAGCCAATCTCTCTGTGTATGTATCGAAGTGATAGACCATCCTTGTCATATTGGATGTGGTTCAACAATCCAAATTAAGGCCACCAGTTCCAATTCTCTAGACGAGGTATTTGAGCTTTTCAGGAATACAATAAATGAGATCCATGCAGTCTTGCAAAATTATTGGGAAAAGAAATTTCAGTCATTCAATAACATCCATGCATTTGGCAATTAAAACATCAGGCTTATTACATGACGAAAAAACTCTATTCAGAAGTCAAAATACTTCAAGATCCAACAAAAAAACCATCAAATCAAGAATATTGAAGGCCCAACTACAATGTCTCACAAATTCGAGCCCTTCTGGAAAAATTGGAAGCACCGTTCACTCACTTCAATACCTGTGTGCCAACTTCTCCTTCTCCTTGTAGTTTTGGACATACCTGCACCAATTGAAGACATACAGCATATAAATAAATGAATAAATACAGTAATGCTATAATCTGCATGCAATCTCAAGTTATAACGTACAAAAGTTAAAAAAAAGCATCTGTATAGGGATACGAGAGAGGATACAGAAATTGCAAGTTCTTGATATACTTCCAAGTGCAGTGCAATCCATATTTATTGTGAACCATATACTTAGCAGGCACAACAAATTTGGTTATTGAAGCAGAATATGGTAAACTTAACTGATGATTAAATTTAGAATTAAAAAGTATGGTCGTTAAATATCTCTTTTTCATATCTTCACCACAACTATCTCTCAGACAAGAAAGTGAGTGCACCATTGACATGGTCACGCATGGGAAAGGAGTAACAAGGTAGAACGTGTCACCATACTAGTACAGCCAATAGTCGCTGAGAAATTCATGATGGAATAACTCAGATTATCCACCAGGAGGCTTTAAGACATGTCACACAGTCAAACAATGTCAACAACATGCTGCTAGGCCAAATGCAAGTTTGTGACTACCATGATTCTTAGCAAGCCATTCATATTCAACATACAGATTTTCCCCCAAACGATGAATTTTAGCTTTACATCATTTGTTAGGAGAGCCCAATTGCACATTTGCCAAATTTCAGATTCTTTGTGCTTTCACAGCTATCACGATTCTTAGGAAACCAATTTAGAGTTAACTTCCAGTTCCGGATTTTTAACTTTAATACGATCAATTTCTGCTCTATTCCCTTCACCAATCTTACCCTAATTTGGCCAAAGGATTTACACGGAAAATGATAAGAGAGAATAAAAACTAAGAATTGCGAGTAAAGTTCAAGAAGAAATTGGCATCAAAGCAATAAAACTAAAATAAAAATAATAGAAGAAAATATAATAAAGCGAACATTTTTAACGTTCTAGATTCATCGAAACTTGTCAAACCCTGAATCAAAATTTTCAAATGAAAACTCCAATCTATATTTAATTCTGTGAACTTGAACGAGGTATGGAATGCGAAGACACAAGAAAAAGAAGCGTACGTGTAGGTGCCGACGAGAGGGCCTAGGAGAAGGACGGCGTTGATCCAATTCTCTGAAACCTTGTGATGGATCTTACCAGGTAGATCCTTCCACAAACCGGTCATTATCTTCTGCTGAAACGGCGACAGCGCATACACAACCGCCTTCATTCTCACCGGTTGCTTGCCCATTTCTTTCTTCTGTTTCACTTTTACACTCTTTCCTGAAAGCTAATTTCTCGGGTACTTTCAGGCACTAAGCTGCATTTATAACCTAACTATGTACGGTTTTCCTTAACCCTAATCAGGATAAGCTTATTTCCGCGTCCAAACAAGAGGTTATTGTGGAACCACGTGTGTATGAACTACTGATGTGGGAGGTTCGGTGGGACACTCACTGATTACGTGTCTCTTATCGGGTGCGTTTAACTTAACAGATAGCTAACGGAGATGAACAGTTGCCTGAAATTGCAGCGGACAAAAAACATGAAAATCTTTCATATTCCTTGCTTGGAAGATAACTATTCCTACATGTAATTACTTTTGTGATGATGATCAAAGTTTGTCTTTTCCTGAAGGAAAAATTAATCTTTTTTGTTTTTCTGGGTTTTGCAGTATCATCGATGAGGACACTAATGACGCTGCAGTTGTTGATCCCGTAGAGCCCGACAAGATCCTTGAGTTTGCCAGTCAACACGGCGCCAAGCTCACCTCTGTACTCACTACTCATCACCACTGGTACTCATCTTTTCTATAATATTTCCCAATTTATTGTTAAAAAGATTTTTTTTTTTCCTTTTTAGATGGAGATATTTTGGAGGAATTTAAGCATCATATATGTATGAATCATGCTGGTGGGAATGATCTCATAAAGAAGAAGGTGGTTGGGATTAAGGTGTATGGTGGCTCGCTTGATAATGTAACGGGCTGCAATTTTAAAGTGGACAATGTGATAAGATCTCACTTGGGGCTAATGTTAATATATTATGTCTTCACACTCTTTGGTATGCTTATTTATCTTCTTCTTGTTTCCTCATTTTCATCGTCCACTGCCTGTTAATTTGGTAGGATTCCACTATATATACAGAGAAAAAATGTTGCTAGCTTGGTTCTTAGTTTAGTCATTATATAATAAGGTATGAAGTCTTGGAAAATAAATTTTACTTGTCATTCTATCATCTACTTGATTGATTTAAAGATGATTCTTTAGTTTTTCAATTTTGTTTTAAGCGATGGTTTCTCACTTTTTCGTTCTATTGCTTACAACCAGCCACACCAAAGGTCATATAACTTATTATGTGACTGGGAAAGAGGGAGAGGACCCTGCTGTTTTCACTGGAGACACAATGGTAAGTTCAGAGAAGGGTTTTATTTTGTATTTTGCAATTAAGCTTTCATCAAGAGAACTATCAGTGCTAAATTAGCTGAGTTAGACTTTTTTTATTTAGCTTAGCCATGTGAAATATGCTTGCACGTGGCATTGTAAGTAGTGATCAGCAAATTTAAAGCCTAAAGGAAGATGCGCAGTATTCATGTATAAAACAGATAACAGTTTAATTATCTAATTCTATTATATATCTGCTTTTTAGAACAAGCGGCTATGAGACAGTTTTAACTCATTCGCATTTTGAACTGTCAAATCATTCTGTTATTGGATAACTTTTGATCAGTCAACTTTCATCGGTGTTATCCTTATTTTGAATTAAATTTCTTTCTCTAGCATATTTATCTGTTGTCTGACCACTTTTTCGACACGTAGTTCATTGCTGGTTGCGGAAAATTTTTTGAAGGCTCAGCAGAACAGATGTACCAATCAGTTTGTGTGACATTGGGTTCCTTGCCGAAGCCAACTCAAGTTTACTGCGGCCATGAGGTAAAAGAATATTGATAATTTTTCTGCAGATGTGAAGACATTTAAGTATGTCTTTTTGAAACAATATTTCAAATTTCATATTATATTATCAAATAACTTATGGCTTGCATTGGTCTCGAACCTTCTGTCATTATGACTTTTCCTGGATGGACTATTGTCGTGTTAAATCCTCCTAAGGGTTTACAGCAATATAAAAAATTTCAACTCTGTGCAAAGATGTCTTCTGAGCCATTAGAGCAAGATCTGCATAATTATTCATACTGTAGCAAAATTGCAACATTTAGTGGAAGCGTGGCAGTGAGAAATTTATGAACCAGTCGAGGTAGTTTAAGACAGACATTTGTGGGATAGTTAACCATCTAATGGTAATTGGAGTATCTCTGTTGTGTGCTGAAATCTACTCGCTAAATATCTGTACTTACCACCATCTCATGTCCATGAGAATGCAATGATACAATATATGCAAGTATGCGGTTTAAAGCAGCAGAAGTGCCTTCACTTGCTTTTTCTCGAAACTTATAATGTTGCAATAGGAGCTTGTACGGACACTTCTTCCTCAAACTGAATTCCAATTTTTATTCAAAACTGGAATATAATGTTTGAATTGATATTCTGCAGTATACTGTGAAGAACTTGCAATTTGCTCTGACAGTAGAACCAAGTAATGTAAAGATACAGCAAAAATTATCATGGGCTCAGAAACAGCGGCAAGCAGGCCTACCAAGCATTCCCTCAACTATCGAGGAAGAGATGGAGACTAATCCCTTCATGCGGGTCGATCTAACGCAGATTCAGGTAGTCTGATATCCACAAAAGATTTTAGTTCATAAGATAAAAACAACTTAATGTATTGGGCATAAAAGCTGAATTAAGAATTACCTGGTCCAGAATGCTTTGCTGTACCGTCTTTCTCATATGGATGTATGCCTTCTTTGCAGGAGTTGGTTGGTTGCAATGATCCTGTTGAAGCCCTCCGGGACATAAGGAAGCGCACGGACAACTGGAGGGGCTGATCTGCATCAAGCCCTTTTTTGCCTTTATCTTGTGTGTTTTATTTGAGGCGGATATGTAGCCGAATATAAAACTTTGATTTATAATCATCAACTGTGAAAACTTATACGGTATCCAGAGGTTGTTTGGGCTTAAAAGGGGGCCCATGTTACTGTTGTGTTTTGGTATTTGATTGTGCTTTGTTTAATTGTCGTGGAAGATGATGAATGGCTTAGTTGACTTGGGCCACTAGCAGGGGCATGCATCTCTTCATCTGTTTTCACCTGCAAGCTTAGGCTTGATCCAGTTTCTTACCCAGTCAGTGACGGAACCGGATGATAAACATTACGTGGCTCGTTTACATTTGTTCGAGAGTTAAAATACGAGTAATTTGTTGACAACATGTCGACGATAAAAAATGCTGAAGGAGATGATTTAATTAGCACGTTATGCTGGCAACAAGAATCAAAAAGAAACACCCTAAAATGAAAAGAACAAAAAATTACAGATAGTGGAAAAATATTATAAAAGAAATTCTCAAGGCAACTACTTTCCCGGTTCTATTGGGGAGGGTAAGAATTTTTTTTAAAAAATATTACTTTAAAGTTGCAAACAGAGAAGACGCGTTCCATATCCTTTTCGTCCAGTTTACTACGTAAATAGAAAGAAACAGAGTTATGATCGAGTCAAAAATGGATCATCGTCGTCATCTTCTTCATTAAGTATTTTTTTGATTCATTCCTTGAGCTTTATGAAAATAAAGTATATACCACATTCATAGCTTCTTTGTGTCATTTGACCTTTTTTCTCTTCTCTGAATCTTCTCGCTCGCCATAGATATAAGAACCGTTGGACTCTATGTCCTAAATTCTCTATAGGAGCTTCAAAATGGATGCATCGCAGGCAACAACTTCCGATACTTCTTTCTCCGATGGTGATAGTAATAGTTCAAGCTCTAGTTCTGGTACTAGCTATGATTCAAGGAGCAATGAGGTTCGTTGACCCACTGTAGTTGACTTGTTCCGTTCAGCAATTTATGTTTTATTGGAGTATTCCCGTGTGCTTCCCCCAGTCAAGCATCTGAGCAGACTGACGGTCAACGCTGATACTGAAGCTCATATTCAAACTCAGTTGCCCAATTGAATTGATAACCGTAGTTCTATGAGTACGGGGGAGGATTCCATTCAGATAATTCGACAAGAGAACGTTGAAACCGCTGGGCCAGTTTTGGATGATGAGGCAAATGCAATTGGGGCAGGGAAAATGTTCCGCTAGTGCCTCCTTCATTGGAAAGTAACACTAGCAGGGATTCTTCTCACCTAAGTTATGACATTCAGCAGTTTGCTCGCTGGGTGGAACACGTTATTACGTTTTCATTCGCCAGCATTTGCAAGACATGGTTTGTGACTCCTTATATCTTGAATGCTAATTTTGTTATTATTGCGGTGTCAATTTTCAAGAGCTATTCTCCCAAATCAAGAAAAATATCAATGGGCTCTACTTATTGTGATGTTACTACCTATGCACTTCCTTACCAGAAAATCCTAGAGTGTCAGGCTTGTGAATTCTGGATAGGAAACCTACAACATTGAGATTAGTTACTGGAAGAAGCTTTTGATAGTAAATGGAAAATTGTTGAGTTGCCTTTATTTTCATGTACTTTCTGTTCTTGTTTAGGTTTTCAATTACTTTGGTTTCTGTTATAGAGAAAATTTAGAAAAGGCCTTTCAATAGTCATGGTCATGGAGAGTCAGGCTTGCCCAGGATAGGATATATGTTTTTTGTGGTTTCTCGCATAATTAGAGATATCATGAACTACTAATCTAGGGTCTAAATAATACTAATTTCTAACAAATCTTGCATGGACAACTTGAAGTGGTCCAGGGAACTGACGACTTAATTTCTTACTGTTTATGCGGGGAGAGTGGAAAAACTCTATTCTCTTTCTGATCTTTATAGGTTTCATGATTCGTGCGATCGGTATATACTGGTGGTTTTGGAGCGATGATCTTTTATATCCATTGGTCTTGATTCCTCCTAGTACAATACCACCTTTCTGGCTTTCTGTATTCATCATCTTAGTTAATGGTATGCATTTGACTAGTCATCATTATGTTTATTTTACCATGTAAACAATTGTTACAGCGGTGTAATAGATATATGATAGATTTTTAGGATTTCATCCTCTAACCTGGATTTAAACTCTCACACCACCTGTTCAGACAATGGAGTTTCCCATGAGAATTAAATAATTCTGGTTAAGTTTGCATTTATTTATGATATTCTGAAACCTGGCGGCATCTCTTTAGGCAATTTTAAGTATTATGTGATCATAATTCATAATTTGTTTCATTACATTGTCTGAGAAAAATTATAAGTTGCTTGAGCAATATATGTGCAGTTATATTTAAGATTTTATCTTTCTGTTCTTATTTGATTTCTTCAATTTGTTTTTCACATTGCTTGTCATGTCATATATGCCTTGAATATGATGACTAAGTGATATTTTGAATGTGCTGACATGTTTGTGCATTTGCTACAATGGTGATACAACGGTGAGGCAGGCAGCAATGGCTATTGAGTGTCTACTGCTAATATATTACAAGGATGACAGAGGCCGAAATTTCCACCGGCAGGTACAATGATTCCGTGCATCACAAAATTGCCGCCACATAAAATGTGGAACTGCTAATATCTCTTTCATATTCTCAGACCTCTCTGACAGTTGGTCTGTGGATTTGAAATACTAACTCTAGTCGAGTATGCACTTCTATTTTACCGTGCTTTATTGCCAACACCTGTCTGGTACCCATTTTTCTCGATCAAAAATTACGATACCCTCTTTTTATCACTGATTACGGGGTTGTATTTAACTTTCAAGCTTACAACTATTGTTGAAAGGTATGGATGAATTTCACTGATTACGGGGTCCTATTCAACTTTTAAGCTTACAACTATTGTTGAAAGGGTATGGTTTTCATCCCTGCGCGTTGGTTTGGTTTGTTATTCCTGACATATTGGTATTGCTCCCCAGTTTCAGTGTCTCTTTGCTGCCATAAGGGCAATATCACAGAAGTTCACTATGGATCTTATGCCTTGACAGATCAGGTAGAATGGTGTCATTTGTGTTGTTTTTAAAAGAGCGTTGTGATAGTATCTTCTCATTTGATTTCTCGGCCATTTCCAATGTTAATCTAAGATCTTGCCGTGATGATTATTTTGTTATATAGAGCTTTCTTGTCAAATATAAGTCTTTCTGGTGGACATTATGAACCTGGTATTATACAAGTGAGTTCCCTTCTCCATACCAATCTATCGTTGCATTCTAAGTTCTACATAACCTGGTGCAGGTAACTCTGTGCCATTTACCAGGAAAAGATACATGGTCCTATCATGTTGCGACGTAACCACATATTCTGTGAGAACTGTGTTTCTGAATGGTGAGTTAATAGTCTCATGTTTTTCAAATAATGTATAGATTATTATATTGTGCAATGGATAGTCCAAGAACCTTATTAAGAAGTAAAAACATTGCTTCTGGAGCTAATATACGGGCTACATAGTGTTTATTTTTCACCAACCACAATAAATGTGGTTTTATGTTGAACTTCTTTTGCCTTGGAGGTTAAAATGCTTCTGTAAGTAATGATTCAACTGCTTAGAATGTGTTGCTGTGAGCTTCTTTCCTGGACAATTCAATAGCTATATTTCAGGATGGAGAGAGAAAGGACTTGCCCTCTGTGCACGCTCGGTTAAACCAGCAAATATGCGATTGTTTGGGGATGGACCAACAAGTTTGCTATTCCAGTTCTTCTGAAATCATGCTTTTCCTTGGCTTTGCAAAGAAAAGTTTCATTTCATCTTACATAGGGTAATTGTTGGCGTATGTTAATTACTCTGCATGAATCAAATATAATTCATGGTTGACTAGAAATTCAGGTGAAAAGAAATGCACTGCCATCAGTAATGCTGCCTAATGATTTCATCTGTCATAGTCGTGAGGTTTTATTCACCAACGACATTTTGCAGTTCGAGTAATATTAAACAAAGGAGAAAATCCTAACCCATACTACATTCATATATGTGTGACATTGTGATGATGAAAGAAAAGGCTTGTAGCTATCAGTAAATTACTCTCTCTCTCTCTGAGTTGTAAATTGAACTGATAAATTTCATAATGAGAAGTGGCTAGTCAGAAGATTGATGGGTGGGACTGACATAAAGGAAAAGGCGTAAACAATGCTATCGTGCAGGCTTTATTCCAGTCTCTCTCTCAGAGTTGTAAATTGAGCTGATAAATTTCGTAATGAGAAGTGGCTAGTCAGAAGATTGATGAGGGGGACTGACATAAAAGAAGTGGCGTAAACAACGCTAGCTGCAGGCTTTATTCCAACGGGCTGACCTGTCAAGTGCAGTGATCTGAACGAGGCCAAAATCTGCCATGGACAGCAAACTTATAAATCACTCCGTTAATAATCCAAATTTATCATTTATTTCATTAGTTATAAGTTTATAATTGCTAGTGTGACCATCACTAAGCAAAAGTTTCTGGAAAAAAATTATCATCTATTATACCAATCAACGATAAAATGAGATTTCCTGCATGATCTACCCATTGCAAAATCACCAAGTCAGAATTTATATAATTACTGATACTGCCCATCAATTGTCACTTTTGTACGGTTTTTGACGGCAAAGTTTTGGCCCATGTCCTTGTGGTGAGCTCTTCTATTATACAACACATAAGTTGAATTTGTAATTAATCAATCACAAAACTTATTAGAGGAGAAAATACATATAATTTAATTGGATTATTCTATTAAAACAATTCAACTTAAAATTTTCTTTCAATATATTGGCTGGCATTATCGTACTTTGCACCTTCTCGACCATTTTCTTTTCTATTTGCATTATTCATCCACTCCTATCTCGATCATTCTATTATTTCGTGTTTGTTCTCTCCCAACATTTCCTGTTAGATGATTCACCCACGAGAATAACAGGACAAAGTATCAATTATATATCGTTTGGACAAAACTTACCAAGCCACCGAGAGTTCCTATTCTTCGGCCAAGGCTTATGCAATTGAAAAGACTGGAATTTCATCAACTCGCAGTTCGCTCTCTCTGGGGTAGTTTACTGCTAGAGGTTAAGATATGTTGTTGACGCTAACATGATCACAACAAACAGGATCCAATTGCATAGTTTCCTCCATTAACATACAGCACTGTGATTTATGACGATGGCCAGTAAAGAAAGGGTGGTCTCCACGATGGCCAGTAAAGAAAGGGTGGTCTCCACAAAAGCACTGATCTCTATGAACTTGTATGAACGGTGGCGCTTATTTCCATTTGAAGTACTCTAGCTTTCTCAGAGCTTTATAGATATACGGGCAGTCTTAAAAGCTGTTGTTTTTACATATATGCTTGACTGTTTTCCACCCAATTCGACAATAACCGCGCACTTCCGCATCCACCCTCCAAATTTTTCCAATAAAATGAAAATGGGAATGATGCACCTAATTTGTGCTGATAATAGATGAAAATAGCAATGGTTACCAGAAGGTAGTCATTAGTACTTATCTACCATACAAAATGTCTGAACATTTTGTTGCAACTTCGGAAATATATAGTTAGACATAATATGGGACAGATTACTATGTACTCCATTACTTCTAATTTAGCCTTAAATAATAATAAAGGGTAAAAGTTAGGGCATGCATTTTTCCACTAATGACAGGATCAATTATATATTTAGAAATATACCTGAAATGCATTCATATAATCAACAACGTTACATCAAAAAGAAATATAAAAAGTATGAGAATTTGGTGTATATTATAATGGGGGTTGACTGCCTTGGAGTTACATAATGAACTGGCTTATCTTATGGGAAGTAATGTAAATTATGTTTTTGTTTAGAATTGACATTCACATATATATTACAAATGAGCATATATTAAAAGAAATTTGTTCACAGTAATTGAAAAATTATGAGTCTATTAAGAGTGACTCACACTTAAAATTAAATAAATTATTATAATTAAATTTAATTTTATGACGTAACATAATGAATATTTGACAATTAATAATTATTAACATTTTATATGCACAACAAATGCTTACAATAATTTTTTTTATCAAATAAATGCTATCCGTTTGACTATATCAAAGCAGTAATACTAAACCTACAAAGCAATACGTGAAGTAACATTTAATCATGCAATTTGTCAATAGGTTATTCTGAAAATAATGATATTAGAGATACACATTTTAATAATATTTTATATTTATCACATATTTTTTATTTTTATAAAAATAAGCAAAAATTTATGGGTATAAAAATAAATACATTATATAATGTTGGTAATAATAATATAGTTTTGTCATGGTAAATTTATATAAAAATATATATATATTTAATATTATTGTAATGATAAATTATAAAATAACATTTTAAATGCAGTAGAAAAGAAAATTACAAAAACTCTCCGATCAATAACAATCACCACAAAAGTAACAAACAACAGGTACTGCTTACTGACATTATATATGAAAACAGAAAGGAATTATAATTTTTCTCAAATGTAATTCTTGTACTTCTTTAATTTCTATTTTTATTTTTATCTTTCACAAAAGCGTCATCGTCTAGCTATACCTGAATATAGAACGGAATTCTATGTATAACGCTAGTAGGTGAGAAGCGTGAATTCCATTCATGTGAGGTTACGCTATCTATTGCCAAAGTGATACTAGTTACTTGCCAATTTCTGATCTGCTCGTGTTCATTCATTCGCTCTTGTCCATAAATAAAGGGAATGAATAGCATTAGCATTCTTCTTGACTCTCGCTCACTCGCGTTTGCTTTTTAAATTATTTCATCTGCTACAAATGTTCTGTAAACTGAGAAAATTAATCTTCTCCTTGATTAACTCTCTTTCTCTTTCTCTTTCTCTTTCTCTTTTTATTGGATTTGTTAAGATCTAGAGTCGCTTTCCCGTCTCTGAATCTCATGAAGACAATGACCCATCATTTTTTCCCTGCCTTCATTCGCATATGAAACCAAACAATTCTCTTCCTTATTTTCTGCAACTTCCCCTTTTCTTCTTTATTACTTTCTTCATATATAGAAAGAGCTTTCTCTCTACTTTTCTCGCGCTTACTTACTTTGCTCAGTCAAGTTCAATAAACTTAGTTACTTGCCATTCCAGGTTTAGGGTTTTAAACTACTTCTGTTATTTTTTGTTTCTGGAAGAGGACTACTTCTATTACTTGAGATTTAGGGTTTCAGATGCCCTGATATTCTTTCACAATTAGCGGTTAAGTTTAATTATTTTTACTTTTTAAAACTTCTTTTGTGCACAATTAGATTGTGTTATATTTATAGGTTCTCTAATGTATGTGCAGTTCAATAAAAAGCAACGAAGCGAAAGAGTTGTCCAGTATTTGCTTTGTAGAGGTTTCCGAAACTTAATATTTCTTGGTAGACCTATATGTTCGACATTTTTCTTCAATAATTTCTTCTTTTGATTATGATGAGTATGAAAAAAATGAGGATTAAGATTATATATAGATCTAAGTTTATGTTGTTTTACTTTTCTGTGGATGTTTGATTACTTTGATCTTGTTCATATAATCCTCTTCTGATCGAGTTTGGTCCCATGTGTAGTGTTTTTGGAATGAGGATTGTTTTTCATTTTTCAGTCATTACATATCAAGTACATACATAGTAATTGCCAATTTCATGGTAAACATTTAAAGATCAATCAAAAAAATGCATTAATCATTGGTGTTTAGCTAGAATTGGAATCTGATAATTGAAGTTGTGGTCAGCACAAATGGCTTTAGATTTCTGAATTTGAACTCCATTTTGTGCATCTTCAGCTACGGTGACGACGCTTTTTCATTAAACTTGTGTATATGGATATGGGAAAATAGATTCTCGTTCCCTCTTGATCTTTACATAAATACTATGTTGAAAATTCTGTAGTCTATGATTATGGTATAATTAATTAAAGTTTTTGCATGAAGAAATTAATGGGGTGAGAGAGCTTCCTTCAGCCCACTCATGGATGAGATCAAGGGGGTTGAACTAGCTGCCGACTCATTCATTCAAGCACTCGGTAGCAAATTGGGATTATGGTGTTTTGCTACTGTGATTGTGTGAATGATGCGGGAGATATTTTTGCACCTCTATTTTCTGTGCTTGGACTGAAGGGAGCTCCTTCTTTCTATTTACTTTCATTCATTTATTTACAATTGTTTTGTATATCTATGGATATACCAAAACTGTTCTTCTCGATCTGTTTGGTAAGAGATACCTCTACTCAACTTCTTCTAAATTTTTCAGTAATTATTTGCTGATATTGTCTACATTTGATTTGATTGAAGAATATCAGGGCATTAGTATGCTTTCAGACTCTTAGTGGAGGAGGATACTGGATAGCCGTTGAATGACCAGAGAGAGAAGGAAAACTTCCTTTGCCTGCAGACAAGAAAGTAACTTTGCCTTGGGCTTCTCCAACCTTTTGTTTTTCTCCACTAGTTACATTGCTTTCCTTAGCTGATTGTCTATATGCTATATCAGACACAGTTATAATATATGCTACATTATTGATGAAGAAAGCATAGGATTTTACTTTGTTATAAAGTTACAGCTAGGTAGCTAGGGTTTTATCTTATGAACGTGCACTGCGCAGGGATATATAATGTGATTCAGCTAGCCAATTGCAAATCCAAAACCACTTTTCATGATTCTTCTAGTTTATCTGCAGCAGACATATACATTTTGATATCTGAAATTAAAGTTGGTGGAACTTGATAAATTAATATTTTTCATTGCTAGTTATGTGTGTCATCAAGTACAGCAGAAAAACATAAAATATATTTGCCTTTGAAGTCGAAAACTAAACACCTCCTCTCTTTGAATTCATTATCATCCTTTTGTTTTAGTTGATCGAGACAAGAAAGTACCCTTCGAAAATCCACTCTTAATATAATTTGCTAGATTTTTTATAATCTTTATTGTTATTATTTTTTGGTGATGGATATATCTTTTACATTTCTTGGTCTTATTGGTGAGCATACAGTCAGCATAAATTGATCGCAAATTTCGAGTTTCGATTGGTGTGTGTTACGTTTGCCCAATATGGATGAGGGTTTCTCGTAAAATGAATGCCTGTTTTGGAAATCAACTTTAGTTTTCACATCCATCTGCTTCCATCTTCATCCATTTTCATCTGCATCTGCATCTGCATCTGGGCTCTAAGCAGCTAGTTTCAAACTTTTCTATGCCCTAGTCCTAGTAGTAGTAGAAAATGAGATTATATAGTGTATAATACTATACGTATGGCTTTGTTTTTGTTGATGATTTAGATTTGGTCCCCCACTAAAAAAGAGCAAGGAAAATAATCAAATCAAACTCTGAGTTGCTTCCACACTTGCTGAAAACAAGCTGCCAAAAATGTGCAAGCTGTGGAGATACGGTTGTCGGCAATATTTAATTCTCAGTCGCAACTACACATTCATATCCTATTTTTTCTAAAAACAAAACAATATCCGAACTCGCACTAGTTATATTCATAAACAAGATCATCCGAGTGTTATGAGAACTTGGATAGTCATAGAGCCCGTGCATGTCTATGGACTGTTGAATCAGGAATACGTTACTCTATTTCAATTTTAAATTTTGTGTAAATTCAAAAGTCAGTCAATAAGGATGAATGAGATCATTTAGTAATTAATTCACATGAAACTTTTCTTTTTATTTATTTATTTATTTATTTTTAGTTTTAACACGATGGATATAAGTGCTGAAGTGCTAGAAAAAAAATACTATGGGGTGCAAATTTTATTTACTAAACAATTTTATCTATATTTAACGTATTATGAATTTACCTTATATTTTAAAAATCTGTTAACACAAATATATTTATATTTATGTAAAACCTAAGACAAAATTGCGTATAATTTTATGTTGGTATTTCTTTATATCATATGTATCTTTGTGAAATCAAATTTGGACCTCACCCTTATCTTACGAATTACGGTTAGTTTGGTATTGCTCTAATTTTTAAAAATTTTGCATCTATTATATTGTTGAAAAACATCCGTTTTTGGTAAATTTTATTTTTAAAAATAATTCATATATATTTGATAAAAATATACTATTAAAATAGTATATTAAATAAGTAAATAATTAAAATAAATATAATAAAAATAAAATTATTTTTATAAAAAGATTTCTGCATAAAATTATAAATGTAATTATTTAAATAAATAATAATTAAATTTAAATTAAATTTGTTTTTTTTAATTACCTAAGATTATTAAGAAACTTAAATTGACCACCCGACCCCGAGTCCGGTACTTCAAGAGAAATCAAGGCAGCCACGTGAACCAATTGAATTATTGGAGGCACAATAATATAATATAAATGTAAAATTATTCTAAAATAAAATTACCTAAAACAAAAATATTTAAAAAAATTAATATCATTTTTCTCTCGTTTCCTTTACGTCTCGTCTTCTCGCTCTCGGGGTTGGGCGATTCTCTCTCTCTCTCTCTCCTCCATTTTCCACTCCCCCAGCAGAGACGAGAAGCCGAAGTTCTATCATCCATCGGATTTCAACGAGGTTAGTTTTCAATTCGATGAAATTTGATCACTTTTACACTCTACAGAGTTGACTCGAAAATATTTCTTTTCGTTTTTCCATTTTTTACTGTAACGGTTTCTCTATGCTATGAGACGCGTTAAATTGATTTGGTGAACTTCACTTTTTTTTTTTAAAATTATTATTTGCTGACAAAAGTTAGAAACTTACTTATTTCATCATTGGCAAAATCTGTTGAATTACTCCGGTTGTCTGGCATTATATTATACGTCTGAATTCAGGAGTCCGAAGAACGTTTTCTGGATTAAAAACTGAATTTTTGATCTGGGATTTTTTATTCCAATTGGGGTTTCATTATGTTATGCCAGATATTTGTAGCTCGTATCTTTTGTATTCCTATGGTTTGCTTTGATCGCTGAGGTTGCTGATGACCGTTTCTTCATCAAGCATGACTTCAACTGTTTCTTCATCACGAGGGATACTTCCACCAGCTAGGCTTGGCCCTTTTGAATCCATGAATTCCGGGGCTTCTGCTTCCTTTGGCCGCCCTCTACCAGAATTTGATGATAGTGATGAAATAGAGTTGATCTCTGTGTCCTGGAATCAGGACTACGGTTGTTTTGCTGCTGGAACGAGTTGTGGCTTTCGTATTTATAACTGTGAGCCTTTTAAGGAAACATTCCGACGGGATTTAAAAAGTGGTGGATTTAAAATTGTTGAGATGTTGTTTCGGTGCAATATTCTGGCTCTTGTTGGTGCTGGAGATAATTCTCAGTATCCTTCCAACAAAGTTATCATCTGGGATGATCATCAAAGTCGGTGCATTGGTGAATTTGCTTTTAGGTCTGATGTTCGTGCTGTGAAATTGAGTCGGGATCGTATTGTTGTTGTTCTTGAACACAAGATATATGTTTACAGTTTTGTAGATCTCAAACTCCTTCATCAGATTGAGACTCTTGCAAATCCAAGGGGACTTTGTTGCCTTTCTCATCATTCAAGTACATCTGTGTTGGCTTGCCCGGGTCTCCAACGAGGACAGGTTCGAATTGAGCACTTTGGGCTCAATATGATAAAGCTAATTAATGCTCATGATTCTCAAATTGCATGCTT
>JAWDEX010000009.1:6016712-6034189 GCA_035221805.1 Trichilia hirta
GGACAGGTTCGAATTGAGCACTTTGGGCTCAATATGATAAAGCTAATTAATGCTCATGATTCTCAAATTGCATGCTTAACCTTGACGTTGGATGGCCTACTTCTTGCGACTGCTAGTACAAGGGGAACCTTGATAAGAATTTTCAATACTGTGGACGGCACTCGTTTGCAGGAGGTAGCATAATGAGCCATCAATTATTGTCGTTATCATTATCATTGTTATTTGAAGCATATGCTGGTTCGTTTATTTTTATTACGGTATTCAGTAGTAATTATTTTATATTAAGTTATATGAAATATTTTGCGAAGAGTAAATGGTAGAGCATATCCATAAACTTATCATTTTGTGAAGGAGTTGAGCTTATTGGCTGATCCATTATTGGGATTCAGTTAGATTTAGTTTGGAAGGCCTGATGTCTTTGACAATGTACTACAATATAGTACAAAACCTGAAAACTTAAGTTTTAATAATTGTGATATCGAAATTCTTTGTGGAGTTGATATTATGTTTGAACCCATATATCATCTAAAAATACCCATTGAAAGTAATTGCTTTCTTGTAGGTTCGGAGAGGTGTTGACAGAGCAGAGATTTACAGTATTGCTCTCTCTCCAAATGTACAATGGTTGGCTGTGTCAAGTGACAAAGGCACTGTTCACATATTCAGCCTAAGAGTTCGAGTGGTTGGAGAGGACTCGGCCTCTCGTTCTACTGCCAGTCAGAGCGCAACAGTTCTTAACCCGAATTCTTCTTCTTCTTCTTCCGTAGATACTCTTATATCTCCAAGCACTGGGGCCAACCCTGGGTCATCATTATCTTTTATGAGAGGTAAGAGAGTTTGTCCATAAATGGTTAAGGAGCCACATTCTTGAACTCCTGTTTTTTTCTTTTAATCATGAATACGCTGGAAACATTGTGGTAGCAGTAATCTACATGGATAGTTTTTATCATGGTTGGAAGTTGCACTACGATCATTCTTTTGCTACCTATTTAAAAATGCCAAGAAATTGAAAATCTGAATTATGTATATTCTGAAGTTTGAATAACTTAAGAAGTTTCAGAAACTTGATAGATGAATTTAACACTTGAGAACTTGTATTACCAAAATCTGGTGTTTGTCTTATGATCTTCTTGTACTTCTGACATCATTCTGCCAGGAGTTCTTCCCAAATATTTTAGCTCAGAGTGGTCATTTGCTCAGTTCCACTTACCAGAAGTCACCCAATTTGTCACAGCATTTGGATCCCATAATACTGTTGTCATTGTTGGCATGGATGGAAGGTATGTGATTCTTCTCAATTCTTTCAACAGCTGCTGCAGTTTGTGGTGCATTTATTATTTTTTTTTTTTTACCAAATCTTGGAATGTTCCGTCGTGCAGCTAACATCTCCTTTGCTCTGTTTTCAGCTTCTACAGGTGCAGTTTCGATCCAGTACAGGGAGGGCAGATGTTGCAGCGAGAATATGTTCGATTTCTGAAAACAGACAGCCGGCCTAGATAGGCTAATTTTGTTGACTGGAGCTAATATATACTTGTCCTGTGTAAATATGAACCCAGAATGGTCAGTGTAAATATAGTGATGTCTTGCCAAAAAATTGTTGCTTGTTTCTGTGTATTATATAAAATTGACACTCAGCAAAATGGTAATGATAATAAATTTCATATGTTAATGGAAATAAGCCCTTGATGAAATTCTGTTGTGTTACATACAACGTATCATGATATTCTATTAATAACAGATTAATAGAATATCGAAGAACTTCTCACCTGTCGCAGCGATTCTTAGATTTCAGGTTCATTCAACGTTCTTTTGTGAAGGCTTACGGGCATGGGCAGTAAATTTCGAAAGTCAACGTCACAGCAGCATAATCTAGGATCGTAAACTGCTAGCATTTGGACATTATCTTATTTGGGAGGTTCACATGTCGCATTATTATGGAATCTTGGTGCAAAAGTAGAACTGATGCCTGCTGAATGCTGCAAAGTAAGTACACGTCATTTTTCATTTGTATAGGTAAAAGTATAAAAAGAAACATAAGAAAATGGTTTTACGGTTTCTGTTATTTGGCATTCCCCGTTCGTGAGTACGCAGTTTATATTATAACACTTGCATGCCGGGACTAGCATTCTTATTGCTTCAAACAAGTCAGAGAAAGATCTTTGATACAAGCTACTAATGTTTCATCTATTGCGATGGAATCAAAGGACTGGAAGATTGAGAGCTGAATTCTCCATTGCATCCCAGTAGCGTCCTGATCAAATTAAAGCTTAGGCCTTATACTTTTCACGTCATGGGCAACAATCATCAACTTTCCAATTGCTTGCCTATCTTTAATGGCAGAGAAGGCGAGACTGGCCTGTCAAGGACAATAAAATAAGCAAAGAGTTGGATCTCCCCATTATAGAATTTAACACCGTACCAACTCTTAGGCACCACAACTATTTTCTGAATTCATCTATCAATAGTGGGGCAGAAAGAAACCATGATTAATACCAAACAAGAAACCTTGAAGCTTATGTTTGTGAAAAGCAGCTATAACCAGAAACTTGGTCCAGACAGACCAACATAAGACTCGGTCAGAAATATAACAAAACATAACAGTAGGAGGTCAAAGGTGATGTCCTTCCTCAAAAGAACAAAGAAGAAAAGATTGCTTAGCTACACATGTTTACAGCAACCTAACCGTCCCAAGTTTTGGTTCAATTTCCCAAATACCACTTGAACCCTGGTCTAAGAAGGATCTAATCAGAAGACCTCTCTTCATTCTCTGTCCAGCCTTACCAGCTAACTTGTCAGTCACAATTTGAAGATTTAATAATTTTGAAATCAGCACAAAGAAGTTAGATACAATATAAAAGGCATTACCTCTGACAGACTGTGAGCACGAGAAATGTGGATAGCAATGAAGCCCTGCACCATCCATAAGAGTAACTCCCTAATGGAATCTTCAAGCACATGAGGTCCATGTATTTTATAGCCACCACAGTAAAGTCCATGAAAAGTCCAGTTCTGCATAAGATCGCGAATTTGTAAAACATGTAGCTAGTCAGAATCTAGCAGCAATTTGCAAGCTGCATATTGATTGTTAGACCCGTACATCAATCTATAGACAAAAGCTGGGGAAAGCCACATTCCATGTTAAGGACAATGATTCCAGTGTAAATTATACTAATGTAATAATCTCTTCCACCTACCTCATCTTATATTAAAGCTGATATTAAGAAACACCAGGCAACCAGTGACCATGAAACAATTGGGTCAAAGGAGAACATGACTTGGAATTTGAAAGATGAGCAGGAATATAGCACCTTAACAAGAGCAATATTAGGAGGGATGACCGAAACTTCACCATCTGCAAATTCAATACCCAAGATTTGAGCACCCCAGTTCAAAAGCTGCACAGATTCTTTGGTATTGGCCTATTTCTGACATCATATCGATAGTCATAGAACATCAATCCCTTTGAGTTTTCTTGCCTTGAGGAAGCCCTTGACACTTGCAATGAAATTTTCGTTGCTCAAGTCTACAACATGATCAACACCCAACGACTTCAAAATTTCACCTTTTCAACTCCCCTGATGTACAAAATACAACACATACAAAAGTCAAGTAGAGATATAGGATGATACTATCACAGCCACAGCAGGGAGTCACAGGAATGATTGCGGCCCAAATATTCTGACAATAGCTTATATACTAAAAGAACTTATTTTCTTTAGAGTGCAGCAGAATCAGGAATTAAGAACGCAGCGGCAATGACAGTGGCTCCAATAATCTTGCCAATTTGAACAGCAGCAAGGCCAACAACTCGAGCAGCACCAAGCACTAGCAAGTCCTACATACACATCCAATATTGACAATAATGTAGTATCTTACGTAAAGAGTAAAAAAGCAAAAATAGGTATCTTTTTTCTTTTTCACATTCAGAGGAATGATTATGTACCTGAGCAGAAGACAATTGGGCCCGATGGACAACAGCAACATGTGAGGTTCCAAATGCAATAGGAAACGCAGTAGCAGCCAACAAATGGCAGCCCTTTGGCACCGGAAACCTTTAATGAAACACAAATGATTATGTCCTTAGTCATGAATTTGGAAAATATTCTACTTACAATTAAGATTTAAATAAAAAAATTAAAAAGAGAAAGGAAAAAGGAAAAAAGAGCAGGATGTGGGTACTACTTACAATCCGGACTCATCAGCGACGATGTATTGGGCAAATGAGCCAAGAGTGGCAAAGGAACAGACAGTACCTCCCGTTTTGAAATTGGATACGATTCCTGAGTAATCGGAGCCGGGGATGAAAGACAACGGAGGTTACTACTGACATCTGCCCAATATCTGCAAGTAATGGGTGATTCAAGCTTGTTGCTTTCACTTTCACTTTCACTCTAACAGCTGTTGAAGAATTCAATTCTGGGATTTCTCTTTTTCACACAACTCTATTGGGAATTCTCATCATAAACTGACATTGTTGGATCGCCCAATTTTCTGCTCAGCAGAGCCTCCATTTTCTTTTCCCGAAACAAGTCAAAGTTTTCTGACTTTCCATGTTAAAAGCCGTGAACTTAAGACACCTGGCACAAAACAACGACATCGTTATCTCTTAACGCCTATATTAAGACAAGTTAGCATTATTGTCTATGGCAATGTTTGTTGGAATACAGTCTCTCTTGTTAGTTGGGCTTTTGAATTATGAAGTTAAACTCCACAATCGCGTTTTCTAAACAATGAAAAGATGGGTTTGAGTTTAAATTCAGATTTTTTCACGTTGACATACGAATCTGGCCGCCACAATCACATCCATCAAAGGGAAAGAAGTAGCAAAAGCAGATATGTAAATAGGGATCCAAATCTGAAACAGCTGTACAAGAAGAAGCGAACTGCGACTTGTATAGCTGGCATATCTAAGAGACACAGGATCACGCCCCATGCTGCTGCTGCTTCCTCTCCATCACCTGATACCCATTATTCTGGTTCATTTCTGTGTCTCCTCCATTTTTTTAATTTATTCAAACAATTAATGCTTGACTACCTGTATTTTGCTTATTATTTATTGACTGCATAATTGAGCAGCTTTCCTTGTTTGAGTGAAAATCAGAATATTTTTTTAATTAGTGTATCTGGTGGTGAAACCTAGATTATAAACACTACCCAAGTCTCTGAAACAAGTATGGTTCCACATTAACGTAGTCGCTCAAAGAATATTTTACTGAGCTTTGTGCCATTGCATTATGGATAATAGTCAGAATGATGGTACATACAGTGATTAAATTATTGTTATTTTTTTCCTCCTTCATATTGTCTTTCTTTGCACACGCATGCGAATAAACACTTCTTCTTGCATGTTTGGGAAGTGCATAAGTTTTCATTTCTTTAATTGCATTTCCTGCAAGATTTATATCTGGTTTGGTTCTTCGAATGTTTGGGAAGTGAAAACTTGATTTTTTAAAAATTGGATACTGTTTCTTTGTCAAATTGAATGGGTTATTCGTTGTTCTTGTTTTTGCTGGATAACCAAGCATTAGCTAATTAGTTTAATATTGAATAGCTACTCACCATCCTGTGTTGTTTAATTTGAGTATCCAGAGCAACTGCCGGATGTGAAAATAAAGCAGAAAAGGAAGAGAATTGCTGGCATAGATCAAGATGAATTGTTGGATCCTAAACTTTTAGCTGATCCAGATAGTCGTTTCTGTGAGTTCCGGGGCGTCCATGTTCATCACAAGGTATATGATGGAGAGTCACAATCACATAACTCATTACAGGGCCAGCCTATTTCTCAACTTCCTGGAGGAACGAAGAAAATAGGTTTTCCAATGATTTTATTGCACGGATTTGGAGCCTCTGTTTTCTCATGGAATCGAGTCATGAAGCCTTTGGCAGAGGTCACTGGCTCCAA
This sequence comes from Trichilia hirta, assembly GCA_035221805.1. NCBI lineage: Eukaryota > Viridiplantae > Streptophyta > Magnoliopsida > Sapindales > Meliaceae > Trichilia > Trichilia hirta. The sequence goes on from JAWDEX010000009.1 coordinate 6,022,615, forward strand.
AGTTCTTGCCTTTGATAGACCAGCCTTTGGATTGACATCAAGGGAATTCTCGTTTCAGCATCACAAATCTGATGCCAAAAATAAAAAACCTTTGAATCCATACTCCATGGCTTTTTCTGTGCTTGCTACCTTATACTTCATTGATTTCTTGGCAGCTAAGAAGGCAGTTCTAGTGGCGTATGTTTATTACATCTTTATTCTGCTGACTGGCCAATTCATTTTAAATGTCTATAGCTAGCTGACATGCTAGGTGGAAGTTTTTCCTCGTCGAAATTATATCCTATTTTTCACCTAATACCATCAGTCTATAATTAGGTTTATAGATTTTGTTCATTATCTTTTGTCTCTGTTTTTGTTTTTGTTTTTGTTTTTTTTTTTTTTTTTTAAAAGCTGATATCCGCATAACCTTGTTAAAACATTGGTATGCAAGGCATTCTGCTGGTTCTCTCGTGGCCGTTAATTCATATTTTGAAGCTCCTGAAAGAGTTGCTGCTCTGATCCTTGTTGCCCCTGCTATATTGGCCCCACGATTTGTGCAAAAGGTTGAGAAAGGAAATTCCTTGGGAAGCAATGATCAGATTGAGAGAGATGCTTCAAATATAATCAATCTATTGAAGCCATTTCTCAATCTTTGCTTGCTTTTGTCAATGTTTATCAAGTACATTGCCCAGGCGATAATGCAAACAGCCATGGGGATTGCACATATGCTCCACTCTCTGTATAAAAAAGTATTATCAGCTACTCTGCACTCTGCCTTTGGTGTAATGCTGGTAGGAATTCTCTTTATAGATTATCTTCATGGTATGATAGGTTTAAGTTGTTCACAGACTTGATTAAATTTTTGTTGGCAACTTGCCTGCATGAGTCTCAGGTAAGAATGTTAATTGATAAATTTGGTATAGCTGCTGTAAGAAGTGCATGGTATAATTCTAAAGAAGTCAGTCGACATATCCTCGAAGGTTATACAAAGGTAATTTATCCTAATAGCTTTATCTTTCTTGTTTCTTCATTATTTTCTGTGAAGTGGATTAAAGTACTAAACCTTGAGATAATTTACTTGCACTATCAGATATGCATAGCGATAACCTGCTCTTTTTAATTTTATGCAGCCATTGAGGGCCAGGGATTGGGACAGGGCACTTGTGGAGTTCACTGCTGCGATGCTTATAGATACTGAATCTGAAGCAAAACCACCGGTCACAAAAAGACTTCATGAAATTTCATGTCCTGGTAGTGATATCAAACCTATATCTAACTCAAGCATTGTCTTGCGTCTGCTCTTCTGAAATTGTTTTATAATTATTTCACTGGTTAATCGTTTATGTTACGTAGCATCCTATCCAAGATTGATCTCTTAGAATTTAGTAGTCCTTTACGCTTCGGTATCTCCCATCATAAATCTGAATTAGTATAATTTCATAGTGACGTTTGTTGTTCTCGTAATGAAACCCAGTTTTGATTGTCACGGGTGACACTGACCGAATTGTACCCTCTTGGAATGCTAAGAGACTTTCACATGCAATACCTGGATCGACCCTTAAAGTAATTAAGAATTGTGGTCACTTGCCTCATGAAGAAAAAGTGGAGGAGTTTGTTTCAATTGTTGCAAGGTTTCTGCAAAGCTCTTTTGACTTTTCAGAGGGCAAGAGCATGAAAGTTGCAATTTAGTGTCTCAAGAGAGCTGCTCTTGCGAATTAGTGTTTTAACATTGGTTGAAAGGAAGACTGATAAGATTAAGTGTAGCCGACAAATTCTCAACCCATGTCAATGGCACTGTTCTCGTAAATTGGAGTATTCAAGAAATATTATGTACAACAGTTTCTCAACCCATGTCAATGGCACTGTTCTCGTAAATTGGAGTATTCAAGAAATATTATGTACAACAGTTGTAACTTAGTACTCACGTTCGCAGTCTTTCTTCTTTATGACAATTTGGATTTACGAAGTTATGCTGCTATTTGTCGGGAACGCCAATTATTTGAGACCTTTGTAGTTTCACAAGGGTGTAATATTAACTGATCTAGAATTTCAGCTATTGCGGCCTTGAACGAGTGAATCAACTGACTTGTACATTCATGACCTATGATCGATATTGAACGAAATATTTCACAAAAGTAATTAAATCATTATAGAAAAACAGATCAATTTGATGCCATCTTAGAGTCAATGACATCATAAAGGCGGATCGGTTGATATGGTAAGACTAGCATCTTGTAACCATGCCGGAACATCAAATGCTGACATGAAGTCATCACCAAAGATTACAGCACCGGCTGCCAGTGCTCCAGCACCAACTCTGACTCCAAATCCAGGTCTCATCCTTTGCCCAGTGTGTCCGGGTGACGGCATATTCACAAAAGACCCTGATAAATTATCTGTTCTGGGGATAAGAGTCAGTTTGTAACCTACATTGGCAGGGGTGAGTGGGGTGGAGGTGTTTGCGGTGGACTACAGCTGGGTCCAACAGCTGGAGCGTGGCTTGTTCCTCCACCAGATAGGTTCTAATAGTTATTTCAGTACGGCACTGAATGGTTATATGGAAAGTTTGCCTGAGATCGATTTTCAGGTCGAGGGACGGGCGCTAGAGGCAGCTGTGTCGGGTAGGCTTGACCTGATGCACCTTCATTAGGCAATGTAACAATTTTACTGTGATCCATGAGCATGATTCCTCCATCGTTAGCTGCAAAAAGATTAAATTCAAAATTCACGTGCCTGAAATCCAATCTCGGAGATTTAAGTTATCATCTGCAAAACTGGGTCTGGGATAAGGTTGTCACAACTTGAAAAAAACTTCAATCCAGAAAGGATCACAAAACATCACGCACAAACTTACTGAAGTGGAAATTTCATTTTTCTTTGACTTAGCAAGTGTTAAGCTTCATGAGGTTTGTTGGAACATCGATAAATCCTTGAGGTTTGTTGGAATTTCTTTTCTTCAACTGATAACTCCCAACTTCTTCCGTTCCATGTCTTGAGCCCTGAGTTTTTGCTGTACTTGGCAAGAAATTCTTTCAAGAGAATAGTTACAGTACCCTGAAGCTTTTCTTTAAGAAAAATGGGTTCTCTACTATATACTTCGACATGCAGTGCCATATCTTGGAAGTTTGACTCATCTACTACTGCAGCAAACACAGTTTTCCAAACTGGGTTTGCATTCCCAGAAGCATCAATCTTAGTACAGTATTTGTTGTTAGGATCAATCCAACAAACAGCAAACCACTGGAGCTTCCAGGGATAGGAAGATCGCCTGAGTCCCCGAGCAGAAATGAGGTAAACTTCAACCAAGATTTTTCCCATACCGGAGGCAAGTAAAGGAAATGAGAGATGGTAAACGAATTTTGTGTTTTGATAAAGTTGGTAGGGAGCAGAGGAGAAGGAATTGTGAAGCTTCCTTTAGAGGGCTACTTTACTTTGATGGTGAGAAAATTCTTATACCGTTATACCTGAGCATCATATGTGGCAAGATTTTGCTAACTGTTCTCCTAAAAAGTGCATCACAGGTGGGCAGAAATCATAATACGCGGAAGAGAATATGAGGACATGCTTAAAATTTACAGATTCCAAACCTGGGCTGTTCGCAAAAGTCAATATCTCAATAGTATCCCACACGGGATAATTATTTATTGTATAAGAAAAGAAAAATGCATCCTATGTAAAGTTTCGAGTTCAATATTAGTTTTTTAGTTTGTAATGCGTAGCGCAAAGACTATATTTCTGTAAATCCATCTTATTCATCCCACTCCTACGAGTTTGTAATTGAATACATTCCAAGTAACCACGCCATACCTTGTAATAACTCAGAAAAAAAAAAAACTTGAATCTGTCACTTTGTATGTGCAGGATTTGAACATCCCTCGAGTTTACATTAAAAAATAACCTGTTTTATGATTATTACAAGAAAACAACTAATATCCGTTCTCACCCTGAATCTCCTGTATCGCTTCCCACGAAAATTTAGCTAGTTTAGACCAACTAGCACCCATACCCTTTTTGTACACATCCTTTTGGAGGTTTCTGTTTTTACCTCGATGATCTGTCATCTATTAAACAAACCAGAATTGGAAAAATGGAATCAGATTCAATCAGATTCGACCAAAAGTACGGGGTAATCAAATTTTGGAACTCAAAGATGCGAAGGGCTTTCTCCTCTCTCCTTGAGAGGAACTTAAAAAAGAGCTTTCTGCCTGCGCGTTTACCATTTGATTACCTCCCAATGCAGAAGCTACGGTCCTTGTATATACATCATGGTAGTCGAGCCTAAAATGTCATCACCAAATCCACATGCTTCGAAGAACAGCCTGATTCCCATATAAATCATGATCAGCAGTCATTTTTCTTTTCATGTAATTGCTCTGAATTATCCAAGCATGATATACAGACAGAAAAATTACTTTTCTTTAAACATGAAATGATCCACAGCTAGATAAATTGGACAGAATAAAAGGATACTAGGAAAATTTGAAAGTGATGTTTGCATATTGGGTCAAGATTTAAGGATGAAGAGAACATAAGACTCATTGGGATAAAACATGAAAGTTCCGACGTTCAAGAAAGACTACGTATAAATACCTCTCCTCCTCGGAGCAAAGGGCTGCTATATCATAAATTTCTCTACTCGTGAGCATTCTGCAAGGACAAAATGGGGAAACGTAAGACACAACACGCGTACAAGTAACTTAATATGTCAAATGCAACTAGACACGAGGTTTATGAATAGGGTCTCCTCCCAATCGTCAGTTCTAGGGTTTGAGGAAAAGATTTTATATTACTGTGTGACATGGAAAACGCCAGAACAATTACACGAATTGGATTGAAGTAACCATATGACACGAGAAACACATAAAAGGGAAGCCTTGAAAGTAGCATCAATTGAATGCGGGCAGTGCTATAACATGGCATGGAAGTGAAGGCTAGCAATCAGGAGGTCTGCTACACTAAATGACCTCAAGGTCGTTCACAATTTATTTCACAAACTAGCTGAACTTCACAAGAATCATTTTTCAGATAAAAATTCAGTGAAGTTTAAAATCTCGTCAGAAAGAAAACGAACAAACCTTACAATTCTTTGAACTATCATCCTGCCAAGGCCCATTCGTCGGTAAGAAGGGATAACCTGGATAGCAAAGAATCAATACATATAATCGTTCACTATCCATATTAAAAAGATTGATTGATTCATTTTTGATGTATCTATAAAAACTGAAGATGTAAAGATTACCATAACATCGTAGATTGCAGCAGTCAAACCAACATCGGAGACGGCGCGTCCAAAACCCACGAGCTGGCCGTTGGATGGAGTGACCGGCATCACTCTTTCCATCAAATTTCCCCACAGAGGAACCACCTGTTGCTTTGAAAATGATTTATCAGCAAAGCTGGTAGTATCAGTCTTTGTATCAAGATGGTGAGGTCTGGAAAAGAGAGAAACGGTAACACAACTGTGGGAGAGAGCAACGCAAAGCTTATCAATGTCAACTGCTTCTTCATCTTCTTCAACTTTTCCACCTACTAGTTCCAACTTGGGAAATCGGTGTCTGTGGCAAGAATGATTGCAGCTTATGTAGACTTGTCTTAGCTCTTGAGGATTAACATCTGATGGGTTTGTAGATATGTATATGGGTATCTTCGATGGTCTTAAATTAATTTCGCTTTTACATTTTTCTCGTCTCGTTACCCACCTTAATTCCATGAATTTGGATGGATAACCAGCAGTAGCGACCAAAACCATTTCTGATCTGTCTCTCTCGCTCTCGCTCTCGCTCTCTCCGACATTGGGAGGTAATATAAGATACTCCTATATTATGTGTCTTTTAACAAAAATCCCGTTAAGGCTAGGATAATAGTCGATTTCTTACCATCAAAAAATTACTTGGATTTGCTATAGAATTCAGTGCAGATAGAAATCTCACAAAAATCCCATGTGATGTGAGATATGAAGTACCAACTGAATTTTCACACTCCTACTTCAAATCCATTATTCAATAATTTCTGTATCAACCACAAGGAAACATTGTCTAAATAGATTAAATCAGACCGGATACGGTCGTTTAGAAGTGATGTTACACTAGTGTCATTGTAACTGCGGCTATATCTGCAACGTTCACTTCCAAGGATGAAATGCCTATTGTGGGTAGGAAGAATCCCGTAAAGGTTGCTTCCGAAGGTTCTCTGCAGGAGCTCCAATTCTCAGCTGCCCTAGTCCAGAAGTTGCTCACTGTCGTAGTCATATATATTTGGAGTAATTGCCCAACCTTGCTGCTGCCAGGGTTCAGTTTGACGAAACAAATCTGCTTCAGCTAAAGATCCACGTTGCTTCCGGAACAATCATTAGGGGGAGGCTGTGGCCCCAACTCAGTTGGCTTGAACCAATTTGGAAGTAGTCCTCCATTTGTACTGCTACCATGGCTTGTGCCTGCCGCATCAGACCCCAGGCAATTATGTCAGCCTGAACCAATTCGGAACTTGACCTCCGGGCATTATGTTACTTCCATGGCTTGGGCCTGCCTTATCCGCTATAGCCTAGATTTGATGCACTCCACTGAGATAATTTGAATCTAAAACCTGAAGGGAGCCAAAGGCTTGTGTGCTAGTCAACCCTCCTTCAACGTTCAGCTTTAAACAATTTACCTGGCCTCCCTGCTCTATACTACCTCCATAGAGTGGCCATTCCCCATGTTGCATAGGTTGAAGTTGATGATGTACTACATTAAGATTCTGTGAATTCGCTTCATTCATGAATCCAATTGGTTGATGCCTACTTGACCATCCCGACATATTGTGTGTGGACACTGCCATGAAGATGGTGATGGACTACTATATCTTGCTGGCTCTAATTCTTGCGCCTTTGACCCCGAAGAAACTACTGCAGATGTACGGTCTGGTCTATCCATAATAGAATCTAGCACCATCTTTACGAAAACAAACTTGTTTGGATTGTTGTCTGTGTTCAATTCTGCGGGAAAATCCAGGTTTTCGTGTCCAGATGCGTAGATGCCTTGTTTGAAAGCAGTATCCACATCAAAACTGCTGGTCATGGTCTGAACAATTTCCCCCTACATATTAAGAAGATTTTCATTTGTGCTCCTTGCCTGTGTTGCCTGTCGACTTGTAAAATCAAATTTATTTATATTGTAAATTATAGATGCCTCTTGCCCAATTAAAGTGTCATTCTTAATATCAAACTCTTTACCAGCTGAATGCCCAAGGAGTTTCACAGATGGAGGAACAGCGATACTCTTTTGTGCAGATGCTGCAGCCAGGTTTTCATTCTTGGGAGCTTCAACTATTCTTCCATGGATCTCATCAAGAGCTTTCATGGTGCTAGTAGTCTGAGCAATTCCTCCTCTTAAGACATCGTATATATCCATAGTGTCAACTCTGGATGCATTTCCTCCATTCGAAGCACTGTGATTGTCCACTTGTTTATCAGAAAACCTTTGACAACCAGTGAAATCCCTGGGAACTTCAAAGATGGAGCTGTATTGATATTCTCATGAGCAGATGCTACAGAAGAAATCTGATTATCTGGAGCTTGAAGATGACAGTTTAAAGCTCCATTCTGAAGATTTGAAGTTTCAGCTATTCCAGCTCCTAGCTTTCTCTTGGCAACCATCTGAGCCGTTGGCCCCAAATTATTAGCAGGTTGCATCAAGCTTTTAGCACATCCAATTTTGTTCTCCTCAACCTACAAGAGGCAGGAAAAAAAAATTAGCACGCAAAAGAAATTCATAAGATTTCACATCAAACAAACAATTAGGAGCCAGTGTAGAAATATCCTCTTCTTATTCTTTTCAATTTTAGGTAGCTGGCACTGCTTCAGAGTTATATCGTTCCTGAATCACACATGCCAACTCCATGAAGCCACCAATTTTAAGGTCACTTTTCAGATATTTTAATTAGGAGAGTAATAGAAGTTACAAAATTTTCCACATACGTGAACAAAGACACAAATGGTTGCAGATACAAATACATACGCACAGATACGTGCAAGGGCTATATACTTGTGATATATACTTGCGATAATAATGATTCATTCCCACTACGAAAAGTGCAAGGGCTATAGGTCTGACGTGGTTGTACTTCAACATTTTCTGATCCTAATTCTGTTCACAGGAGAGACAAAGAAAAGGAATTAAATTATCAGGTGAAAAGAGAGAAAACATCATCTATCTGCATTGGAAAACTAAATTCATGTATATTGAAAGATATGTGCACATATAGGAGATGTTTGTCATGCAAACTACTCAAGTGAGTTCACAAACATATGTTGTGCACATTCAACAAGTGTACTTATACAAGAACAAGATACTTTATCGAACAAGTCTCATTAGCATTTGTCTTGTTGTAAGAGTTAGAATTCAGTGATTGAGCCACAGCCTTGGTCCTCCTACCAGGTCCGAAATTTCTCATTGAATATTCAGTTTCAAAATTCTTGGGATCATTTTTCAGAGTTTCGAAGAGCGAATTAGCTAGTTCTTTTATAGCATGAGCCTGGTAAAACATAATTAAGAATTCAGTAAGCGGAGATTTTGAGAGCATAAATTTTGCTAACAAACATAAAACACAATATTATGAAGTTCCTCCGTTGCTGAAAAACAAAGGACCTACCTGTTTGTAGTAAATAGTATTTGAAGCATCGAAATGTAATTCATTGTTCTACAACAAAAATATGTCATGCTGTATATCAATAAAAAACAATCAATCAGTTGATAATTTGAGGTTTCTGAAAAGAAAATCATTTAAAAGAGAAAGAATTGGAAATAAGATTAAAGTAGTAAATATATTATGAAATAGTATCCAATTTCTCTTTCTTCCCATAAAACCTACAAATTATGAAGTTTCATATTTGATTTTTACCAATTTAAACCATAGAATATCAATTCAGAGCTTCTTAAAACTCCAGATGAGGTAAACGAAAAAGTAACGTGGGTGGATAAAATGCAAATGCTCTAAATGTCAAAGAAAGGTTAATAGGTCTTGAATGCAATGATTTATAGGATTGAAGTGACTCATTGTGTGGTCTATGGAGGTCGATTTTAAATGACAAGAGGATGGAGAATCAGCAGAAGACGTCGAATACTTTCAATTATCCACAGCGATATCCCTATGGATTTCTGGTCCACCTTGTATTCTTTTCAAAATCCTTATTAACGTAATTTTCAGTTTCTAGCACAAAGTAAAAATTTTTATGGCCAAAAGAGCTCCAAGTAAAAACATCTAGTTACCTTCCCATGGCCCCTTCCCTCCCTGGAAAACCCAAGAGGAAAGGAAAGAAACATACAGTTGTTATAAATCATCAATTATGTGAGGAAAACTGTGATAGAAAAGACAGATTGCATCTGTTAACCCAAGTGCCTATACAGACAAAAAGGCAGGCAGACGTATATTTCCATCATTAAGAAAGAAGATGAGAAGAGTGTTTGTTTCGGAGTTCTAAAGAGTATGGTCATTCTCCTATGGGCCTCCCTAAAAACATCATAAACAAAATGGAAAGAGCAAACCTCAAATTCTTTGATTGTTCTATAGCTTCCTTCATTAAGTCTTTGAGTAATTGTGCTAAAGTCCGTGGTTCTTTAGTGACATCATAATAGCCTTCAACCTTTCAAATTAAGATACATAGTTAGAAAAAATCAATTACATGGAGCATTTATGTGCAAACAAATAAATAAGTCACTGGATATAACCTCTTCTCTCTTTACTGGCTCAGCAAAGATCTGTAGTAGTCTTTCGTTCAATGAAAGAAGTGATTATTTTTCTTCCGATATATCCATAGATAAGAGTACTATACCCTTGCTCATCCTAGGCATCACACTGGTTAAGAAAGTACATACCTTTTCAACCTATCAAATAATAGCCCTAGCACATTTGTATCCGTCATTGTAACTGTGAATCGCATATCCACAGCTTGATTTCATTTAAGCAAATTGTTAACTACTACAGGAGAGTTATCTATCACTGGATTATATTTGTATTTAATAATAATATTATGTTACCTTACTTGTCAATATTATTGCTGTAAATAAATAATTAGCTTAATTATAGGCATAGGAATAGTTGAAATGATTGACTTACTATATTTAGCATAATCAGCTTAATTGGAGGCATGTATTCAGCAAATCTTTTTCTATTTCATAGAGAAAATAATCTCAAAGAAGGTCAGTTTTTGAGTGCAAAACAAAATATTTGTTAAGGTATCACAGCTTAAAATTCAAATTAGGCTCATCTCGTCTAGAATTCAGTCTTTTTAATTTTCGGTGATTGTTGAGTCTTATATTAGAAAACTGTTTTTTTTTTTTTCCTTTGGGTTCTTTTGGCTGTGATTTTTTTTTATGATTCTCGGTTTGGGTATTTCTGGTTGTAGTGATTTTTTTTTTTTTGGTAATCTCCTTCCTATCTCATGCAATATGTCTATTGTCAATTCTTCGGACATCTTTGGAGTGCGATTTACAGGTAAGAATTATTCTGCCTGGGAATTTCAGTTCCAGCTATTTGTTACCGATAAGGATTTGTGGGGGCATATTGATTGTAGCTCTCCAGCACCTACAGATGCTAAAGAACTAGTTCAATGGACTGTCAAAGATGCAAGTGTAATGACATGGATCTTAAGTTTTGTTGATCCTGTTGTTGTGCTTAATTTAAATCCTTATAAAACTGCCAAAACAATGTGGAAATATTTGAAGAAAGTATATACTCAAAACAACACTGCACGTCGTCATCAATTGGAGTATGAGATTGCTAGTTACAATCAAGGAAATCTGTCTATTCAGGAGTATTTTTCAAGTTTTCAGAATTTATAGAAAAAACTTTCTGACATGATTTATGCAACAATACCAACTGCATCTCTTTCTGTTGTTCAGGAGGGTCATGAACGAAGCAAGAGAGATCAGTTCTTAATGAAGATGCGACCTAAATTTGAGATCACTCGCTCCAATCTGATGAATCGAGTTCTTTCTCCTTCTTTGGATGATTGTTTTGGTGAACTACTTCGGGAAGAGCAGTAGAATATGCAGCTCAAGGGAGAGGATAGAGTAAAGATATGAACAAAGTCCAATGTTATAGCTGCAAGGAGTATGGTCATATTGCTCTACATTGTTCTAAGAAATTTTGCAACTATTGCAAGAAATCAGGTCACATTATCAAAGATTGTCCTACTCGACCTCAGAATCGAAAAACTACCGTTACTGCTTATACAGCCTCAGAAACTTTATCCCCTACAGTAGCACAGAGTACTCTCACTTTTGATATGGTGCAACAGATGATTGCTTCAGCATTTTCTGCCTTAGGGCATCAAGGTCAGCAAACTTCTTCATCCACAACTTGGCTAGTTGACTCGAGTGCTTCTAATCATATGACTAGTTCTTCCGATGCACTCCATAATGTTTGCTCATATAATGGTACCACAGATATATAGATTGTCAATGGAAGTTATTTGCCTATTGGGGATCTTAGTTCTTTTCATGATGTTTTTGTATCTCCTAAGCTTTCCTCTAACCTTATTTTGGTTGGTCAGTTAGTTGATAACAACTGTGATATTCATTTTTCTTGTGGTGGTTGTCTTGTACAGGATCAGGTGTCC
>JAWDEX010000009.1:6034289-6046339 GCA_035221805.1 Trichilia hirta
GCCTCATGTCATTATCACGAATTTGGCACCTCGATCATGAATAAAATTTACAGAGGACAAAATTGGGTTATGACACAATGTAATTATGGATAAATCATTTTGCCTAATGTTATTAAGGTCACAATATGATGCCATGTCTTTGGCAAACTATTGAGAAGAACTGATGCATGCATCTTATCAGATATTTCATAACCAGCATTCAGTAGATCTTTTACAAATAATTCCATCTTGATAATATAATTTTCTATACTTTTATTTTCATTCATATGAAGACTATTGAATTTTGTTAATCTTAATTAAATATATATATATATATATATATATATATATATGTCAGATTTTGGCTTATACTTGCTATCTGATACATCTATAATTTTTTTAGCAATATTATAGCCTTCATATAAAGGAATTAAATCATCATGCATGTTACTAAGGATTGTTGCCTTAGCTAATTTATTATCTTTCTCTCATTTTTTTAAGACTGTGCTTTTTGTGAATTTATCTTTTCTAATAACAAACAAACTTTTTCATGTGTCATTAAATATAAAATTCTTTTTTTCATATATTATAATTTATATTATTTAATCTTTCTATCTTAACTAAATTAGAATTAATTCTACTAGCCATAATATAAAATAATGTAACATAATTAAATAAATAAATAAATTGTGTAAAATTTTAACTCACAGTTAATTAGCTTACTATAACCTAATCTTATACTCATTCAAATACGATAGTAAATACGACTTCTTAGGATTCTTCTCATTTCTTTACTTAAAAGTTGAAATAATCTTCTTCACTTTAAATAATTGTCTTGTATAGACGATCTTCAAATATTTTAATATCCTTATGAGTTGAAGTGGTCTCAAACCTTGAATTTGTCTCGTAACAGTTATTTCTTTTTCACACAAGTCGAGAATAGTAAAACTAATTTTTTTTTGATATGTTGGCAAGCTAAGGTAGTACAAAACTAGTGTTTTTTCTTTGTTTATTCATTTACTTTCAAAGATTTTTAAATTTTGAGTGTTCCGATCTAAATTTTAAGGCCATAAATCAATCTAGCACTCCAAACAATCTTAAGGTACCAAATTTTAGATTAATTGGAGATGGTTTGGGCTCTGAACCGAGCTTGTAAAATTCTATCAATTCAATCAAACCAAAAATGGTTCAAACTCGATGGTTTGATTAGATCGGGTAGGCAGGTCAGACTAGTTCGAGTTTGAGTTGGGCCAGGTCAAACCGAAGCTGAACTGGATCAGAGTTGAACTGGATTAGGTCTTGTTTAGCAAAAAACTAGGTAGGGATAAACCGGGTTTGAGTTGAAGAAAAATCGGCTAGAGCATGTGATGTACACGCGAGCATAAAGCCCACTCATCTTTAACCTTTGGGAGCGTGTGTTGCACGTGCCTAATGATTTTTTGAATTTGTATTTTTCATCCGTTTTCGACCTCTATTTTTTAGTAGTGTTGAATTCCTTTTGATGAGTAGAACATGTATGGGTCAAAAATTTTTGAAAAACAACGAGCAATTCAATCAAAAATTGATGAAAAACTTTCTAGTATTTTTAAACTTTTCTCTGCAAGGAACAAATTCTGATACCACTATTGAAACTCATTTGCACTATCATGAGACTGGTGATTGCACGCAAAAACACCCTAAATCCTCGAAGGCAGAATATTTTTATATTATTTAGCCAAATTGCTTAGTTTTTCTCTCTAAGAATACTAAACTTTATTTCTATTTTTGGATAGATCTAATGCACTGACTTAATTATCTATTTATAAACTAATATATTTGAGATACAATTGTTCATCAAAAAATTGTAATGTCTTGCAAATTTGGATATAATTGTTCAATGAAAAATTTTGTTCCTTTACCGTTGAAATGGCACCTATTCACCATTGTATTATTTCATAATGGTTATAACCTTTGCATGTGATCCTTACTTTGATTATCCTTTCAAAAAGTTCTTGCCTTTGATAGACCGGTCTTTGGGCTGACATCAAGGGAATTCTCTTTTCAGGATCACAAATCTGATGCTGAGAATGAAAAGCCTTTGAATCCATGCTCCATGGTTTTTTCTGTGCTCACTACCTTGTACTTCATTGATTTCTTGGCAGCTGAGAAGGCAATTTTAGTGGTGTATGTTTCTTACATCTTTATTCAGCTGAGTGGCCAATTCATTCCAAATGTCTAAAGCTAGATGACCCGCTAGGCGCAAATTTTTCCTTGTTGAAATTATATCCTATTTTTTGCCTTATATCATCAGTCTATAATTAGCTTCAGATTTTGTTCATTCTCTTTTGTGCTTTTTTAAGACAAAAAAAGGGCTGACATCGACATAACACTGTTAAAACATCGGTAGGCAAGGCATTCTGCTGGTTCTCTCGTAGCCGTTAATTCATATTTTGAAGCTCCTGAAAAAGTTGCTGCTCTGATCCTTGTTGCCCCTGCTATATTGGCCCCATGACTCGTACAAAAGGTTGATAAGGAAATCCCTTAGGAAGAAATGATCAGACTGAGAGGGATGCATCAAATATAATCAATCTATCGAGCCATTTCTCAAGCTTTGCATTATTTTATCAGTGTCTATCAAGTACATTGTCCATGCAGTATTGCAAATAGCTAAGGGGATTGCACATATGCTTCACTCCCTGTATAAAAGTATCATCTTCTATTCTTCACTCTGCCTTTGGTGTATTGCTGGTAGGAATTCTCTTTATGGTATGATAGGTTTAAGTTGTTCACAGACTTGATTAAACTTTTGTCGATGACTTGCCTGCATGAGTCTCAGGTAAGAATGTTAATTGATAAATTTGGTATAGCTGCTGTAACAAGTGCATGGTATAATTCTACAGAAGTAGGTGCACATATCCTAGATGGTTATACGAAGGTGGTTTATCCCAATAACTTTATTGTTCTTCTTTCTTCATTATTTTGTGTGAGGTAGGTGAAAGTACTAAATCTGGAGATAATTTTACTTGCACTAATCAGATTTGCATAGCCATAACATGCCTTTTTTTTTTTTTTTTTTCCGGTTATATTCGGCCATTGAGGGCAAAGGTTGGGACAGGGCACTTGCGGAGTTCACTGCTGCTGTGCTTATAGATACTGAATCTGAAGCGAAGCCACCGTTAACAGAAATACTCAATGAAATTTCATGTCCTGGTAATGATATCAAACCTATAAATAACGCGCTTAGTCAAGCATTGTTGTGCCTGCTCTTCTGAAATTTTTTATAATTATTTCATTGTTTTAACTTTCATGTTGCATAGCATCCTTTCCAAGATTGATCTCTTAGAATTTACTATTCCTTTACGCCTCTGTACGTCCTATCATAAATCTGAATCAGTATAATTTCATGATGACATTTGTTGTTCTCAGAATGAAACCCAGTTTTGATTATCACTGGTTATACTGACCGAATTGTCCCCTCGTGGAATGCTAAGAGACTTTCACAAGCCACACCTGGATGGACCCTTGAAGTAAATAATAATTGTGGCCACTAGCCTCGCGAAGAAAAAGTGGAGTTTGTTCCAATTGTTGCGAGGTTTCTGCTAAATACTTGTGGTTGTTCAGAGGATAAGGGCATGAAATTTGCAATTTAGTGTTTCAAGAGCACTGCTCTTGCAAGTTTGTGTTTTAACGTTGGTTGAAAGGAAGATTGGTAAGATTAGTGTAGCCAGCAAGTTCTAAACCCATGTCAAGAGCACTGCTCTTGCACATTGGAGTATTCAACAAATGCTATGTAAAACAGTTGTAACATAATACTCACGTGCACAGCCTTGTTATTTATGACAATTTGGATTTGCAAAAGTTTATACTGCTATTTCACAGGAATGCAAATTATATGAGATATTTGTTGTTTCACAAGGGTGTAATATTAACTGATCCAGAATTTTTGATATTGCGGCCTTCGACAAGTGAATCAACTGACTTGTACATACATGACCTATACATACCTGACCTATGGTAGGATATTGAATGAAATATTTCACCAAAGGCATTTGAATTTTTGTAGAAGAACTAATCATTTCATGCCATCTTATAGGACAACATAATTACAGGAGTTAATAACATCAGAAGGGAGGATCGGTTGATATGGTAAGACTAGCATCTTGTAACCCTGCCGGAACATCAAATCCTGACATGAAGTCATCACCAAAGATTACAGCACCGGCTGCCAGTGCTCCAGTACCAACTCCTACTCCAAATCCAGGTCTCATTCTTTGTCCGGGGTGTCCAGATGATGGCATATTAACATAAGACCCTGATAAATTATCTGTTCTGGGGATAAAAGTCGGCATGTAACCTACATTGGTAGGTGGGGGTGGGGGTGGAGGTGTCCGGGGTGGATGATAGCTGGGGCCAGCAGCTGGAGCGTAGCTTGTTGCACCAACCGATAGGTTAGAGTAGTGATTTGAGTATGGTGCCGAATAGTTATACGGGAAATTCGTCTGAGATTGATTTTCAGGTCGAGGAACAGAGGCGAGAGGCGGCTGTGTCGAGTAGGCTTGACCTGGTGCACCTTCATTAGGCAATGTAACACTGTTTCTGTGATCCATGAGCATAATTCCTCCTTCGTTACCTAAAAAAGATTAAATATAACATTCATATGCCTCAAATCCAATATCAGAGATTTAAGTTATCATCAACAAAAATGTATCTGGGATCAGGTTGTCACAACTTGGAAAAAACATCAATCACATGCTTACGTCAGAAAGGATCACAAAACATTACGCGCAAACAAACTAAAGTTGAAATTTCATTTTTCTTTTGACCTAGAAATTTTAAGCTTCATGATCGGAATACCTGGGTATGAACTCGGCTCTTCCCTTTCCTCTGAGATTCGAATTGAAATATCAATAAATCCTCGAGGTTTGTTGGAATTTCTTTTCCGCAACTGATAACTCCCAACTTCTTCCGTTCCAGGTCTTGAACCCTCGGAGTTTTTGCTATACTTGGCAAGAAATTCTTTCAGGAGAATAGTTGCAGTACCCTGAAGCCTTTCTCTAAGGAAAATGGGTTCTCTACTATATACTTCGACATGTAGTGCCATGTCTTGGAAGTTTGAGTCATCTACTACTGCAGCAAACTTAGTTTTCCAATTTGGGTTTGCATTCCCAGAAGCATCAATCTTAGTACAGTATTTGTTGTTAGGATCAATCCACCCTACAGCAAACCACTGGGGCTTCCAAAGAGAGGAAGATCGCCTGAGTCCCCGAGCAGAAATGAGGCAAACTTCAACCCAGATTTTCCCCATACCAGAGGTAAGTTAACAAATGAGAGATAATGAGGGAATTTTGTCTTTTGATAAAGATGATAGGGAATAGAGGAGAAGGAAATATGGAGCTTCCTTTAGAAGGCTACTATACTTGGATGGTGAGAAAATTCTATATACGGTTATACCGAACCTCAGCATCATGTGGGCCAAGATTTTGTAAACTTTTCTCATACAAAGTGCATCACAGGTGGGCAAGAATCATTATCAGCGACAAAACGAGGCAATGGTTAAAATCCAAATACTACAAACCTGGCTGTTCTCAAAAGTCAATAAATCAATAGTTGCCCACGAGGAGGATTATGTCTTACTATTATATATTATATTTAAAAAAAAAATTGCATAATACGTAATGTTTCGAACTCTATTAATTTTTGAGTTTTAATGCGTACTGCAAAGACTATTTTTGTAAAATCCATCCAATACATCCCACACGAGATTGTAGAACTATTAGAACTATTAGAAAAAAAAAAAAAAAAAAAAAAAAAAAAAAAAAAAAAGAACTTAAATATGTCACTCTGGTATGCGTAAGATTTGAACACCCCACATGGGTTTGTAACTGATTACATTTGAAATAACCACCTTACGCCTGTTTTATAATTATTACAAGAAAATAACATCACCTTGAATCTCTTGGATCACCTCCCAAAATATTTTACTAGTCAGACCAACTAGAGCCCATACGCCTTTTGTACACATCCTCTTTAATCTGTAATCTATAAAACAAACCAGGGTTTGAAAATTGGAATCAGATTCAGTCTTTTTCTATAGAGTACACAAAGGAGATCCTTGGATCGGAATTACAGTGTGAATCTACTTTTTGAACTGATAAGCCTCAAAGATGCAAAGTGCTCTCTCTCTTGAGGGGAACTTGGAAAAAGCTTTCCTGCATGTTTGCCATTTGATTACCTCCAAATTCAGTAGCTGCGGCCTTTGTGTATAGATCATGGTAGTTGAGCCTAAAATGTCGTCGCCAAATCCACACGCTTCAAAGAAGAGCCTGATGCCCATATAAATTGTTATCAGCAGTCTTTTTTTTTTTTTTCCATGTGAGTGCACCGAATTATCGAAACATGATATACAGAGAGAAAAATTACTTCTCTTTAAACATGAAATGATCCACAGCCGGGATCAATTGGATGAAATAACAGGATGCTGGGAAAATTTGAAAATGATGTTTGCGTATTAGGTCAATATTTAAGGATAAACAGAACATAAGACTCATTTGGATCACAATATAAAAATTTCAACATTCAAGAAAGAATATAAAAACCTCTCCTCCTCTGAGCAAAGGGCTGATATATCATAAATTTCTCTACTCGTGAGCATTCTGAAAGGAATAATGGGAAACCATAAGACACTGCAGACGTACAAGCAACTATACAAGAGGTTTATGAATAAGATCTCCTAGCAATCACCAGTTTTAGAGTCTGAAGAAAAGATTTTATGTTTCAGTTTGACCTGGAAATGCCAGAACAATTACAAAAACTGGATTAAAGCAAACATATGCCATGAGAAACAAATAAAAGGGAAGTGTTGAAAATAGCATCAATTGAATCAGGCAGTGCAATAACAGTGGGAACCAAGAAATGCATATAAACTCGAGAAAACAGATTGACATGGCATGAACTTTAAGGGCTGGAAAACAGGAGGTCTGCTACATCTAAATGACCTCAGGGTTGTTACCAATTTCTTTCCCAAACTACCTGAGCTTTATAAGAATCATTTTTCAGATAAAAGTTTAGCGAAGTTTAAAATCGCGAACAAACTTTACGATTCTTTGAACTATTATCGTGCCAAGGCCCATTCGCTGGTAAGAAGGGATAACCGGAAAGCAATGAATCAATACAATAATTGCTCCCTATCCAAATTAAAAAGTTGGATTGATTTATATATGAAGTAGCTACGAATACTGAAAATGTAAAGATTACCATGATATCGTAGATGGCAGCAGTCAAACCAACATCGAAGATGGCACGTCCAAAACCAACGAGCAGGCCGTTGGATAGGGTGACCAGCATCACTCTTTCCATCAAATTTCCCCACAGAGGAACCATCTGTTGGTTTGAAAATGATTTATCAGCAAAGCTGGTGGTCTCAGTCTCAGTCTCAGTCTCAGTATAAAGATGGTGAAGTCTGGAAAAGGGAGAAACAGTAACACAACTGTTGGAGAGAGCACACAGAGCTTATCAATGTCAACTGCTGCTTCATCTTCTTCAACTTTTCTCTCTCTTGGTTCGAACTTGGGTAATCTGTATCCGTGGCAAGAATGATTGCAGCTTCTGTAGAGTTGTCTTAGCTCTTGACGATTAACATCTGATGGGTTTGTGGATATGTATATGGCTTCGATGGTTTTAAATTAAGCTCACTTTTGCCCTTTTCTGTTCTCGTTACCCACCTCAATTCCATGAATTTGGATGGATAACCAGCAGCAGTAACAAGAACCATCTCTGATCTCTGTCTGCCTCCCTCTCTCTTGCGACAGTGGGAGGTAATATAATATTCTCGTGTTTTCTATGCCGTTTAACTAGTACTAACCGTTAAGGATAGAATAATAGTCTACCTCTTGCCATCCACAATTTTACTTGGATTTGCCATACAAATCAGTGCAGATAGAAATATCACAAAATTCCCACGTGATGTGAGATATAAATACAAACTTAATTTTCACACTTCTATTTAAAATCCATTATTCGGTAATATCTGTATCAACCATAACATTGTCCAAATATATTGTTGCATCAGACCGGATACGGTCATGTAAAAGTCATGTTACACTAGGTTCATTGTAAATGCGGGTCAACATGAAATGTTCACTTCAAGGATGAAATGCCTATTGTGGGAAGCAAGAATCTTGTAAAAGTTGCTTATGAAAGTTCTCTGCGGGAGCTCCAATTCTCAGCTGCCCACGTCCAGAAGTTGAGCATTCATCATAATCATACATATTTGGAGCCATTGCCCAACCTTGCTGATGCCAGGGTTCAGTTTGATGTAGCAAATCTGCTTCAGTGAAAGATCTACATTGCCTCTGGAACCAATTATTGGGGGTAGGCTGTGGCCCCAACTCAGTTGGCTTGAACCAATTTGAAAGTTGTCCTCCATTTGTACTGCTACCATGGCTTGTGCCTGCTGCATCAGACCCCAACCCCGTCAGCCCAAGCCAATTCGGAACTTGACCTCGGAGCATTATATTACCTCCATGGCTTGGGCCTGCCTTATCTGCTGTAGCCTGGATTTGATGCACTCCACTGAGATAATTTGAATTTAGACCCTGCAGGGAGCCCAAGGCTTGTGTGTTAGTCAACTCTCCTTCAACGTTCAGCTTCAACCAATTAACCTGGCCTCCCTGCTCTATGCTGCCTACAGAGCTTGGGCATTTCCCATATTGCATAGGGTGAAGTTGATGTACTACACTAAGATTCTGCGAATTCACTTCATTCATGAAGCCAATTGGTTGACTGCTACTGGACCATCCTGGCATAGTTTGGACAGGCCACTGCCGTGAAGATGATGATGGACTACTATATCTTGCTGGTACTAATTCTTGCATCTTTGACCCCGAAGAAACCACCACAGTAGTATGATCTGGGCTATCCATAATGGCATCTAGCATCATCTTTATGAAACTAAACTTGTTTGGATTGTTATCTGTGTTCAACTCTGCAGGCAAATCCAGGTTTCCATATCCAGATTCGGAGATTCCTCGTTTGAAAGCAGTATCCATAACAAAACTGCTGGTCATGGTCTGAACCATTTTCCTCCGCATATTACCAAGAATTTCATATGTACTGCTTGCCTGAGTTGTCTGTCCACTTACAAAATCAAATTTATTTACTGTGTCAATTATAGATGCCTTTTGTCCAATTAAAGTGCCATTCTGAATATCCAACTCTTTACCAGCAGAAAACCTAAGAAGCTTGACTGATGGAGGAACAGTGATAATCTTTCGAGCAGATGCTGCAGCTGGGTTTTCATTCTTGGGAGCTTCGACTAGTCTTCCTTGGATCTCATCAAGAGCTTTCATGGTCCTGGTAGTCTGAGCTATTCCTACTCTCAAGACATCATATATATCCAGGGTGTCAACTCTAGATGCATTTCCTCCATTTGAACTGCTGTGATTGTCCACTTTTCTACCTGAAAACCTTTGACAACCAGTGGAAATCCCTGAGAACTTCAGAGATGGAGTTGTATTGATATTCTCATGAGAAGATGCTACAGAAGGAATTTGATTATCCGAAGCTTGAAATTGACAGTTTAAAGCTCCATTCTGAAGATTTGATGTTTCAGCTATTCCAGTTCCTAGCTTTCTCTGGGCAACCATTTGAGCTGTTGGCCCCAAATTACTAGCAAATTGCATCAAGCTCTTAGCATATCCAATTTTGTTCTCCTCAACCTATAAGAGGCAGGACAAAAAATCAAAACACAAAAGAAATTCATGAGATTTCACAACAAAAAAACAATTAGGAGCCAGTGTAGAAATAGCTGGCACTGCTTCCCAGTTATATCCTTTCTGAATCACACAGGCCAACTCTTTGAGGCAACCAATTTTAAAGTCATTCTTCAGATATTTTAAATCAAGAAATAATAATAGAATTTACAAAATTCTCCGTATACGTGAACAAAGACATAAATAGTTGCAGATACAAATACATAGGCATAGATATGTTTATGTTTTACCCACCTGATCAAGTTTCTTCAAGCTGATATATATTTGTGTTAATAATGATTCATTCTCATTGAGAAAATAGTTCCGACGTCGTTGTACTTCAACATTTTCTGATCCTCTTTCTTTCACAGGAGAGAGAAAAGGAGTTAAATTATTGGCAGAAGATAGAGAACACATTTGAGAAAGAAAACATCAACTCATTGGAAAATTGAATTCGTGTATATTCAAAGATACGTGCACATGTAGTAGAAGTTTGTCATGCAAAATACTCAATTATATGTTCTGCACATTCAACCAGTATGTGTACTTCTACAAGAAAAAGATACTTTATTGAACAAGTCTCATTACCAGTTGTCTTGTTGCAAGAGTTAGAATTCAATGATTGAGCCATGGCCTTGGTCCTCCTACCATGTCTTACCTTTCTCATTGAACATTCAGTTTCAAAATTCTTGGCATCATTTTTGAGAGTTTTGAAGAGCTTATTAGCTAGTTCTTTTATAGCATGAGCCTGGTAAAACATAATTCAGAATTCAGTAAGAAATGGCAATTTTGAGGGCATAAATTTTGTTAACAAACATAAAACACAATATTATGAAGTTCATCCATTACTGAAAAACAAAGGACTTACCTGTTTGTAGTAAATAGTATTTGAAGCATTGAAATGCAATGCATTGTTGTACACCAAAAATATATCATGCTGTATAACAATAACAAACAATCAATCAATTGATAATTTCAGGTTTCCAAAAAAGAAAATCATTTAAAAGAGAAAGCATTGGACTTAATATTAAAGCAGTAAATATATTATGAAATAGTATCCAATCCTCCTATAAAATCTACAAATTATGAAGTTCCATATTTGATCTTTACCAATTTAAACCACAGAATATCAATTCAGAGCCTCTTAAAGGTTCAGATAAGGTTAACAAAAAAGTAATGTGGGTGGATAAAAGGCATATACTCTAAATGTCAAAGAAAGGTTGATACGCCTTGAATGCAATAATTTATAGGATTGAAGTGATTCATTATGTGGTCTATGGAGGTCTGACTTTAAATGAACAGTTGAAGAAATATAATTGACAATGATTTCTTTCAATTATCCACATCAATGTCCTTGTGGATTTCTGGTCCACCATGTATTTTTTCCAAATCCTTATTAACATAATTTTCAGTTTCTTAAAGTAAAAATTTTTATGGTTAAAAGAGCTCCGAGGAAAAACATGTAGTTCCTCTCCTGTGGCCCCTTCCCTCCTTAGAAAACCCAAAGGAAAAGAAAGAAACATCCAGTTATCATTGTCATCAATTATGATCGTGTTAAAAAAGACAGATTGTATCTGCTATCCTGAGTGCCTATGCAGACAAAAAACAGGCAGACATGCATATTTCCATCATGAAGACAGAAGATGAGAAGAGTGCTTGTTTCCAAATTCCTAAAAATATGGCCGTTATCTTATGGTCTCCCTAAAAAAGCGATAAGCCAAAAGGAAAGAGCAAACCTCAAATTCTTTCAGTGTTTTATAGCTTCCGTCATTAAGTTTTTGAGTAATTGTACTAAAGTCCATTGGTTCTTTAATGACATCATAATAGCCTTCAACCTTTCAAATTAAGATACATGGTTAGACAAAATCAATTATATAGAGCATTTATGTGGCAAACAAATAAATAAGTCACTGAATACAACCTCTTCTCTCTTTACTGGCTCAGCAAAGATTCTGTAGTAGTCTCTCCTACAAATAAAATAAAATGCAAAATGCAATCTTGTTCAGTGGAAAAAGTGATTATTTTTCTTCCCATATATCTATAGTTATTGTACCATACCCTTGCTCATTCTAGGCAGCTGGTTAAGAGACTACATACCTTTTCAACCTATCAAGTAATAGCTCAAGCATTTTTGTATCCAGCATTGCAATTGTCGACGACATGTCAACTGCTCGATTTCGTTTAAGCAAATAAGTAAATTATTACGGAGAGTTATCATCATGTTTGCATTTATATTCAGATAAAACTGCAATTTGCACTTTTAAATCGTTAAACGAGCTCACCAGTTGTATTATGATCTTCATCACTCAACATACCCGCCTGTAATACCAATGTGAAATCAAA
>JAWDEX010000009.1:6055708-6092871 GCA_035221805.1 Trichilia hirta
GGTTTCCTTCACATTTCTCAGTTGCTGCCGTGACGTTTCCACTTTACAGGTTAGTCGAGGCTGTGATGATGCTGACTGAGGTTTTCTACATGTTGGAGTTGTTCTGGCAGAAAAAATCCCACCAGGAGTTTTAGCCGGTGATGTCCCTGCAGCTCTTGGAGATGGTGTTGATGGCCATGACTTGCGAGTAGCAGGCAAGGGCGATGTTTTAGATGAAATTTTCTTGGTCACAGAGGGTTTTGGAGTTTCCTTCCTGGGATTTGCAGATTGAGGTAAGTTCTTGACTGATTTTTGGGGCTTCTGCAGAGCATGCTTCTTACTGACATCATTTACATTCTTTGATGTCATTTCGGCTTTCCTTTCATCAAGAATCTGCTGCATTGCTCTGAATTGTGCTTCTTTTTCTGCTCGCTTCCGAGCAGTCTCTCCTCGAAGCTTTTCATCTCTCTTCTCCTTGTAGTGATCATAAAATCCACCTCTCTGCTCAGCAGAAGGTTTTTGGTTTCTGCTTGGTGCTGGCTTCTGACTTTTAGTTGCTTGAGTCTTCATCATGTTCTTCAACATCTGATTCAACTCTACTTCCTTTTGTCGTGTCCATTCAGCTGAGGGAATTGATCTCTCATTAATTTCCTCTCTTTGGGAAATATCAGTACTTGCTTGAACATCTATCAAATTAGAGGTTCTTTCTTCGCGTTGTTCCAATTGTACATCACCTCCAGAATCAGCAGTCTCAACATCACCTCCAGGTACAAGATCAGACATGGAACTCACCTCTGCCAAACTATTCGAAAACTCTTTGCCCACTACGTTAGCAGAAGCTACTGGATTTGACTCGTCAGTATTAATTTGAGTTTGGCTTTGAGCAGAAGGTTCTCCCATACCTGAACTCCATCTCCTCAATACAGCTTTATTGCCACTAAGAGATACATTTGATAAGAAATTCTTCTTTTGAGAATCAACAGTTTGATCCCTCTGTTTGCTTTCAAAAAGGTTGATAGCATCTTGAACACTCATTCTCCGTATATGATTCTCAGTTTTCTTACTGTTTTGTTCAGATCCTTCTTCTTCTTCACTACTGTCTGCAGCTACATCTCTTTGACATCTAACAGGAAAATAATTGAGGCTCTTAATAGTTAGTGCTGTGGCACGGCGTGATCCAGTTCTCCCTATTTGAACCCTCCTCATTGGCGAAGCTGACCGCCTAGGCGTTGCAGACCTCATTATAGCTCGACTTCTTTCAACAGACAGTTGGTTCTCCTCACTTGAATCAGAAGACTCCTCACTTTCTGAAGAGCTTTGTCGCTCAACCTGGGCAGCTTTAGCTGGTGAAACAGCATATTTAATTGGCATTTCTGATTGTGAAAGTTTTGATATCTGAGAATTCCCATTACTCTTACTTTCATTGTCATTCCTTGAAACCCGTGTGAATGTTGACTTGTCATCACCAGGAAGTTTAGCACTCTGGCTCTTTCTATTCAGTTGTAAAACTTTACACAATGAATTACTGCAATAGAAAGTCAAAGGAAAAATTTGTGAGGCCACAATTACTTTCCTTCAAACATTCAGCTTATATAGATTTCTCACTTGAATAGTTGCATTTACAAATTCTTCGAAGTGAATAAAAGTTTAAAGGACCCTTGTATCCCTTCTACTGAAGGGGAACTTACGTTAAATCAGCTGCCCCAAAATGCCGAATAAATTTAGATAAATCTGCAAGTTCTTCATCAGATAAGGTGGCAACAACAGCCTGGTTAAAAGCTGCAACTAATTCTGCTCTTAATGCTGAAATTCTCAAGTCCATAGCTTTCAACAATTCATTCCTGGAAGTATAATTTTCTATTCATTAGGAGAAGCAGCCTCACAAAAGTGCGGGTTGCAAAAACATAACAATCAGATAACATACTTTGAAGTATCTGACGAGGCAACCTGAACATCAGGCTGTTAACATGGAAAAAGGAAAAAAAAATCATTGAATTAAAAGTTATAAATACAAAAAAATTAAACACTAAAATTAATGGCACCAAAATGAATGATATGTTTAGCAGAATATGAAAACAGAATCCTATCTACACAAAGTAGTAAGGAATAGTAATTACTTTGGCCAGTGGAGCCATGCCATTTGAGTTTTGCCCATCTGTTGAAAAGAGCAAAAGTGCATTCATTAGTATATTCAGAATGATAACATTCATACACACATACCACAAGGTTCAAACCTAAGCAACATAGTTAAATTGTGAACAGAAATAACAATAAAACAAAGTTCTCTCTGAATGAAATTTAAATTGAGTCCAAGATTGGATAGTGATCTAGTTCAATAATTAAAAGCATGTATGATGGAACATATGTTGTAGTTTTATGTGCTTAATTTTTTTGCAGATTGGTATATAAAAGTTTGCAATATACAACTAACCACATTTTGCTCCAGCATATCCAGATCCAGGTTAGGTAAAGTTACAAGCCTATATGTCAGACATCATGCAGCCAACTACTTTAACACCAAAGAAACCTAATGTCCAAACGGCTAATTAAAAGTGTTTGGGAAGAAAAAGTAGCTCTAAGAACAATGAAGCCAACACCAATAACAACATAGATACTTAACAGTACAATCTTCCATGTTTTTAATAAAAGCATTATCTGGAACGACCAAGTTATCACATTATTGCACCTCCCAAGTCCAAAGGAGTAACACACATAAAAACATGAATTGGAGAAACAGCAACTTAGAAGATCACAGGTTGACACTAACTTATTATAGTAACACAGCTAATCATCAGGGAATACAATTTTTCTAGCATGTAAGCCTTAGTAGAAATTACCTGTTTCCCTGGCTGCAAATGAATCCTGGTGGCTCTGAAAAGGTAAAATTATCTATGATAAGCAACTGTAGGCATCCCAACTCAATTCATACAAGGACATGAAAAATTACCTGAGAATATAAAGAAAGATGAAAATTTCTGGCTTCTTCCAATTGAGACATCTCATCTTTAATAACGTTACTGATATTTACTAGATCTGGGAAGCCAACAATATTTAGGAATCTGAGAAGAAAAATAATGATTGCAATTAGTAGACGAGTAGGAACTCATTTTTTTAGGGAAAAACTAAAAAAAGAAAACGAAAGCACTTATACAACAAGAACCTGTTTAAAGTAGATTTTGTGAACCACACTGCTCCATTGCCTTGTCCTGGTACCTGGAGTTTGAAGCTAGCAATTGATCCTTCAGCATGCAAGGCTTTTAATCCTGGAATGAATGGCAAAAGTTGTTCCAGAGGGCCCACTGCCAGCTTCTCCACTCTGTTGTTGCTACAAACAAATGCTTGATACCTACAAAAGTCTCAACAAATTAACAGAAGTTCATAGATAACAAAAAGAAAAAAAACGAAAATGAATGCGCAGAAATCTGAAGATGATGTGCTTATATAAAATAACAGAGGTTAAATTGACTGGATATAGTTTTGAGAGTTAGCTTCTAAAGGATACAGAGATTTACTTGCAAGAATAGTGCTAGTTAACTAAAATAGTTCTATGATTTAGGGATAGACATGCATGTGCCATGTTTATGACTGGAGACCTTAAATACCAAGTTCCAGACCTTAAATACATTAACTCAGAATAATTTAGGGAGAATGACTCAGAAGAATGCATGTATAAGAAAGCAACTGCACTGTGAATGACTCAGAAGAATGCATGTAAAAGAAAGCAACTGCACAGTGAGGCCTCTTTTCTCATGTTCACGTATATGACATACTTCTCATATCAAAATTAGATCCAAAAACAAAGGACATAAAGATCCAATTCACATCCAAAAATATGATGATTTAATAACTTTCTCAAATCATTTTTCATTTAGCAAACTAGGATGTTCACGTATATGACTTACTTCGCATATCAAAATTAGATCTAAAACCAAAGGACAAAAAGATCCAATTCCCATCCAAAGATATGATGATTTGATAAATTTGTCAAATCATTTTTTATTTAGCCGACTATGAATTTTGATGCAACAACAAGTTTCTTCTGTTTGGTATGATATAAAAACGGAAATCTATATTTTTCAGAAAGCTACCTCACCTGTTTTGGGCTGGAAAAATTTGAATGTTAGCATAATCCAGAGCTGCATCAGCCTCCAATCCACCCTCCATTCCAACCAGGTAGCACAGAAGCACAGGAGACTCAGAGAGTAGAAAACTTTCTACAATTAAAGATCAAGGAAAGGCTAAACTAGATTGAGATTTTGAAATGCTTTAACTTTCTATTATACATAGCATAAAACTTAAACTGAGAAAAAGAACTGGAAGTTTTCAAGGTTCTAGCCATCTGCATGCCACATGATCAATTGTAGATTTAAAAGGCAGTGCATCGTACATCAATTTCCAATCTAGTTTATCAATCATGTGAAGAAGGAAGATTGGAGGAAGTAATTGAACTGATGATGATCATGGATTCAGTTATGCAAGTTATTAATAGAGTTAACAACAAAACGAATAGTTTTAAAAGAAAAGTATATAATAAATAAGGAGCACGCATTCGATATAAAATGAAAAATTGCATGAACACATATTACAGCAACAAAAATGAGATAAGCCAAAAAAAATCAATTATATCTAACGATAATTGGCATCCTGTATATACAGAAACAAAAAACACGAGAACATAAATTCTAATGCATTGGCAGGATTTACCTATGAGAAAAATATATAAGCATTCTACAAATTAACTAAAAGAAAAGACAGATTAATTATTCGGGTGCATCACTGATACATTTAATTAAGAGACTACTAAAACGAAGAAGTGGAAAAACCCAGCAGTGAAGTCAGATCTAGCAATGAGAAAAAGAATATTAGCGCAAAATAGATAATAAAATTGGAAATAAAGTAAAATAGCACCACCGACAGCGATGAAAGCTACATCAAGCACGAACCAGAGTTCACAGTCTATATACATAAGAAAAAATAAAATAAAAATCTGAATCCAAGGCTCATTACTCATTACCCATTACCAGGATTTAAGTAAATATTAAACTCAAAACAAAATGGAGCTGGAATCATGAAACAGACAAACACTCAATTGAAATGCCAATGAAATAAGGAAGATTTACCTTCAAGTAGTAGGCTGAAGTGAAGAATACTAGCTCAAAATCTGTGCTGGTTGTTAAAAAGAGTATGAAGTATAGACAGGGACAAAATGATTCTGGATGAGAGCAGCTAAGATTTTATTTATTTATTTTCATTTGTGGTTTTCTTTTCCGCTCTTTTCTTCGTGCCCTCTTATTTTCTCTAAGATTTTATATATTTATTTTCATTTGTGGTTTTATTTTCCCTTTTTTTCCTTCTTCTCTCTAATTTTCCTTCTTAACTTTTTTAATAATAATAATAGCAGTAGTAGTAGTACAAGTCGGCGTTAATTGCGTGGCAAATCAGAGTAGTTCCCAAATCTAATAAAACAATCAACACCACACGCGTCAATGCGCGTGAATTTGACGTTCTTTTGTCTCGTCTTGTTTCGTTTTCTGTTTAATTATTTCCTAATCACGTTACAACTTACTGTGTGGACCTTTGTTTTAGAATTATATCTGTAAAACCATTTTATTTGTTTTTTTTAATAAATTTGGTTGGAATTAAAAATAAAGGAAATGGTAGGACATAATAATAATAGCATACTCCGATGCAGTAATTTCACGAATTCATTATTGATGTGAGAAACCATATGATCCTCTCCCCCGAAGGGAAAATGACCACACCAGTTCAGCAAAGATAAAAGAGGTTGGAAAATCTTAAAGCATTCAATGTAGTGAACTGATTGCATTGCATACTATGGAATTCCATTCCAGTAGTCCATAGGAAATGCAATAGATAACTTTTGACCTTCTGCTCTACTACATTGGAAGACCCATTTCCATTACCATGTGTTTGATTCTTTCTTTCTACTACAGCACCAGCTAGCAAAAATGGATGCTTAGTATTTACTTGACTTCAAAGGGTAGGTGGGAAAAGAAAAAGGGAAACACAAGATCTATAATTGGAGGTGTTTGTTTAATGTTACAGTTTCAGATATTAGTCTAACCATTTGAAACAACAATTATGATGCATCTTTAACAAAATCGGTCTTATCATTAATGAAAATATGTGATGCTATAGTTCTTATCACCGTTCTATATAATTATAAGTATCACAACATAACATTTAAGAGATTATAAGATCATTATCATTTGTGATACGTATGCTCTTAGTATTGCAATCAAGATCGCACAAAAGGTGATCTTCAAATGAAGTTACAAGCTCCCCATGGAAATTCCAAACAGACACAGTTTGATTTCTAATGGTCAAGAACAGCTGATTCTCATATGGAAATATAAATGCTGATAGGGTCATAAATTCAGTTCCGCCAACTTCTGTTAGCTCAAGATTGTGCACCTCTAAATAATAAAAGTTAAATATTCCACTGTTATTGAATGAATACGATGGCAAGCAAACAGCAAAGATCCGTACATCAACAATTTGGAGATTCTCGTTTTCTAGCTTAATAAGAAGCTTCTCATTAACCAGTTCGATGAAATCCGCATTTTTATTTTGATGAAGGGGATAGTTCAAAGATGCAATAGTAGTACCATCCTCTATGGAAAGAATCTCAAAAGGAATATGGTCACTAGCTTATTAAAAATCAATGACATAGCCCCTGAACTGTTATAGAAAAACCATTGAACAACTAGGTAAGTACAAATGAAGCTAGAACAAAAGAACTTGCTTGTACAAAATAAGCAATCATGTAAAAAAATATTACCTGATTTTAACATCTAGAATACTTTTAACAGATATCAAGTTTAACATCCTATAATTTTTTCGGGTCATACACCTCGTATGTTAAGAGATGTGAGAAACAAAATAAGACATGAGAGAATCAAGAAGTTGATTTTAGACTAGGTAATCATATCTTAGCATAAAAAATGATCGGCTTCAATAGAGTACTCACCCATTCTCGGCAGAGTAAGTGTTTTGCCCTGCTTTATGTCTCTGAAAAATAGAACCGATAATGTTTTCAGTTGAAAAGTGAACAATAAATTTGACAAAGAATTAAAAAAAGGTAAAGCAAGTAAGTTTATTTCTTTATTTTTTTTCTTTTTTTTTTTCCCTCTCTTTAAGGAGCACATGGGATTCACATACCCCATTCCCGTGGTTCTGCATTTTAAAGAGCTGAAATTGTTCAAACTATAGACTGAAACTGTAATAAGTGACTCATTGTGCTTATTATAGAGCTTATAACTTCATCATCGGCAACATTTAGAAAGCAAATCCTTTGGTTTGTCTCTGCACCCATCAAAGAAAATGCACATACAGTTTCCTCCATCTGCTAAATAGACTAAGAAGCCATGCCCTCCTAATAACTTTTAGAGGGATGCAAAGTACAGTTCCTACCTCGGCTAAATGCTGCACAAACACCAGATTGCATGACAGCAAACATAATGTCACATGCTGCTACAATCTCAATAATCTTAGACCTCTTCCTCAGAAATGGCGGTATTGTGTAACAATAGGCTTCTGTATCATACTCCTATGAACAAATTTGAATAATATATAAGTAGCAGAAATTTAAATAACAAGGAACTCCACCAACAACGTCAAAGTATAAGTACTGTATCTAATAAAGTGAAGCATCTAATAATCAATGACCTCAAATGAACAAAAAGGCATATGTTACAAGCAGATCATGCAATGTAACAGACCAGTATAAGCGAGAATTATTATTTGCTCAAAGCGGAACTTGCCAAAAATTGCTGATAGTCTTATTGTTTGCACCAAAGATGGTACAACTCTCTGCAATCCATACGGTTACACTTGGGTTATTATGCTTGAGTTTTCAGGAAATTAAATTTTATTAACTCTATTA
Source organism: Trichilia hirta (assembly GCA_035221805.1). Lineage (NCBI taxonomy): Eukaryota > Viridiplantae > Streptophyta > Magnoliopsida > Sapindales > Meliaceae > Trichilia > Trichilia hirta. The sequence goes on from JAWDEX010000009.1 coordinate 6,063,594, forward strand.
TGAAATAATAATTATATGAGAGTGTAGACTCGACGGAAGACCCGTGTAATGGAACAGTCAACCTCAATCCTGAGCCAAATCGCAAAGTCAATTCACATGTTCACCTACTAGTGCCATGAATTAATCACACATGAATGTAATTTTCGTGGGTCAAATTCATATGCATCTACTCTCCAAAAAACTGCTAAAAATTCATTATAATCCAAGTTTGTAGCATAATGAAAAAAAAAAAAAAAGGGTTTATGTTTGTGGAAATGAAACGAGAAATGAAAACATAGTAAACTGATAACTTGCAAAAAAAAGTAATGAAATCTCTCCATGTCGTCGGTCATAGTGAAATCACGGTGGCGACGGAAATTGACTTTGAGTCTCCCATGTTGTTTAAAGCTGGCGAGTAAAATTTCGAAAATAATGAGGCTTAGTTAAGCTCGTATATTGCCTTAGCCCTGCGCACAAATAAGTAAAAGAAAGATGCTCGTTTTGTTTTACAAGTTTCTTTTTTTCTTGTTTGGCCCTGTCTTATGCCAGGTATTATTTTTACCCAATAATCATGGTATCTACAAACCTGGTGTCCAAATATCACAACTGAATTCTAAACATTGTTGTCTTTTCTGTTTTAATTTCCATTTAGTAAAAATAACGCAACTTCTTCAACGTAATAAACATTCTATGTTTCGCCTTGACGAACAAATGTAGGAATTTTAATGTCTATTTCTTAATTATTATCGTCTCTGTGAGGAACAGCTTAAAAGACTTATTACCTTGTGTTTGCAAATGACAAAAAAATGGAACGTTCAAGATGATACATATGAAAGAGACGGGGAAGGGAATGAGGCAAAGATGAACAGGGCATCAAATAAACAAAATGGTACACGAGCGTTAATTACAGTTTCAGAAAATTCACAGGAGCAGCACATCCATTTGAACTATCGGGAAGAACTGCTGTGCATCTCATTAAAATAAAAACAAATTGCAATCATCAGTTTGACCACACGTGGACTAGACCGTGACTATTGCCAGTGTAAATTTCATTGCGCTCTTCATCATAGAAGAGAGCCGTGATATCTTCCAAGGCTTCTGCAACCGTGCTCCTAATTCTGGAGGCAAGGGTCTGCCTCCTGGCATTACAACTGACACTACTACAATTACCACTGCAACCACATTCATTTTCCATAGGTAAGCTGTTACTTGCTCTTATTTTAGCAAGACATTTCCCAGTCAAGATATTGCTGATGTTGATCGATCCTGCTGCATCCGATAGGTATAAGCAGTTTTGCAAAAGGCTAATTTACCATAAAAGTGATATAAGAAAACTACAAGAGAAATCAAAGACTGAAGATGCAATATATCATTTTGTAGAGAACCTCCCATATTCAAATCCAGAAAGGCTTCATCTAGGATAGTAAAACTTATAGAGAGAAATGCCCAACAATGAAAATGGTGAAAGGAACTTAGCGTCAATACAGAACTAAATGTTCATCACCACATTCAACTTGATAGCATTAAGCGTATCCTGAGACCAAACTACAAGGTCAAACAATCTAATAACAAATCACCAACTAAATGCCTAATCAGAGTCCTTAAGTCTGATTAAGTTTTCAAATTACAAGCCTGTACCATTTTCATGAAATAAATTCCACTAATGAATAGATTAAGCAGATCAGTCAAACCATTAACATACATGCAAACTGGAAACAGAACCAAATTTCCTACATGATGGATACTGGTTTTCAAAATTTATATGAATTTATATAATATTCCATAAATTTTTAAACGTTAAATAAGTGAAAGGGAGAGAGTACCATTTCCTTCAGATAATGGATCATCGGAATCAGCCTTGCAGTAAGAGATTATAAGATCTTGATCACTTGTTATATATATGTTGTTAGTGTTGCAGTCAGGATGCCACAAAAGGTGATCCTCAAACGAGGTAACAAGTTCCCCCCGGAAATTCCAAACAGCCACAGTTCGATTTCTAAAGGTCAGGAACAGCTGATTCTCATATAGAAATATAAATGCTGATGGAGTCATAAATTCAGTTCTGCTAACTTCTGTTAGCTCAAAATTCCGGACCTAAAAGTAACCAAAGTCAAATACACTATAGTCAGTGAACAACTATTACTGGAACAAATAACAAACATACTTACATCAAGAATCTGGAGATCCTCATTTTCTTGCTTAACAAGAAGCTTCTCGTTGAACTGTTCAATAAAATCCACCTTCTTATTCCGATGAAGAAGATGATTAAAAGATTTGAGAACGGTACCATCCTCTATTGAAAGAATCTTTAGAGGAACGTGGCCACTAGCTTTAGTAAAAATCAATAACATTATCCCTGGACTGTTGAGAAAAACCAGTAATTATAAGCCAGGTAAGTACATAACAAGCAAGATCAAACAACTAAACTCCAAATCATTGTAACAAGCATGTGAATCACTTGTAATTGTGAATATTCTAGAATGCAAATAGAAAATAAGCTATCTTCTAAAGAAATGTTACCTGATTTTAATCTCTTGAACATTTTTATCTGATATGGAGTACAACATCGTATAATTTTTCAGGTCAAACACCTTGTATATACTGATAAGAGATATCGAAACACAAAATCAATAACCCGATTGTCCACTCGATTATGATATATTTAGCACAAAAGCACACTGATATAATATAATACTCACCTATCCTGAGCAGAATACGTGAGTACCTTTCCATTTACATCATCGAACTCTACAAATCCAGGCCACTTTAGTGACTCAGATTCAAAAAGGGCAAAACCAGCATCTGATTTACTTCTCCGAATGTATCTGGAAAAAGAGGGGATATTTTTTCAATAAGAAACATGAATAAAAAAATATAGTAGACGACTAATTTCAAAAGCTCTTATGCCTCTCTTCAACCTCATTTTCCCTCTCTCTTATTTACTCTTTAATAGTAGGCAGAAAGGGGGTACACATACTCTATTCTCGTGCTTCTGCATTTTAAAGAACTGAAATTGTCTGAAGCATAAACTGAAACCGTGATAAGTGAATCGTTGTTCTTATTGTAAAACAAGCTTCTTATAACTTCATCGGCAGTGACATTGAGAAAGCATATCCGTTGGTTAGTCTCTGCAACAGAAAAAAAAGGGGGCAATATTGTTTTCTCAATTTACTTTATACATAAATAAAATACGAAACTGTAACCATTTAAGTTTTAGAGGAATAAAATGTACAGCTCCTACCTCGGCTAAATGCTGCACAAACACCAGACTGCGCAAGGGCAAACACAATGTCACGTGCAGCCACAATCTCAATAATCTTTGACCTCTTTCTCAGAAATGGCAATACCATAGAACAATGGCCTTTTGAATCATGTGTATCATATTCCTCCTACGTATAAATTGGAATAATGTATAATAAGAAGTTAAAATTAGAAGGCCTTCCATCAAGTATATAGAGTAAAAGTCTTGCCAATAAAAATATCAGATAAATTAAGCGCCCGTTAATAATTGACCTCAATGATATACAAGGCCTTCCATCAAGTACATAGAGTAAAAGTCTTGCCAATAAAAATAACAGATAAATGAAACACCCATTAAATAATTGACCTCAAACGATTCGGAAGGAACGCCTTCCATCAGGTATATAAAGTAAAAGTCTTGTCAATGACAATATCAAATGAATGAAGACCATTCATAATTGATCTTAAATGATACATAGGTAAATACATATCAAAAGTACGCCGTAATATGGTAGTATATGGGGAATTTTGTTTCGGCACAAGCAAACTCATCAAAACCACAATCTAAATCAGAATTTTATCTCAAAGAAAATGAAACTCCTGATTCTAATTTCAAAATCTAGAGATCTTCCTACGACTTGTAACTACGGTATAAATAATATTAAGAAGAATATTAAACATAATCTTTCGCTGCTCAGCAACAGATGAGGTATAAGCTTAGACATACCCACAACTTAGAAATCAAGTTGTGGTAAAATTGGAGGGAAGGTCTTTAAAAACAAAGGAGTAATGAACTTCAGTCCGTCTCATAGCACTTTCAATATGTTTTAACCTTATTCGGGTTGAATTTGGAGTTAAAAGTAGGGCTCTTTAGCCCAGAGAAGTTAAAGTAAATCACATTACAACCAAATGCTACGAGAATTTAGATTAAATCAAAGACCCACTTGGCAGAAGGGAAAACCTCAGCTATAATCCAAATATGTTTCGACGCCTATTCCAAGTAGGATTCTGATGAAGCTACAGATTGCAGACAACGGACCTATAGTTCAGGTTAAAACTGACTTGAATTAGACCTATTAAGAATGTAATACTAACTGATCAGACTTTCTAAATTAATTCTTGAGCAAAGTGAAGAAACAATAAAAAGTAACCAAAAGAAAAAGAGAAGCGAAAGTAGAACATAGGTAACCTGCAGCCGAATGTTTCTAAATCTCTCTTGTGCGTCGGTCATGGTAAAAGCACGGTCCCTTTTCGAATTGATTTCTCGTCTCTGAAGTTTCTTAACGCTGTTTACGAATCCATCAAAGCCAGCCCGACCACTCCGACCTCTTTTTTTTGCCAAAACCCTTCTTCCACTGCAAGGCCTTGGGCTCCCCGTCGTCCTCCTCCCTCCGCCACCGAACTCCATCTCTTCAGCAAAATTCAGTTCCCAGCTAAACACTCAATTTCATAATTTGAAAATGAATATTCCGACGATCGACTACGCGGACGAGTTCCTGTGGACAGACGATGAGGGTTTCTGCGTTTTTTGTTTTATGTTTTTCTTGTTTTTTTTTTTTTTTTCCCAATTTTCCACGGTGTTTTACTGTCGTCGTCAGATTTATTTTCAAATATCAGCCTATGCCTGTGGAGTTGAAATCAAATTATCAATAATAATGCATCTATAAATACCTTCTTTCTTGCCTTGTAGCCTTGTCCATTCCGGGTTAATTATAATTAATTCAGTGACTTTGATTTGGGTTTTCATTGGTCTTTTAATTGGGCCGACAATTGTGGTCTTAACTCAAATACGGCGTTTGGCACATTTACTAGGATTGGTTCGATCAATTAGACAACATTAATTTTCAGTTAAAAATAAAACGACAACTAACAATGGTATATTACTGTCCGTAAGGCATTCTTTGCATCCATTCCAAACGATAAATGTAAGGGGAGTATTCCCCAAGTCAGGGTGTTCCCACGAATACGATTCAATGATTCTTCGAGATTCGGTACAAAGAAAACGAACGTTCAAGGTTATCTACTTGTACGCGTACCAATCTCTTCTTCAATTTATCCATTAATATTGTATTTTTATTGAAATCATGCGCGAAGTAAGACGACTAGGACAATTAATATTGTCTTTCATTTCCATAAAAATGTATGTATGTTGTCCTAATTTAAATTTTTTTACTTAGAATTAAATACAAAATTTTCAACAATAAATTTATATAATATGATGATTTAATATATATAGAGTAAAAAAAATAGTAATATTGTCGATTCAATAATGAGCAATTTTCTCTACCCTTTGATTAATATATATAAAAATATTTGTATAGTATGTTTAGGTAAAAATCAATCATGTCATAAAATAAATTTTATAATTATTTCTTATATTTTACTTCTTATTTATTTATTTATTAAGAAAACAACTTCTCAAGGAATAATAATTTAAACAATATTTTAAAAAATTTAATATTCAACACTCGACATTTATTTGAGTATTTCATTACATACAAACATATATCAATAAGTTAATTTGAGAAAATTTTTATAAAATTAACATAAAACTTATTTTTTCTTTCTCAAACTATTCCTAATGTATAAGTTCTTATTAAACCCTAAGCTCTGGAGTCGAGAATTATTTTCATTATATAAATTTTTATTTGTTATTTTAAAATACTGGATAAATTAAGCAACATATTTAACTGAAGCAATAATTATTTTGTATTAAAAAAATTATTTATGCAGTGCATAATAGTCTCTAAATTAATATTTCCTTCTTTCTTTAGTCATCCGATCAAGTCAAATTGTAATCATAAATTAGATAGCAAGGCAGTAGGATGAAAACATAACGAGACGCCGAAGATAGAAATAGATATAATCCAAGCCCAGCCAAGCCCATTAGCACGCGAGATAAAAATAAGAGACGAAAATGGAACTGGAGTAACAACTTTTAGATAAGGCCCTAATCACTGTCAATCACCAAAGAATAATGTTAATAATATAAACTTATGTGTACAAATTAATGTAATGTGACATTATTATGTTGATTCTTATTTATTCTATATTAATTATGTTGATTTCATATTTTTGTTAACCAATATTATTCTATGACATAAATTTATATAAAGAGTATGTATCGTTAATACTGTGCATGTTAAAAATATTTTTTTTGTGATAAATTATTTAGACTTCATTTAAGGTTTTTATTTATTTGTTATACTTTATGAGTAAACCTAAAATAACGATATGATAATACTAATTTTTAATATAATTTATGTATTTTTTTTATTTATATTTGATATTTACAATTTTTATTTTACAATAATTATAATTTAAAAGTGATTGCACCAAAATATCAAATTAAAATGAGCCTTCATTTTAATTTTTGAAGGTAAAAGTTAATATAAAACAGACAATTCTTTTGTTTTAGTAAAACTCATAATTCCATGATCTATATGTTACAAATCAAAATTACAATCGAATAAGTAGATTGTTAATGCCCATACCCATGCCCATGCCCCGTTGTCCCACAACGAAAATGGAATATTTAATCGTACAAGTGAAGATTGCAATTACAGTTAAGGATGACGAAGGAAATTTAAGATTTCTTTATAAATGAAGTGAAAGTGGGGAAGAAAGAAATGAAGAACATGGTCCATCGAAAGGAGCGTTGAGTGGAGTTTCTCAAACCCTCCAACGTTTACTGTATATCATCATCCTTAAATTTTTATAAAAACAATAAATAAAAATATTTAATCTTATAATTTTTAACAAATAAATTATTACTATATTACGATTTATGAAGTGGACCCAAAATTATTGATATTTGTTTCATAGAAAACAAAAATTTGTCGTCTTAAATTTGAGATTTCTTTAATATGGTAATTGTCAAATTTTCGTTTAAAAATTTTAACAATTCGTTCTCGTTGAATAATTAATGGTCTTTATAGTTCGGACGGACCGGACCACACACCACTCCCAAAAAATTTATTAGACAAATCAAATCAATCAATCAGATGACTGGCCTGGCACTGGTTGTGGTTGACCATTGCTAATCTACATAATACTGACCCGAAATCTCGGTCCATTTCCATGTGTTGCTGCATTGAAATTTGAAGGTACTCTATCGGCTCTTCGATAGACACCGTAATGGTAATGGGATTTGTGGGCGTCTATGTTTTGAGTATTATTACTTCGTTGATTATTATATTGAATTGTATTAGTAACATTAACGTCGCTCTCTCTCTCTTCCCGTGAAACTAATTAACGTGTTGTAGAGGTCAAGTCATTGGGTCCAATCATCGTCTAATGAAAACGATTTCCAAGTGTCAAAAGGAAAGGCTCATACGTGTGCATACTCATTCATAGTTTAATGTCTACTTGCTTCATCTATATCTGATCACATTAATTATTGACTCATTAAATAATTATCAAGAGTGCCTCTCACAATACTATATGATATAAGGAAGCTAACGTTCTACAAGGCCTACTAATACTACTGCACAAGACTAGAGAGTCAGCAGAGAAACCAACCAATCCATCACAAAACCACAACAAGAAGAGGAAGAGGAAGAAGAGAAAGAAGAAGAAGAAGTTCAAGTAATTAATGAACTTGTTCGGAAATCTTGATCTCGTGAGAATGATTTCTTCTGTATTCTTTGTAGGAATCGTTGGGTTCTTGGTTCATCTCTACAAAAATCTATGGTTAAAGTCTGAAACAATGAGAAGAAAGCTCCGAATGCAAGGGATCAAAGGTCCTCCGCCTTCGATCCTATATGGGAATCTACCGGAGATGCAGAAGATCCAATCAAACACAAGGAAGGCTCAGGCTAAGGCCCAGACTCTACAATCAAAAACATCCAATCGTACGAACGATATCATTGCACATGACTATACATGTACACTCTTTCCCTATTTCGAGCAGTGGCGAAAACAATACGGTAATTATGATACTTAAATTTCAAAATATTTCTACTTCAATCTTCCTTAATCTGGCATGATTCATTTGCATAAACAGAACATTAAATTATTCAATATGAGGTGCATGTAGACATACATGTATATGATCAATCATGATTCATGCACACTTTAATTTCATTTATTGGTTTCACCTATCATCGGTTTAAAACAGAAAGGCAAATGAATGTAGGTAGGGCACGCTTAATTTGAATCATTGGATAATAATTAATAATATTATTATGTAATGTTAGCTAGCTGCGCATACAATGAAGAACATTATAGAATATCTTTCACCTTTTTCTTTTAGAGATCAGTCGTCGGTGTATGTCTGAACATGATGTATAACATGTTTAGACAGGCACATGATGTAGAACATGTTCAGACAGGCACGTATAATTAAAACATCAATAACTAAAACTTTAATACATACATATACCATTATATACGATCATTAATGTTTTTGATTTTTTACGAGCCAAAGCCCTTTTGAATTGATGTTAGCAAGTTAAGGTAATTAAATTGACCAGGCTGTGTGAATGGAAGGAAGGAAGAAAGAAAAAATGAAGTTAGATTTGGTTCACCCCTTAATTATTACAAGTCGGCAATTTAAATTAGTACATAATTAAAATATGATTTTCAAAACGGGCCGCATATCATGTATTGGTAGTGACGATGACTTGTAAATTAATATACTATGATATGACTCAATTATCACCATATGTAATAACAGCTTACTGAAAATTGATGCGGGAATAAATAATTTTATATATCAATAAACACTTTATGATGATTGTGTGATTTAATATTAAATAAAACAACTTAAAATAATAGAAGATCCAACCCAGACATATCTGTATTGGTTTTTTTAGGTCAAACACAAAGCTGGCAAGGATTCTATTATAGTCTGGCGACTGTTGACCGGACCCTCAATAATTAAATGATCTATATGACTTTTCGAGTGAACTCAATAAACAGTATGAATGTTTTTTTTTTTTTTCAAAAAGTAAGATAAAAACATATTAAGCTAACATGAATTAATTTTACAATATATATTCATATACATATGAATATGCAGGTCCAGTATATACGTATTCAACGGGAATGAGGCAACATTTGTACGTGAACCAGCCCGAGTTAGTGAAGGAGATGAATCAGAGCATTTCCTTGGACTTGGGTAAGCCTTCTTATGTAACCAAGAGACTTGCTCCGATGCTCGGCAATGGAATTTTGAGGTCCAATGGACAGATTTGGGCTCAACAGAGAAAAATTGTTGCACCGGAATTCTTCATGGAAAAGGTCAAGGTGTAGAGGCATTTTACATAGCATGACAATCGAGATTCTATCAATCTAAACTACTCGAATAGAAATTAATTAATAATTTTACGTGTGATTATAATTAGGGGATGGTGGGGCTAATGGTGGAATCAACACTTCCATTGCTGAGGAAATGGCAAGACTGCATAGAATTCGAAGCAGAAGATGGTGGTTTAAAAGCTGCAGACATTCGGGTGGATGAAGATTTGAGGGGTATAACAGCAGATGTCATCGCAAGGGCTTGTTTCGGAAGCTCTTATCTCAAAGGCGAAGAGATTTTTTCAAAACTTCGGAGGCTTCAAAAAGCCATTTCCAGCCAAAGCTTCCTCTTTGGGGTTACAAGTTTTGCGTACGTTGGCATGCACGCGCGCGCACACACACACATCTATCTATCTATATGAGTTTTGCTTTAATTGAATTACTCGCTACAATTAAAATTAATATTTTCATCTGCATGTATGCATGCAGAAGCAGATTTCTGTTAACGAAGCAGCAGAACGAGATTAACAATTTGGAGACAGAAATAGACTCGTTAATATGGGATACAGTAAAAGAACGTGAATGCTTATTACAGACATCATCATCGGAGAAAGAGAAAGATCTAATGCAGTCGATCCTGGACAGTGCGATGAATGATCAAGATCATCCAAGTGTAGGGAAAGGCAGGGATTCATTTGTACGATTCGTGGTTGATAATTGTAAGAACATATATTTTGCTGGACATGAATCGACTGCTGTTGCTGCCTCCTGGACCCTAATGCTACTTGCTCTACATCCTGAATGGCAAGCTCGTATTCGCACAGAGCTCTCTGAAGTGTGTGGCCCCGATAACTTCGCAATTGCCGATTCACTCCCCCGGCTGAAGACGGTATGCCTGCTAAATTGATCTGATCAATTTGATTAAAGTGTATGTGTATGGATGGTGAATTCAAAACTTTGATATTGTAAATATTACATAAATGCAGGTAAGTATGGTGATTCAGGAATCCCTGCGTCTATACCCACCAGCAGCATTCGTGTCAAGGGAAGCCCTTGAAGACACTCAAATTGGAAACATTAAAATTCCGAAGGGTCTTTGCTTGTGGACCCTGATTCCAACTCTCCACCGTGATCCTGAAATTTGGGGAGAAGATGCTAACGAGTTTAAACCTGAGAGGTTTTCTGAGGGTGTCTCGAAAGCTTGCAAATACCCTCAAGCTTACGTTCCATTTGGTGTGGGTCCTCGTCTTTGCTTGGGGAAAAATTTTGCAATGGTTCAATTGAAAATTGTCATCTCCCTTATTGTCTCCAAGTTTCGTTTCTCTTTATCTCCAAAATACCAGCATTATCCTGCTTACCGAATGATCGTAGAGCCTCGACATGGTGTACAGATTCGATTCCAAAACGTCTAAACTATAGTCTCTTGAATTGCCTTCAGCAGAAACTCCGTTGATTTTGTATTACAGCTGTAGACTGTACTTTCGTAGTGCATGTACTGAAATTTCTAGATAGGCGTATTTGGTTTTAATGGGTTGGCCCTGCGAATGCTCTCTCTGACTATTTTGAGCTTGACAAAAGCCAGCTCTGGCCTTTATTATTTAAACGTTTTATTTATTTTTATTTTTATTTTTAGAATTGCTATTATATTAGTAGACCCTTTAAATCCTTATAACCAATAATTTGATTAGTAAGAAATAGGTTATGTTGTTTCTGCATCTATCATTTACCCACCTGGGAATCTATATGCTTATGCTCTGTGAGAACGTGGTTAATTGGACCGATAAAGTCCAGGCTGGACCAGGGGAGTCGGGCCATTTTGTTGTGATATGGGCCACCGAATTAGCATCTTTACTAACGAGCTGCTAGTTAACGAACATTGCGACTCTTACTTCCTTATGGTTTAAGTTTATTATAAATATTTTTGTGTCTTATTTTTTTTCTTACAAAATACTCCCTCAACTATTTAAGTTATTACAAATACCCCCTGCTGTCAACCTCCCTTCAGGTAACCTTTAGAAACCGGTAAGTGCATAAAATCGAGTCAAGCTTCTGTGACAAGCGTCAAGACCAAGTAGACTTTACCTCAGATTTTTGAAGGGGTAGTTAACCAAAATCGGGACCACGAGCTGGCCACTCGCTCACCGGTTGTAAGCCTGGAGTGCAAGTCGGGGACTTCGTTCTGGCTCCACAAAAGTGCAGCTCCGACGGTAACGACGCCTGTATTCACAGGCCGACCGAGTAAAGTTAACTCCCGAGCTCTTGATAGTAAGGATTTATTCGATGGTACTGTTGTGGCTCGACGTTTCTTCGTTTGAAGGTAAAAGAACAAAACCTGCTTAAATTTCATTTCTGTTTTTTTAACTTGTTTCGTCCATCAGAAATCAGTTTTGGTTGTCACATTTGAAGAGAAGAAATTTGTTTCGATGATTAAAGGTTTTGTGTGGGTCGCTGTTGGTTTGGATTTCAAGTTTGAGGAGTTTCATGTACTTCCAGCACCTGATACGGGAGTTGAAATTAATCTATCATATAACTTGGTTATGACCAGTTTTTGAGGCGAATTTGTGTTTTTGAGTACGTATTCTTTGGTATGTTGATGTACAGGTGACGACGGGATATGGAGTGGGAAAATCTTGGCACTAAATTTCAATTGAGTACGGTGAATTCGACGCTGGCGTCCCTACTTATTCCCTGAAACCCGACGATATCTAAATTTTTGGAAGAGGAAAATTTTCTTCATCACACAGAATATTCTTTGGCAATTTCACGGAGTACTCTCGCTTTGCCTCGATCAAAAATCTCGTCATTAAATATAAGAATAAAACTAATTTTTCTACTATTAAACTTTAATATTTAAAAAAATGTAAAAGGTAGACGAGTATTTTAGTTATTAATACTGATGCAAACAGATGAATTAAGCGACTTTTTTCTTTGTTTAGAGACTAAGATTCTCTTTAAGGCTGAAAATGATATATTTATAGTGATCTTATCACGAGTAGTTATTAAATAACACAAATTCGATTTGATAGCAAACGGTACATCTTAATAGTTAATAAATTATTTTATAATTATAATTTGTTATTGTAAGGTGGTATAATAATGCTTGTCATATAATTGATATAATACACTAAATTTTTAATGTAATGGACCATTTGACAGGTCTTAAAAAGCGAATGTTATTGGTTCTTTCGTTTTTTATTAACATTAATTTTGAATCAACGCGAAACTCGAGAAATTAAGCCTACAAAAGTGGATCAATCAGGTTATTAGTCTTGGGTTAGCCCAAATTGGTATCGAGGAGATGGGTTGCTATTATAACGATTACTGTAAAAGATATGCCTTTCTGTCTCGTTGTATATAGAAGCGAAGAGACAACCCCGTGAAGATCCCTCAACATGAGCTTCTAGGTTTTTACTATTACAAAAAAAATAGTAAAAATTTATCTTTTTCTCTTGTCCTTGTGTTTACGACGAAAATTTTTGCGATCTGAGATAATATGAATTTTTTTTGAAGTAACAAGTCACCGGTAATATCGTTTCACAGGTTGTCGTTTTTAAAAAGATTTACAGACGACGCCAATTATTGATGTATAAATTTTTTAGGAGAAGAAAATTTAACTCATCACACAGAATGTCTCTTGACAATTATTGGAGTACCTTCGCTTCGCCTCAGATCGGGAATCTCGTCATTACTTGAATACAAACAGAAAAGACTTAGAAGTAAAATTGACTTTTTGGCTATTAAAATTCGATACTTAAATCAGGTACAGATTTAGAGACAAAAAAAAAGAGTAATTAAGAATATTAAGGTAGGTGAGTGTTTTAGCTGTTAATATCGACGCGAATAGGCGATATGAGTGTTTTTTTTCCATTCAAAGATGAAGATCCTTTTAAGGTTGAAAATACTGTATTTACAGTAATTTTAGCACGAGTAATCATCAAAGAACGGAAGTCAGATTTGACAACAAACAACATGTCTCAACAGCCAACAAGTCATTTCATAATTATGATTTGTCGTCATAGAGTGACGCAATAAATGTCTATCATATAATTAGTATGGTGCATTAAACTTTTAACGTGATGGGACATTTGACAGGCCTTGAAAAGTGAATGTTGTTCGCCTAATCATTTTTTTATTGATGTTAATCTTATATTGACACAAAATTCGAGGGATTGGATCGATAAAATAGGAGTAGTCACATCATTTATCTCAAGTCACCTAAATTGATATCGAAAATATGTATTGCTATCCTCAAAAATATGCTTTTCTGTCTCACCATATGTAAAGGTGAAGAGACGATCCTATATAAATTTCTCAACAAAACATTTAGCTAGCTTACTAGAAGGAAAATAAAACTTTAGATGGTTTAATTTAAAAACTTACAGGATCAAGATTGTGAGTATTCATGGAATGTTTATGTTTTTTGGGGAAGCTTTTATGGATGTATGTGTTGAAGCCTCATTGCGCTCAATGATAGTAGACAAGGATTGTCTGTTGAAAGCACTGGAAGGAAGAGGAAAAGAAGTAAGGCACTAGGTAGAAGAACTGAAGAAGCGAAATAACATATAAAATTATTCTGTTTTTCTTTTTGCCTTTTGTAATCAATGCCATGTTAATTGTTGAATGGACATGAGAATTGTGTTTTTTATTCTTTGAGACTTTCGCTCCAGGCTGATTTCTTGGTGACGAAGGAATTTGGGCAAAAGATTCCTGAACTAATTGCATTCACCTGCAATAAAGATTGCCTATGATCAATTTCATATTATTCTTCCTTTTTAACATATGTTGCTATGAAGCCCCTGTCCCAATTATTGCTAATAGAAAAAGTTGAAAGCATAAGCACTGAAAGCATCCAAGGCAAAGCAGATTTCAGGAGGACGCCAGCCTTGAGTTCAATTAACATACCTTTATTTAATTTGGATATGTTTGTGTTTTGATTATTAAACAATAGGATTGGATGTATATAATCCAATTTGTAGTTTGTGTCATTAGTTATCTTCTTCTAACTGTATGCTAATATTTGAGGCTTTGCTTGCATAGATTCTTTACCGATTATCCAGCTTTGTAATTAATGCATCTATTGCATGGACAAAACCGCAATAAAATTTACGTGAGAACTTCAAAAGGCAAGGTCAAAATTGTAATATTATCGCTAATTTTGAATTTAGATGTGACAATTGTTTAATTATTGTATTTATAATTGTGAATTTATACAATTTAATAATGGCGAAATTGGGAAACTAAATACAAAATTGGGAAAATTTTATTTATAAATAATGGCGAAACTCATTGTTTAATGTAATGGAGGGTACAATTGTAATTTTTTGCTAAGAGACAGAGAACCTGTTACGGTTTATAAGGAAGAAAAATTTGGGCATTTGTAATAAACTGAAATTATAGGCTGCCTCTAATTATTATGTATACAGAGCTTTTTTTTTTTTTTTCCAAATATCTATGCCGTTAATAGTTTGTTTATTTATTTATTTATAAATACACATAAATTGTGAATCTACCAAATTCATCCCACAAAATGTGAAATTGATCAGTCAAGTTAAGTTGCCCACCTGCTGGCCCGTTTCAATGCTTGGTTAACTGCCATTCAATTCAAAACAATTATTCCAATAAGGCTGAGATATAAATTCAGTCCACAATAATACTACATAGCTAACCTAATAAAAATTGCAGCTGTTTGTGGTTTTCTTCGTAAAGGCTCCTTCAACCGAAGCCTCCTTATTCGTTCGGGTATATTTTGCCTACTATGAATGAATTAATTCATGATTTTCGCTATCGAGATATCCAAGGAGTCGATAAATGGGATTTTGGAAATTGATTCCCTAGATATATCGCCATTGCCAGTGATAAACACAGATCTCGAAGTCAGACGGAACATTTCCAGCTGCAATTGAAGCTTTCAGGAAAAAAATCAAAGAAGCTGAGGCTATACTTTGTGCTTCACCGGAGTACAATTACTCGTATGGATAGATTAGGATGAGCAATCATTTCATTCAATTGAATTCGAATTTAATATTACACTTACATCTATATCTACAAGCATGATAAACAATAATTCATTTCTTCCTGCTTTCAACCCAACAGCACTTCTAAAGTGTGCCCAATTGTTGGGCTCATAAGACCGCTTCCATCGTCAGTGCTGGAGGTGGGTTTGGGTGTGGAGGATCTCATTACCATCTACGACAAACTAGTGTTTTCCTTGACCTTCCTTTCAAAAACAAACCTGAGTTTTTCTTCAAAGCATTTCCTCCACCTTCCATGTTCGACAGCGATGGAAACTTGGTGGATGCACAGGTGAAGGAAAGATTAAAGGGCGTTTTGGGAGCGTTGCATGCTTTTACTCTCAGACACCAATCAAGGAATTGGCATGTTGGAAGTATTATTTTCTGCACTTGATTTGAGAAAGTTAAAAGAACAAAATGACATGGAAAAGTAATAAATTAGTGCGTTATTTAAGAAATGTTGTTATGTCGACTTTAAAATGAATACATTTTATACTATATTATTATCTGCACATACAGTCTTATCAAATCTTGAATTCGACGTAAAAAAAGATTAGATTGATTAAAATTACTTGTATTTTATTCAGCAAAACCCAATTAATATAATTAAAAAATTTATTATATGTAAAAACTTCAAATAATGTAACAATTGAATTATAAATGCCTCTGATATATTATTCTATTTATTAAAATTTTATTAATTTTAAAATATTTTTATATTAATAAGTAACGTTACGTTAACTACTATATATCTCTAAATTTCTAAGTAAGAATATAATTAAATTGCACATCATTATTCTTAAAACACATGCATGTACGTATGCAATGCAACCAGCAACCAACAACCAACAAGAAGAGAGAGAGATATTCATCCGCCTTGTCGTTTATGCAACTTTGCTTGCACGTAAGGGGAGTTCCTTTACTTGGAGCCCATGGGTGGGCCCATATCACAATCATGTCAATATTACATTCACCAACCACGCATTTCGCTAAAACCTCCATTATTATTATTATTATTATGACCAAATTTAAAATAAAATGCACACAGGAATGCTTTTCGTCTTTATGAATAAATTTACAATCATACCAATAATATCTATCATTTCATTTTATAAATATTTAAAAAAAAGAAAAAACTGTTTTTTAATTTAAAATTTTCTTTCTCACGTAAATTCAAATATTGAAATAAAAAATTAGACTTAAGTCCTTAAAAAATGAGACATGAGGTGAGTAGTCTAATGGTCTTAAGTATGAATGTCGTGTTTTGCATACATGTGTTCGATTTTTTAGGTGAATATTCTTTGTAAGAATTTGGGACAATCAAGATTATATCCTGAGGGTGGTCCCGGTCCATGCATCTCTAACTAAGGACAATTACTGTATGATCTGCGATAACGTATTTCTGAGGGTAAATGTCTCATCCTGTGTACGACTGGACGCCACATTGATAACTGAATGTGTGAGTTTTTCTTTCATAATAGAAAAAAAAAATACTTTTTGATACTTGACACGTAAAGATTTTATTTGCAGAAAAGTAGACTCAAAGCATTAATGAGGACAATAGCTTTTTTTGTAAATTTTTTTTAAAATATCACCAAAATTCTTTAAAAAGAAGGCCAAAAAAATAGTATATTGATCACAATGAATTTGAAATTATTGGAACAAACCTCGCCATAAAAATGGTTATTAGTTGCTTATATCGAATAAATTTTTTAAAATACCCATGTGATAGAAAGTGTTTCCATAAAATGATGACACTTGCATATATGTTTTTTGCAATGAACCTCCATTATATGTGTAAATTGTAAAATTTTCTAAAGGTAAGAGAGAATATTTAACCCTATTTACAAAAAAAATGAGAGAGGGAGAAAAAAAAAAAAAAAAGATAGAAAAGAAAGGAAAATTCTCTGACTCTTTGTCTTTTATTCTTCTTCCTTTCCAAGTTTTTCTCTTTAACGGATAAAGTTAGCAGATAGCTAATATTAAATTTTCATTATCACTCAATAATAACTAATATTAGACGTTCTATAACCAAAAGGATTCATATCTTCTCCGCGATTTCTTATAGATAACGCGTTTATTTCGTTTCTATCGACACAAGTCCTTGACAAAAGTTTGATGCAAACAAAAATTGAAAAACAACATATTTACTATTCGTGTAAATTCTGTATTTATTTTTTAGTACCTACCCAACATTATCAAGCAAGTTAAAGTAGATATGTTGTGCAAATTTATTTTCATTTGTCTTTTATAAGGTAAAATAATAAAATAAAATAAAAATTCTAATTTATATATATGAATAAACAAAATTATTAAAAATCATTCCTTCAATGCATAATCAAAATCAATTACTAATAATTTTATTTTATAATACAATTTCTAGTTGTAAATATTGTAAATTTTTTAGTAGAAAAGTTTTAAACACCATACAAATTTATTTTTCTTTTGTCAGTAAAATAACCTGCTAGATTCCTTTTACACCAGTAAAAATACCGCAACACCCTCTTTTCACATCATGAGATCACAAAAAAAGAGTTAATAGAAATGCCGACTTTCTTGTATATAAATTTTGATACTTAGTCAAGTTTGGGTGTAAGACCCATCTCTTAGATTTAAAAGTAATATAGGTATTTTTCATTTTAATCATATGCATGCGTGTGTAGAATTAGAAGATAGTTAATATTTCGTAAAAATTACAAGCTTATTTTAGTAATATGATTTGCTAAGGAGAAATTTTGAGATATACATATTAATAATGCGTTGGTTTAATCTTAAAATTAATAATTAAAGGTTGATTTTTGATCTTATTATTAAAGGTATTAATACTTATAAAAGTAAAGTTGAAAGTGTTGTATTGTAAAAAGTAGGTAGATATATATAGAAAAAGCGTCGATATTTTGAAAAAAGTATCAATACATTAAGTGAAAATATCAATACTTTAAGACAATAAGGTTGATACTTAGTTGCTCTAAGAAGAAAGGTCGACATTTATTGAAAGTATATCGATACCAAGTAATTAGTAAATAAAAATATCAATACTTAATGGTCACATATCAATACATTGAAGCGGATAAATTTATATTGATATACTAAAAGTTTTAGAGAGTTGAAAAATAATTACAGTCTGAACTAAATTGATACTTGAAAAAAAAATATTGATACTTAAATAAAAGTATTTATACATTCAAGATAAATATCGATATTTTTAAATTGGAAAGTAGATTCCAAAGAGTAAGAAGAGAGGAATGATGAAATAGGTTTATACTTTGAGATATAGTATCGATACTCAAGAAAAAGTATCGATATATTAGAGTAATATATTATTTCAGATTTATTAGGAACCAAAATATTTCGACTGTAAAATCATAATTTTACCCTTTTTTAGAGTTTTTTTTTCCGTTCAATTCTTCAAAGACAAAGTGATAAATGTACAAACCACTATAAATAAAGGTTAATAATAAGAATAAACCATTTTTTCTTTATCATTTTCTTTTCCCTCTACATCAGTATCCTCTCATTTTTCTCTTTGAGAAATCGACAATATATTCTCCTATTTTCTGTGATTTCTTTGATTAATCTCAGATATTTCACTTACAACAACTTTTAATCAACACTCTCAAGCTTTTAAAAAACTTCTTTTAATAATTTGTAGAAGAGATCAACAAAAGAAAAATGTAGTGCTTGGAGATAAATTGAGAATTTTATATTTTGAGGATTTCAGTGAGATCAAAGTATATTATAGAGTTGAGGTAAGCTTTTTAAAGTATTTTAAAACTTTGGTTTATAATTATTAATAACTTATGAAATGGTTTTTACTGTCATATAAAAATTCATGAATGATGGTGTAAGAGAGTTAAGATTAAGTTAAAAAATAATATTTTATGAGTTAGAATGAACTAGTTAAAAGTATATTTTTATGAATCTATATGTGTTTTAGTATAATGGGTATGTGGGGAGATAGATGAGTACGTTTAAAGAACTGTGAATAAATGGTATAGATGAAAATGTGATGTATAAGTTGATGAGTAGAATTATTTTATTTTCTCTACCTTCGTAAAAGTTTTGTTATAAACAATTAAAAATTTCGTATGCATTAAGATGGTAAAATTATTTTATCTATATAATTTGAGATATTTTGGGAGACGATAGATATATTATTGTTATGAAAAGTATGAGAAGGTTTCACTTGTTTGTAGTATAATTATGTATTTTGTGATTTTATTAATTTATAATATTTATAATTTTTCTTATGATAACTTATTATATTTGTATTGATTTAATTATGAGGTCAGAGGTCAATTATGATATTTTTATCTTGATATTGTCTTATAAATTTTGATGATATGCGTATTTGTGATATTGAATTTTATTATTTTCATATATTATTGAGTTTAAGTTGATTTTGATTGGAGAGTTAATTGTTATAAATTTGATTTAATTTATGACATTGACGTTAAAAAGATCATAGTTATAAAGGTTAAAATTATAGTTATAGAGTTAAATAACCTAAGATAAATTGAGACAGTGGCTATCCAATACGAGTGGTGTATCGACAGGACTGGTATAAAAGAAGTGATAATTTCATTAGTGATAGAGTGACTCGCTTTACAGAAATATAGAGTATAATCGTGTATCAATTCACAGACTATTATATACTAACGTTAGTTGTAATGCTGATTTTTTTATAATAAACTATACATTCATTTATTTACCATATAAACTAAATTTTATTAAATATTTTATTATTTTAATTATATAAAAAATTTACTAATGATTTGAATTTACTCTGAACCAGAGTAAACGTAAAAAAAAAAAAATGCTTACATAATGATTTTGATACTAGTTTGATTTTTATTAAATAAATTAATTTTATAAAATTTTTGAACATTTTTCTAACTTTTTTTTTTTAAGTACTTTATATATTTATTTATATTCTGTATTCACTTACGAAATAAACTCTCGTATACTCGCCTCTTCACACTTTAGTTTATGATATTTGTAAATAAAGTAAAAAATTAGTTAGAGATAAAAATTATTTCTCAAAGGTTTAGAAATCGCAAATATATTTTTTGTTCTTGACTTATTTTCTTATGGAGTCCATAAGATATTGTATAATATTTCGATTGATTGATTTTTTACTTTAACGACATTAGTTAATTCTAATTGTATTTTGAGAATTTCTTATTATTTAAAATTTTATAAATGTTTTATGATCAAAAAATAATAATATATAAATCCTTGCGAACTCTTATATCATGATTCTAATCTATAAAATCGTAATACGAAAATATTCGATAGTTGTCACTTGTAGGACCTGGTTCGAAATGTGACATTAGAATTTAATAAAATATAATAAAATTTGAGCTAAAAGGAGAGAGAAATTAAAAAAATATCTCTAGTAATTTTATTTGTTATACGTGTAGGTCATTAAAAAAAAATATAAATGGCATTTGTCAAAGAATTTGTGTGCTTGTATTTTATAATTATTACCTATTATAATAAATCTTATCTTAAACCTTACCTTAAATGTGATATGACAGTATATATTGACCTAAAAATTGTATGATCTTTTTTATGTCGTCTTTACTTTTAAGCTGAATTTTGTATGGAGGCTGAGGCTAAGTTCGAGCCCTTTAAATTTAACTTAATTTAAAATTTTAAAAATAAAAATAAAATAAATTTTTTTATAAATTTAAATTATAAAATAAAAGTAAATTCATAATTATTTGTGAATATAAAATAAAAATATTTCAATTTTAATTTAATAATTTTTTATGAATATAAAATAAAAATATTTTAAATTTAATTTTTAAAAAATAAATTATAAATTATTTTAGTATAAAGTATTATAAAATAATTTATAATTTATAATTTACATTTATATTTAATAAATTTTTTAAAAGTATTCATGAATATAAAATTATAAATTAAATTTTTTATAGTGTAAAGTATTTTGATCATTCAATAATTTAAATAAAATATATAATTTATTTTTATTTAATTTTTAAAATAAAATAAAATAATATTTTTATATATTTAAATTATAAAATAAAAATAAATTTATAAATTTTTATGAATATAAAATAAAAATATTTTAAATTTAATTTTAAAATTAATTTATATATTTTTATATAAAGTATTATAAATTAAATTATTAAAATTTAAAATTAAATTTAAAATATTTTTCTAATTTTAATTTAAGAGTTTATAAGATAAATTTCAGGAATTTATATAATAAAAAATAAGAATTGATATGGTAAAAGTATATATTTTTATTTTTAATGAAGAAATTTATGTTATTTTTATCAATTATAAAAAAAATATTTATTATAAATATTTTAATAAAGAATAAGTGATATTTTAAAAAATTATAAATTTTTATATTAAAAAATAAATATTATTTTAAAAAATTATAAAAAAATATTTGTAATTCTTCCTTCATTTCATTTATATATAGAGAAAAACAAATATTTTGCATTGTGACCATGACGGTTGTCTTTAATTGACATTTGACGTTACGGTGAAGAATACGATAAGAATTTTATTTTTACGTTGTCAAAGCCTTTTTTCGGTAGATTCTTCAAGCTTATTGCTATCTCTTTGCTTTTCCAGAGTAATAATTACTTTGTCACGAGTACCTTTTTTATGTTTTAACTGTATTCGTACTGTACAAGTAAACGTTCACCTCGTTATGCTTTTCGATTCTGTGAAATGAGAGTTTCTTTTCTATATTTATTGGATCTTATTACTATGACTTGTAACCTATTACTCAAGATAGTTTAGTAGAAGATTTAAGCTATAGTATTTCACAAATGTAGAGTTCTTTTTTTTTCTTTTAAATTAAATCATTGTCTAATGGAATATAAACGAGAGAGTAAGAGCAAAAGGGGCTTTGAGAATCAAACATTATCCGAAGGAAATAAAGAGGAGGAGGCAAATTGAAGGATGTTTTTCTTGGAGACACATTGTGGGTTCTAGTTGTAAATTGTAAGTAACTAGGGAGGCATTAACTTTGTGCTATTAGGACCATAGGCTGCAACTCATGTCTTGTATGTTCATTTTATTGGATCACTTGAATGGTATTTAGAGTCTATTCTTGTGTGGACGGTTTGCTTTTGATAAATTTGTAATACTTATTGTTTAGAAAATTCTAAGAAATTCCATTGACCTTCATTTAACATATTTGTTGTCTTAGTTAGCATATGCAACTTTTAAATCAAGTGTTGCACTTAAGTGTTATATCTCAAATAGCATGCCTAGTAAATGGTTGAAAAGTATACAGTCTTTTAGACAGTTTCCAATCTTCAAATTATTTGAGGATGAAAAATAATCACAACTTATTAATTTTATACATTTTTGGAAGAGTCTTGACATATTATTTTTGATAGTCTTGTATAATTAGCTTGGAATAAAATTTTCATGCTAAAAATCCTTTAAATTAATGTTCAAGGATCATCTCTTAGAAAAGGATATGGTAGCTCTTCTATGTGAGACCTCTTAGATTTATTTAGCTATAGACTTATATAGGTTATTCTTTGGCCTTCATTCTCCTTTTTCAATGGTTAATTTAGATCTTTGTGCTTTAGTGAACATAATTATTTATAATTTTCCAATTTGAACTTGTCAGAATTTGTTAAGGCTAGCGTGTAGAAAACTTTCCAAACATCAAAGATGTTCTTAAGTTTTAGTTTTTGTTACTTGTGTGTTGTCAAAGGACTTTAAATTGCTGACATGCTTTCATGGTGGAAGCAAACGTAAATTTTGGCAAGGCTTGTTGGACTTGTTAAGAATTTTACTTTACGCCTTAATGATTTTCATCTTTCTTCTTCTTTGAAAGAATCATCGATTGCCTTGTGATTTAGTCTACTATGTGTTGAGCTATCTTTGTGCCAAATGATTTATGACAGGGACAAGCTGCACCCCAAATATAAACTTGTTTACCTACATCTGTACTAATTCTTTTATCAGTGTTTGAGACCCTTATTGATATATGAGTTATATAAAATAAATTTTGAGAAATAGAATTTGCACATAGAATGACAATATGCAGTTGTCTTCTTTTCCTCTATTAGCTTTGCAATACATGCCTAATTGGACCCATGACACTGCTTCTGGAGAGCTATTGCCATTGGGCTTAAGAACATTTGTGACATGTGAAGACTAATTTTGCTTATGTTGAATCTGTTACTGATAAAAGATGCATCAAGTAGAAAAAATTACAAATACTATATGGCTTAGTTGCTAACTTTCAATGCTTTAGAATATTTTATTCAGATTCTACAACTGTACAGGACATATTGTGACATAAATGACTTGGCTACATAACAAATACTTTATGGTTTAACTACTTTAATTTTGGTTGGCTTTAGACTATAGTTGACCGTATAAATTGTTATAACTTGAAAAGTTCATTTATGTGTATTGGTGGTCTTTTACGAAATTTAGAATGTGGTTATTAATGCATAACATGTTTCATGTTATTTCTCCCTTTCATCTTAATGGGAATCAAGATAGTACACTAAGAAGTTTAAGTGATTCCTTACACATTCATGGAGGATCAATGATAAGAGTTAAGACTAAAGCCATAAGTAAAGCAATAAATGGGTTTGTTATAGCATTAAGAAATAGAATAAAAGCATAACATTTAAGTAATAATGTAAAAAGGTTGATTAATTTGATTTAAGCCCACGAGTCAAATTAAAATGGATATTTTAAGCATTTTAAAGTGGATTGGATCATTCAATTATGAGTTTATTTGGACTTCCAAACATTAAATCCAAGTTAGAGAAGAAAATTCGAATTTGGACCCAAATTTGGATTTGAGTAGTTGGTAGTATTTAAACCATATTTTGACTAATATGACTCAAATTAGGATGATTCAATTGCTACAGAAAGTTAAGAAATAGAGTTATAACTTTTATTTTCATATGGTAGACAAATTTTGTGAATTTAGGCACCAAAAGTATGAGTAAAAATTTCAAACCCTAATTTAAATAACTGACGATGATTGGCTCGTAACTTGACTTCTAAAGTTCATATTGATTGATTTAAAAGCCTATAAAAAGTTAAAAAATTTATCTACAACTTTATTATTTTAATGGGAGACAAATTAGTCCAACTTTGATTCTTTTTTAATAATTTAAATTCGGTACATATGAGAAGCTAGTCTTAAAAGCTATATAATTTTAAATTTTTTTTAGCATTCAATGTTGAATTTTTAACCCTTCTATATATATATAAATGGAAGACTATTTTTCGGTTAGAGAGAGAGAACTTTGATGAATTGTATGAGTATTTTGAGAGCTTCCTCTCTTTATTATTTATAAGAACTAATACAACTTATCAAGGTTTTTTTTTATAATCTTATGGGATGCAAATTTGACTTATCATTCATAAATCTCTTTTTGAGTGTGGCATCATTATTTTTACCATTGTTATACTTCTAGTTTTGTGTTTGATTAAATTTTTAGGTCTCACGTTTAATATACCTTAGATTTTGAAATTATTCTAAATATTTGGATCAAGGTTATATTCTTATAAGCTGATGTAGCCTCTTTGGAATTATAATCATCAATATCGATTGTGGGTCTCTTGCAAATTAATGAGTTCGCATCATTTGGCATCAGAGCTCAGATTCTAAGCCAAGTTAATCTATCCTTTCAATAATTTCTTATTTCTTGCGATGTTTTTGATTTTTCCTTCAGTTTTCTGGTATTCTCTATAATTTAAGTTTGCTGCAATATTAGTTCTTAGCCCAAATTCATTTTAAGCTTGCTGTGTTCTTATTATAATAATTTCTTTATTGTTTGAGTAGGAAAGAAAAAAAAATCAAAAGAAAAATTTGAAAAAAAATTCTAAAAAAAAAAAGAAATCTAAAAAAAATGATTGATTTCTTGAAAGAAAGAAGCATTTGTTGAATCAATTTTCTCAAGTTGGTAACTGTTTGAATTGTCGCATGTTGATTAGTTTCGATTCTATAATCACTAGTTTTATCATACTTGACGAGTTCAAATTATTGTGTTGATTTCTTACAAATTGAAAATTTTGATTGTGTGAGTAAAGAACTAAAGAGGAAAGTAAGCATTTATTTGACCAATTTGTGTGTACACACAAGCGTCGAGTGTTAACATGTGAGAGAGTACAGCGAGATTTGTTTATACGAACCTTTTTTTGTAGGTCACAAATATGACATCTAGTAGAGAGAAGAGTGAAATAGAGGAAGAAAGGATGGATGAATCATTCATACTCAAAGCAATATAGTAGCATTTAAGAGAATGAACTTTTATGTTTGGGGAGATTAGAGATAAAATAAATGAATATGAGGCTGCAATAGCAAAAATATAAAGAAGGCAACAGCCTATAACACGTACTAGGCCTAGAGAGGATATTGAAGATGAACATAATAGAGATGTTAGAGATGAATTTTTTGACAATGATCTGTCAAGTGTGGGTATAAATAGGTTTAACAGAGGAAAAGGTGGACATAGAGGTAGAGTTTATAAAAGAAATAGGAATTTTGACAAAAGAGAGGATAGGGTTGATAAAGATTTGAAGAGTATCAAACTAAAGGTACTTTCGTTTCAAGGAAGAAATGATCCAGATGTTTATCTAGAATGGGAAAGAAAATTAGAGTTAGTTTTTAATTGCCATTGTTATTTGGAGGAGGATAAGGTTAAGCTAGCTGTGGTTGAGTTCATCAACTATGCAGTCATTTGGTGGGATAAATTAGTGATCAATAAGCAAAGAAATAGAAAGAAACCAATACAAACTTGGGAGGAGTTGAAGTCAGTTATGAGAAAATAGTTCATTCCAAGTTTCTATTACCAAAAGTTGTATCAATGACTGCAAGGGTTAACACAGGGGTTTAAAAGTATGGAGGACTATCACAAGAAGATGAAAATTGCTATGATTAAAGTCAATAATAGATGATAGAGAAGCTACTATGGCTAAATTTTTATAAGGATTAAATTAAGATATTACAAATATGGTAGAGTTGCAGCATTATCTGAAGATGAAAGACGTGGTACATACAACTATGAAAGTAAAAAGGCAACTCAAGAGAAAGAATATTTCTAATAGATATGGGCAAAATTCAAGATTTTCATCATCTTAGAAACTGAACTAAAATAAAAGAGAAGAAAAACATACACTTAAGCCTAAGTTTAAAATGCCTAAAGCAAAAGAGGTGAGAGGTAGTAATGAGAAAGAAAAATCTGATTCCACTAATCTTAATCGAGATATTAAGTGTTTTCGGTGTTTGGAAAGAAGGCACATATCATCTCAATGTCCTAACAAACGTACCATAATTTTGAGAGAATATGGTGCTATTAAAACTGAAGGAGAAACTGAGGTGGAGTTTATGCCATCGTTGGAGGATGATGAAGATGAAATTAAATATCCAGTAAATGGTAAATTACTTGTGGCATATAGAGTTTTAAATTTACAAGTAAAAGAGGAGGATGGAATATAACGTGAGAACATATTCCACATAAGATGCCATGTCCAAGACAATATATGTAGTTTAATTATTGATGGTAGTAGTTATACTAATGTTGCTAGCATAGAAATGGTGGAAAAATTAAATTTACCTACCATGAAGTATCCTAAACCATATAAATTGCAATGGTTGAATGATTGTGTTAAGGTAAAGGTAAATAAATAAGCCTTATTATCATTTTTTATTGGCAGATATAAGGATGAGATTCTTTGTAATGTAATGCTGATGCAAGCTGATCACTTGTTACTAAGGAGGCCGTGGCAATATGATAGACATGTGACATATGATGGTTATAAAAAACATTATTCATTTATATAAGATGGAAAACTAGTCACTTTAGTTCCTTTGAGCCCTAGACAAGTCTACCTAGATTAAATAAGAGTTCAAAATGAAAGTGAGCTGAAAAAGAGAGAGAGAGAAGGTGAGAACAAACACAATAGCAAGAAAATGTGTGATATTGAGAAGAAAAATATTGAGAAAGAGATTGTTAAAAGAAACGAGAGAAAATCAGTGAATGCATTTGCAAAAATGAGTAATATGAGGGCAGCCTATATTGCTAGGCAATCTATGATTTTGCTTCTTTACAAAAAAGCTTTCTTTAACACTAACGAACTTGACAACTCTTTGCCTAGTATTGTGAAATCTCTTTTATAGGACTTCAAAGATGTGTTTCTCGAGAAGCCAAGTAGATTGCCACCAATCAAAGGTATCGAGCATTAAATTGATTTCATTTCTGAAGCACCTATTCCAAATTAACCAGCCTATAGAAGTAATTCTGAAGAGACAAAGAAATTACAAAGACAAGTCAAAGAATTAATAAAAAGGTGATACATAAGGGAAAGCATGAGCTCGTGTGTTGTTTCAATGCTTTTAATGCCTAAAAGGGATGATATGTGGAGAATGTGCGTTGACTGTTGAGCGCATCAATAACAGTGCCTACAAGCTTGACTTGCCCAATTTAAGGACAAATCCTTTTGAAGAGAAAGAAGATGATGAAAATCAAGATAGCACACCAAGAAGTTCAAGTGATCTCTTACACATTAATAGAGGACCAATAACAAGAGCTAAGACTGAGCCATAAGTGGAGCAATAAATGGGTTGATTATAGTATCAACGAATGGAATAGAAGCACAACCTTTAAGTATTGATGCAAAAGAGTTAATTAATTTGATTCAAACCCATAAATTAAATTAAGATAGACATTTTAAGCTTTGTAAAGTGGGCTAAATCATTCAATTCTAAGTTTATTTGGGCCTCTAAATATTAAATCCAATTTTAAAAAAAAATTTGGATTTGGATCCAAATTTGAATTTGAGTGGTTAGTAGTATTTAAATCATACTTTCACTAATATGATTTGGATTGAAATTATTCAAATTGCTACATAAAGCTAAAAAATAGAGCTACAACTTTTCTTTTCACATGGTAGACAAATTCCGTGAATTTAGGTTTCAAAAGTACGAGTAAAAATTTCAAACCCTAATTTAAACGGCTGACGATAATTGACTCGTATCTTGACTTCTAGAGCTCATATTGATTTGATTCAAAAGTTTATAAAAAGCTAAAGGATTTATCTATAACTTTGTTGTTTTGATAGAAGACAAATTAGCCCAATTTTAGTTCTTTTTTGCTAATTTAAATTTGATACATATGATAAGCTAGGCTTGAAAACTGTGTAATTTTAATTTTTTTAGCGTCCAATGTTGAATTTTTAACCCTTTCATATTTCTATAAATGGAAGATTATTTTTAAGTTAGAAGAATAAAAATTTGATGAATTGTATGAGATTTTAAGAGCTTCCTCTCTTTATTCTTTGTAAGAACTAATAGAACTTATCGAATTTTTTTTTTTTTAATTTTGTGGCATTCAAATTTGACTTATCACTCACGAATCTCTTTCTGAGTGTAGCGTCATCATTTTCACCATTGTTAAACCTCTGCTTCTGTGTTTAATTAAATTCTTAAGTCTCGAGTTTAATATACCTTAAGTTTTGGAATTATTTTAAATATTTGGATCAAGATTCTATCTTTATAATCTGATTTAGCTTTTCTAGAGTTATCGATTGTGATTATGGGTCTCTTAGAAATCAACCAGATTCGCATCACATCTGCTCATTTATCTTTCTCTTTCATTATACAAGGCCCTCTGAAGAATGCAATTGACTGGGCATCTAGACCACCAAATGTTTGGGCCAACAACGCTGCTGCCATTGTAAGTAGTGGTGGAAGTTTTGGGAGGGGAACGGGCACAATATCACCTTCGCCAAATTGGAGTTTATCTTGACCTCCATTTCATCAATAAATCGGAGTTTTA
>JAWDEX010000009.1:6092971-6104868 GCA_035221805.1 Trichilia hirta
TGAAACATAAATTTTATTATTTTTTTAAAATATAAATTTTATGCATTTTATATAATTTTTAATAATAATTTTATATAATTTTTAAAATTTTTATACTTCCATAAAAGTTTAGATTACAGTAATAATTATTTCGTAAAAAAAGATAAAAGACAAAATCTTGTGACAACTTTTAAATTTTACAACTAATTTTTTTTTATTACAAACACGCTGCTTAATATTATTAAAATAAAGTAATTAATCTATAATTTTAGACATTGCATCGAGAAGTATTAAATAGATTAACTTATTTAATACATTTAATAATAAAAATAAACCTAAAATACTTATAAATTAATAAACAAATGAAACCCAAGTATCAATCAAGTATATTCCGTGTATGCATGTGACTAAAACTACCAAGTTGTTAAGTTCATAAATTGAGACAAATACAAAAAATTAAGAATAATATTTAAATTATACGTATTGTCGTTATTATACTTTTAAATTGAATATGACAACTCATTTTGTTATGTTCACTTGCAAGTATTACATTTAATTTGTAAATCTCCTACCAATTAGTCGGTGCTCACTAAGTTCTTTTATTTTTTGATTTTGGTTTTATTAACAAATCTTTTTATCAAATGGTTTGATTTTTATGGTACCTCTTAATAATTGTAATCTAAAATTTTCAAAAACTTTATTAAAATTAACTAAAAATTCATATAAATATAAAGTTTTTGGAGTTCACATTCTTTTATTTTCGTGTTCAAATGAAGATGACAACAATTTTTGTTACATATATTCATAGGTTCTATTTTGCTACAATTATATGTATTTTAAACTATTTTAATGATTATATACTGCATTTATGAATATTAAAAGATAATTTAATTTTTTATTTTAATAAACTAATCTTATTAATTTTTTTAATAAAATAGTTTTACACCACTAATTTTTTTAATGGTCAAATTTGATCAAAAACTTAAATGACATAATAAGTAACTTATACGATATATTTTTAGAACATTTGATTTTTGAGTTTCTTTTCACACGCAAGAACTCAATTAATAATAATAGTTCATGAAATGATCTTTTTATTTGTTTTGTTTCTGTCGACGCGGCTGCGAATGGCAATGATTATGGAAGATATTTTGTTGGGTTTATGCTTTCTAATTTGCACAACCATGTATGGTTCGTCAATTGAGGATAAAATTGTAACTTCGCTATATAAACAGAGCTTGTTATGCAAATATCTGGTTAAAGAGATGAGGATTCTTTATCTACCCTCCGAAAGGTCCCAAGTTCTAACTCTCTGTTTTTTTTTTTTTTTACATTTTATTTTTATGAAAGTATTAAATTTTTGTAACTATAATAT
The DNA here is from genome assembly GCA_035221805.1 of Trichilia hirta. Taxonomy (NCBI): domain Eukaryota; kingdom Viridiplantae; phylum Streptophyta; class Magnoliopsida; order Sapindales; family Meliaceae; genus Trichilia; species Trichilia hirta. The sequence continues at coordinate 6,094,326 of JAWDEX010000009.1, forward strand.
GTATTTTATTATGGTCATTTATCTTATATTAAAAATTTATAAAAATAAAATATATAATAATGTTTTAATATTAATAGATTAATCGATATAAACAAATTTTGCATAGCATTATTATTTTTTATAAATTGAAAATTACAAGTACAATATTCGAGATTACAACATTTTACCGATATGTGTTAATTACCACTTCTTCCAGCTTTCGTCTTTTCGACCTCTCCCTTTAATTGTATCCATGGTCTCCTATTATTCTGCCATCCAATCAGCTTCTGTCCAGATATCCTAATTCTTAGTCAATATACATTAGACAAGTTGCAGGTTTTGCGAAGAGAGAAGAAGACTAGCTAACTTTCAAACAGAGATGGAGCCAATGTTAGCACCACAGGCAGCAATAAAAGTCGCAGCTCTTTGCGGCTCCCTTCGGAAAGGTTCATTCAATCGCGGACTCCTTCGTTGCGGTAATCTTACCTATCTTCAAATTTCTTTTATTTTAATCTTTATCTCATCTGGGTTTTGGTTCTTCTGACATTTGCCTGTGGGTTTCTTTATTTTTTAATTTATTGAATGTAGCTATTGAATTAACCAAAAAGTCAGTAAAGGGCTTGGAAATACGGTTCGTTGATATATCGCCATTGCCGATGCTCAACACGGATCTGGAGGTCGATGGAACTTATCCCCCCGTTGTTGAAGCTTTTCGTCAGCAGATTCTTCAAGCTGATTGCTATCTCTTCGCTTCCCCGGAGTATAATTACTCTGTCACGGGTACCCTCTTTGCATTTTTACTGTATTTATACTGCACAAGCAAATGTTCACCATTTTATGCTTTTGGATTCTGTGAAATGGGAGTTTCTTTTCTATATTAATTGGATCTTATTACTATGACTTGTAAACAATTACTCAAGACGGTTTGTAGAAGATTTAAGTTGCAGAATATGACAAATGTAGAGATTTTTTTTTTATTAGAATTAGATCATTGTCCATTGGAATATAAATGAGACTGTGAGAGCAAAAGGGGGTATTGAGAATCAAAAATTATCCAAAGGAAATAAAGAGGAGGCGGCAAATTGAAGGATGTTTTTCTTGGAGATACATTGTGGGTTCTAGTTGTAATTTGTAAGTAATGGGTTAGGCATTAACTTTGTCCTATTAGGACGCTGCAACTCACGTCCTGTATGTTCATTTTAATTTTTATTGTATCACTTGAATGGCATTTGGAATAGATTCTCGTGTGGACGGCTTCCTTTTGATCAATTTGTACAATTTATTCTTGAGAAAATTGTAAGAAATTCCATTGACCTTCAATTGGCATATATGTTGTCTCAGTTAGCATAGGCACTAGTGTTATGTGTCTCAGATAAACTTGCCTGGTAAATAGTTGATAAGTAACAGTCTGTCGGACAGTTTTCAATAATTAAATTCTTTAGGGATGAAAAATAATCATAACTTTTTAATTTTATACATTTTTGGAAGAAACTTGACATATTATTTTTGATGGACTTATATAATTAGATTGGAATAAAATTTCTATGTTGAAAATCTCGTAAATTAATGTTCAAGGACCATCTCCAGGAAAATATATTATAGCTCTGTCGTGTGAAGCCTCTCAGATCTATTTAGCTGCAGATTCATCTAGGCCACTCTTCGTTTGTTGTCCTCCTTTTTGATGGTTAATTTAGATCTCTGTGCTTCAGTGAACACGTGAAAATAATTATTTGTCATTTACCAATTTAAACTTGTCAGAAATTGTTGAGGCTATCATGTAGAAAATTTTCCAAATATCAAATATGTTCTTGATTTTAAGTTTTGGTTGCTTATGTGTTGTCAAAAGATTTCAAATTGCTGACAAGCTTACGGTGGGAGCAAACGTGAATTTTAGCAATGCTTATTAGACATGTTAAGAATTTTGCTTTTATGCCTTTCGTGATTTTCATCTTTTTTCTTCTTTTGTAAGAAGCATTGACTGCCTTCTGATTCAGTCTATTATGTGTTCAACTATCTTTGTGCCAAATGGTTTATGACAAGGACTAGCTGCAATCCAAATATGAGTGTGTTTACTTCTTAGTCGTACATCTGTACTAGTTCTTCTACCATGGTTTGAGACCCCTGTTGACATATGAGTTATAAGAAATATTTTGAGAATTGTAAGTTGAGGATCCAGCTTTAAGTTGCACTATAGAGTGACAATATGCACTTATCTTCTTTTCCTCCATCAGATTTGCAATACACACCTAAGTTGGACCCATGACACTGCTTCTTATAGAGAGCAATTGCCATTGGGCATATGAGCATTGACGCCATTTAAAGACTAATTTTTTAATGCTGTAGCTGCTGCTGATAAAAGACACATCAAGTAAAAAAAGTTGTAAATACTACATGGCTTAGTTGCAAACTTTCAATGCATAGAATATTTTATTCAGATTCTAGTGCTCATGTACAGGACTTAATTTGACACATGTGACTAGGCTAGATCTCAAGTACTTTATTGTTTAGCTGCTTTAGTTTTAGTTGACTTTAGACTAGAGCTGATCATGTAAACTTGTATAACTTGAAAAATTCATTTCTGTGTATTGGGGGTCTTTTAAAAAATTTAGAATGTGGCTATTGATGTATAACACGTTTCATGTTATTTCTCTGCTTCCATCCACTCATTCCACTTTCTCCTTCATTCTACAAGGCCCTCTAAAGAATGCAATTGACTGGGCATCTAGACCGCCAAATGTTTGGGCTGATAAAGCCGCTGCCATTGTAAGTGCTGGCGGAAGTTTTGGTGGGGGACGAGCACAATATCACCTTCGCCAAATTGGAGTTTATCTTGACCTCCATTTCATCAATAAACCGGAGTTTTACTTGAACGCATTCCAACCTCCTGCAAAGTTTGATAGCGATGGCAACTTGATTCACGAAGAATCCAAGGAAAGGATAAAAGAAGTTCTTCTTTCCCTAAAAGCATTTACCTTACGACTCCAAGGTAAGTGCTGAATTAATGTATATTAGAGCTCTGTCAAACTTTGATTCTTCATCCTTTGGCCAAAATTTGATGTGTGATTGGAAACTATAATTCATGGGCTGATATGGTATCACTCAGACCTTTGTGTTCTTTCTGCTTTGACCAATGCGATGCTTCTATTTCTCACAAATAATTCTGCCACCTTTCTGCTCTATATTACTTCTGTTTTTGTTACCAATTTGTCATTTAAATTTCCTTTCTACGTTGTTCGACTTTCATTTCTACAGAATAATAGTCTGTGAAGCTGAAGGAACTTTGCGGACTTAATGTTTTTGCATTGAACATGGCTCATTGTGAAAAGGTAGAATGATTGTTCTAGGATGGAAATCCTCCGCTGAACGTTTACTTTAAGAAGTTCAATAATGAAACATATGAGTTGGATGTGATTCGGTAGCCGAAAAAAACCTACTGTTTATGCAGCTTATAACTTGCATAAACACAAACACATTGGGGCTTGTCTTCTGTAACTGTTAAGTTGAGCGTGCCAGAGAGAATCATAGGGACTAAATTTAAATATACAAGGCCTTCTTAGATGTAGTTTGTTTATGTGAGTTTAGACATACATTCATCTACTGGCTATTTGTAATTCGATTCTTAAAATATTTTAAGATAGTATATGACGCTCAAATCTCGTCAATATTCAAAATAAAGAGAAATTTGGTAATTATTTATGTGATATTAAATTTAAAAAGAATAATAATGCAGCGCATGATTTTTTTTTAAGGCTAAGTACCATAGTGACTACCAAGTCAGTATGAGTAGTATTGTATTCACATCATGATGGATGACATAGAATTGAAGTCTTATTAGCCTAATTAGTTAAAGAGGAGGTGTATAAATAATCTTCTTTTTTTTTTTAATTCTTTTTGGCAAGTTATAGATTCTTGTATACTTCATAAAATTAGTAGTAGATCTGCTTAGTTTTCTCTCAATTTCCAATTATGTGATCTTTTATGAACACCAAACATACTACAAATGGGTTTATTCGGACCAATTTATATGTAGCAACAAATTGGTTTGTATGGTGATTTTCAAATTTTTCATAGGTTAAAAGTGTAAAAGTGTTTGGAATAAAATGGAAAACTAAACCTGGTAGGAATATGATGTGTTTTAAAAGTGGCGAATGAATGAAGAAAAAGGTCGAGTCGTCTCGGCAAGAATGACGGCATTCCAAATCATCTTCTTCGTGATTCATAATTATTGCAAAGTAGCAACTGCATTTTTCTTACTGACCAAGGGCACGTTGCTTGCAACAGCCAACAGCTGCTGCAGCGCCGCCTAATTTCTGAACATTACGGTTGTCAAGTCCGAAGACAGAAGACTTCAGTGGGATCATAACATCTCGGTCCCCAATTCTTTTTTTTTTATTACAATTAGTACATTGTTTATCTATATATGTCAAATAAGTCCCTTAGCTCTTTGAAAACCGTAAACATTAAAACAGGGAGAGTTTGTATAGAACAATAATTCCTGCGTGACGTTTTCTTCCTTCCACGCCATAAATTTTGATGCCCAACCCTAAACAGTCCCTTGTACTTTCCTCGGGATCAATCGAAATGCAGTTCAGGAAAATGGTACATGACAAGAAGAGTGCAAGAAATTGTTGAATTTGAATTCCACTCTGCTCTTGCATGATCATCATGGCTTGCAGTAATGTTGCCCTGGAATCATCACATTTCATTCAACCCTATCCATCGCACCGATGGGAATAGTAATGTTAACAATTATTATGGCACACGCAAGGCAATAAAGGCTGCCCAATTCCATCAGTGACGTCATTTTCAGTACATATTAAGAAAAAAAATTGAAATTAAAGAAATAAAAATATTTCATTAATCATTCATTTTTCCAAGCCATTAACACTCAATTAAATAGGTTACAAAAAACGAAGAAAACATTCAGCGAGTTTAATTGTAAAATATTTGGAATTATGTCTTTGAATCCAGCAATAGTTCATTGGTATCTATTGTTTACTAAACAACTCTTAATTATCAATTATAGACAATAATTTTATTTTTCAAGAGATGAAATTAAAAATTATAATATCTAAATCTCAAATATAATTAACATTTATAAAACTTTTTAATTTTTATTTTATAAATTTTGACTAAAATAACAACTGTTCTACAAATTATTTTTTTTTTTTTATAATCAAACTTTAATTCTAATAAAATATTTTCAAATGTATTAAAAATGCACCGTGAAATAAATATTTTTCACCTAATTTTTCTATCAAAAGAATTTTATGCATGATTAAGTCCAAACTTAAAAGTATTTAAATAAAATTTATTCAATAAATACACAATATTTTAAATATTATTAATATCACAGTTTTATAAAAAATATAAACAAAATTATGATTAAACTACATCTAATTTTAAATTGACAATCACTAAACTCTTTTTTACTATTACTACTACTAACAACAAGCCTTTACTTAACCATTTAGGTTTGATATCAATGAGTTCAATTAATACATTATGCAAAATTGAACTAAAATTGGATAACATTAAATTTTCAGTAAATTCTAGTCGTGTATGGTCCACGCCTATTCTCCATGGATGTTACTTGTCTACAATGAAAATGAACTTAAAAAAAAAAAAAAATCATTTTGTATTTTGTCCCCATAAATGATAAATCTCTAATATAATATAGGGGAGACAAAATGTCATTTCTCTAACACGACGTTAACACAAAAATAGGACACAAAGCGTCGACTTGGTAATAAATGCTGATTGATACAACGTTATTGGAGTAGTAGGGGCTTGTAATTTTGTAATGTTGTATGTATGTCAATGTGTGTATACCCATCAACAATAATTTGTCCAATATATAAATATTGTCTCTTCCAACCTAAATAGTTTTAAAAACATCTAAGTCATCAATTAGTTTTAAATAAATTACAACTTATTATTATTAAGATTGTTGTATAAGTGTTGTGCGGTCCGAGGTGTCTTTTTTCTCAGCCTGCCGTCTCTGATCGAACAAAATTTTATTGGTAGTCGTTCATCAATATTTATGGTGGGTATCCACACATGGCAGCAAGTTTTATGGGGAACAACTCAAAACTCATATAATCAAACACCAAAAAATTACTTAGGATTATCAATCAAAAAACAGATTCTTAACAAAAAAAAAAAAAATACTTAATCAAACTTTTTCAAGAATAAAAAAAAACAAACGACTACCATATAATGTTGTCCAATTAATATAACAATTTTAATTATATTCTTAAAAGATTAATTTGAGTATTCTTACAAAATATATTGAAACCAAAAACTAAAGTGGAACGATTTGTTTTAGTATTATCGAGAAATAAATTTGGTAGACCACTTGAAACTTTGAAAGCAAGTTTTTCATTTTCTGTTTGGATATATTACAGAAAATAAAAATGAAATGAGTTATTCACTTAACTCTTGTTAGGTTATAGAAAAATAGTTTTTTTAAGTCACGTCATTAAATCATGTAATTAAACCTAATAAATTGAATTGACTGCAGGACATTCGTTGCTGTCATTATTCTTTGTACATTCCTTAAAACATTTTAATTATATTTTAATTAAAATAATTAATAATAAAAGGACGTGCGAGTGAACATGACGATCATGCTGATCACGTAGAGGCAGTAGCAGAGGGATGAGTTTTGGGTAGAAAAAGGACACGTTTCTTCTTTACAATTTACAGTACAAAAAGTATATATATATATATAGATAGATAGATATAGATATACTATGGGACCCACTGATTTTGGGAGGTTAGTTCGATTGTTTGACCTTTGACTCTTCTGTCTGGTGTCTGAACAAACACGACTCACACCTGCATGCAAGAAACCATAAGAGCTACGTCTCGCGGAATTGCAACCTACACCAACACAACCTCACATTTGCATGGAGGACCTTTGGCTTTTCAAATTATTAATTGAACCCAAAATACTAGTTTATTTATAAAAAAGACCCGAAGAAACCGTAAACTGGAATCTCTTTGCTCTCACGAGCATTATTACATCATCATATAGAAGAGAGATGTTGATTGAACTGAAGATAAGTTGTTAGGATTTTTTAACAACACATCTAATTACAAAAAATAGAAAATTTACAAACATATATTACAATAAATTTTATTAGACATAAATTATTATTTATTAACTTAACTCTAAAAAAAAAAAGAGATTATTTTTCTTATATTTACACTAATTTTTTTTTTTTTTTAATTCAAAAGCAGTTTTAACATTTTCTGTGTTTATTTATTTGTTTATTTTGAAAAACAAGGAATTGTATCTATGTTGAAATCAAATAAATTTAAATCTCTCTAGTCTAATTTAAGTTTATATAAAATCAAACAAACAATAACCACCTAAATTAACAAGGGAACACGTGAGTAAGGCCAAAGGCAAACAAAACTTGGGTATCGAGTTATTGAACTGATCAAGTACAGTGGAACAGATATCGAGAATTAGCGATATTAAACAAAATTGAAAGGACAAAATTGCAAATTTAATATTGAGATGAGAATAAGTAGACAAATGATAACAAATTGATAAATTAATTCTAAAACGCCGAGCATTTGATTATCTGATGAAGTTGAGAATCTAAAAATGGCAATGCACATCATTCAATCAATCTCTTCTTCTTCCAACTGTTTGGTCCGGTAGAATTTTTAGGAGCCGAATCCGGAATTAAAAAAAACTGTGTTGTTGAATCCCAACCAAACCAAGGAAAAAAAGAAGGAGAAGAAGAAAAAAAAAGAAAGAAAGAAAAGCTACCCAGAAACAAAGAAAAAGTGAGGGCTTGGCAACAAACTTCCCTTTTGGCTTTTGCTTTCTCTATCATTCTATCAGCCCTCATGTTTTTGTTTTTTCGGAAATCTAAAAATTACCCATTTCACGAATGCTTATTGTTTTGCTTTTGTACGGTTCCCACCATTCTTTTCTCTTATGGGTTTGTCACAGAAATACGAGTTTTATGCTTGAAGACCAGACCAGACATTGATGTAACAAATTAACGGGACAAAAGTTTGGTTTTTTGTTTTCTTTAGTTTTCTACGATTCCCTCCATTTTTCATATTCTGGGTTTGTTGCAGAAATGTCTTTTCTGTTCTTGAAAACCAGGGCAAGAATATAATCTTGATCTGGGCATTGGGAGAAGAAGAATAAGGGAAACGGAGAATGAGAGAGAGAAAAAAAGCTGTGGAGAGCGGGAGATAATGAGCAAAGAACAAACGGGTGTTGTTGCAAAGGCCTGGGAAACAACAGTTAGAAGATCACAAGCAGTTGCAAAGAGGAGAAATAATACATTCTTCGCTAAAATGTCTGTAGCCCATGTTGATGACGATGAGTATGGTCCAGGTGAAGTCTATCATGCAGAGAGAGTACTCGCTAATGGTGATTTCTACACTGGTCAATGGGTTGATAGCCTTCCTCATGGCCAAGGTAAATACCTGTGGACTGATGGCTGCATGTATGTTGGTGAGTGGTACAGGGGAAAGACAATGGGAAAAGGCAAATTTAGCTGGCCATCTGGCGCAACTTACGAGGGAGATTTTAAGGGAGGATATCTGGATGGCAAAGGAACTTAGACAGGTTCAGTAGGGAATACTTACAGAGGTTCTTGGGTTATGAACTTGAAGCATGGACAAGGAACTAAGAATTTTGCTAATGGCGATTACTATGAAGGAGAATGGAGACGTGGATTGGAGGATGGCCATGGAAGATATCAATGGAAAAATGGGAATCATTATATTGGTCAGTGGAAAAATGGGATGATTAATGGTAATGGAACAATGATTTGGAGCAGTGGGAATAGATATGATGGATTTTGGGAAGATGGATTACCTAAAGGAAATGGGACATTCAGATGGGCGGATGGCAGTTTTTATGTTGGTGTTTGGAGTAAAGATCCTAAAGAACAGAATGGGACTTATTATCCATCAGGCTCTCCAGCAGGGAATTTGGATTGGGATCCTCAACAAGTGTTTTTGGTCGATTTGAATGATTGCATGATATGTCCAGCGGAGAAAGTTTCAATCTTGCCATCTCAAAAGATGACTAAATGGCCTGGAATAGCTGGGGAGATTAATCATAAACAAATGGTTTACAGGAAATGGAATGAAGTTGGCAAGCCTAGGAGGATGTCCATTGACGAACGTTTAAGTAATTATAGTTTGGATACTGACGGCAGTAACAATTCTTATGCTGCTGGTAATGGTGATGAGGGATTGGATAATCTTCAAGTTGAAGATCTGGATACAAGAGGGGGCCGAGTGACGATAAAATTACAGCTCTCCCCAAAGAAGCAGGGAGAGACAATAGCTAAAGGGCATAAGAACTATGAGCTTATGCTCAATTTGCAGTTGGGGATCAGGTATTTAGCAGTTTGTCCTTGTTCACTATATTCTGTTGCCTTTAATTTCTGTTTTTGGTTTGATCCTTCTTGTATCCTGTGCTTTTGAATAATATCTTGTGTAAAGCATTGTATTATGATGGAAAATTTATATTAAGCTTTCATGTCACTCTATATTTACAAACACAGGCGTATATTTTTGACATGTTAGAAATTGAGATCATAATTTTGTTACATTTTATTTAGGTTGAATGGAATTTTAGACTCTGCTAGTATTTCAATTCATTTGCTGCTTTGTTTTTAAGGTTCCTTAATGTAGGAAGGTTTTGCAGAAACTCTTTTTTTGCAAGGTTCTGGTATTACAAGTTTTCAGTCATGACTCATAAATAGTAAATTTGGGATATTTGCTAGCTATTCTGTCACCACATTTCTATATGCAATTGCGATCTTTATAGTCACTTACTTTCTTATGCTACAACACAGACATTCTGTTGGGAGACCTGCTCCAGCTACATCTCTTGATTTAAAGGCTTCAGCTTTTGATCCCAAGAAAAAGGTATGGACCAAATTCCCGCCAGAAGGATCGAAGTATACTCCTCCTCATCAATCTTGTGAGTTCAAATGGAAGGATTACTGCCCGGTGGTCTTCAGGTTTGGGGTCAATATGTATATCCTTTTCAATGAATTGTCCTCATTTTGAGAACATTTTTGTCTTAATTGTATCAAGATTGTCTCTGATACTGAGTGAATATATTTTCTAATAGATATTTGAAGTTGCTTGTGCAACTACAGACATCAGACATTTTGTACGAAGAGAAATATGATCTGCTCCTGACATGTTTCATCTACCTGACAAATATTAATAACCCATAATTTGCAAAAGCTTTGTTTGAATAACCATAGTGTGTGGATGTGCCTTATTCATCTTACATAGTGTCAGTTACATAACTATCTGAATCATTTTACATCTTTCTAGCACATTACTTTCTACAATTTTAATCAGCATGGTAGCATCTGACATTTTACATTTATTTTCAGGACTCTCAGGAAATTGTTCAACGTGGACGCAGCTGATTATATGATATCTATATGTGGAAATGATGCCCTTCGAGAGCTCTCGTCTCCCGGAAAAAGTGGAAGTTTTTTTTACTTGACCAATGATGACAAGTACATGATAAAGACAGTGAAGAAGGCAGAAGTAA
>JAWDEX010000009.1:6104968-6121491 GCA_035221805.1 Trichilia hirta
AGAAGCAGGGAGAGACAATAGCTAAAGGGCATAAGAACTATGAGCTTATGCTCAATTTGCAGTTGGGGATCAGGTATCTTAAAGTTTGCTCTTGTTCACTTAATTCTGTTGCCTCTAATTTCTGTATTTGGTTTGATCTTTTTGTATCCTGTATTTATGAATAATATCTTGTGTGAAGCATTTTGTTATGATGTAAAATTTATGTTAAGCTTTCTTCCACTCTATTCACATAACACAGTGCGTGTATGTTTTGATACGTGTTAGAACTTGAGATCATAATTTTGTTACATTTTGTTTAGGTTGAATGGAATTTCGGACTCTGGTAGTGTTTCAAATCATTTGCTGCTTTGTTTTTAAGGTTCCTTGTAGCAGGGATTTTGCAGAAACTCTTTTGTTGCAAGATTCTGATATTAGAAGTTTTCAGTCATGACTCATAAATAGTAGAGCCGAGATATTTTCTAGCAATGCTGTCACCACATTTCTATATTTTACATTTATTTATTTTCTTATGCTATGACACAGACATTCTGTTGGGAGACCTGCTCCAGCTACATCTCTTGATTTAAAGGCTTCAGCTTTTGATCCCAAGGAAAAGTTATGGACGAAATTCCCACCAGAAGGATCGAAGTATACTCCTCCTCATCAATCTTGTGAGTTCAAATGGAAGGATTACTGCCCAGTGGTTTTCAGGTTTGGGGTCAATATGTATATCTTTTTCAATGTATTTTCCTCCTTTTTGAGAGCATTTTTGTTTTAATTGAATTGTGTAAGACTGTCTCTGATTCCTTGTGAATATATTTTCTAGAGATGTCTGAAGTTGCTCCTGCAACTACGGACATCAAGCACTTTGCACGAAGAGAACTATGATTTGCTCCTGACATATTTCATCTGCCTGACAAAGAGTAACAACCTACTATTTCCGAAAGCTCTGTTTGAATAAAACACAGTGTCTGTATATGCCTGATTCATCCTACATAGCATCAGCTATTAGTCTATATGAATCATTTTACATTTTTCTTGCACCCTAACTTTCTGTAATTTTAATCAGCATTGTAGCACCTGAAATTTACATTTTTATTTTCAGGACTCTCAGGAAATTGTTCAATGTGGATGCAGCTGATTATATGATATCTATATGTGGAAATGAAGCCCTTCGAGAGCTCTCATCCCCTGGAAAAAGTGGAAGCTTTTTCTACTTGACCAATGATGACAAGTACATGATAAAGACAGTGAAGAAGGCAGAAGTAAAAGTAAGTTCCTTTCTTTCTTCAGCAATTTGTTTTGTTCTCGTTGTCATGCTTCAACCCCTTAGAACTTGAGACTGGTAAATGTTTCCGTTTCCATTTTAACTGTTCACAGCAATGTTTTTGGAATTCTACCTACGCTGAAAAGAAAAAAAGAAACTCATTTCCTTATATTTTTTCCAAATCTGTTACCTAATATTGCTATTACCACATGATCACTCACATTTCTCTGATATATCTCGAACAATAACAAAATACTGATTTTCAATTTTGGGTTGTTAATTCATATGCAAATCCCAATTGGCCAACAATATCACAGGTGCTAATTAGGATGCTACCAGCCTACTATAATCATGTTCGAGCTTTTGAGAATACGCTAGTCACTAGATTTTATGGCCTCCATTGTGTGAAATTAACTGGCACTGCACAAAAAAAGGTACTGTGAAAAGATACAAAGCCTCAATTCAATATATGAAAATTTTTCTTAATCATTTCCATCTACTTGACTCACTGTGGGATTGATGAGCCAGGTGCGATTTGTCATAATGGGGAACCTATTCTGTTCTGAGTATGCCATTCATCGGCGCTTTGATTTGAAAGGTTCTTCTCATGGTCGGTCAACATCTAAACCTGAGTCAGTAATTGATCCAACAACAACTCTCAAAGATCTCGATCTCAATTTTATATTTCGATTACAAAAAGTTTGGTTCCAAGAATTTTGGAGGTATGCCCATATTTTCTAGTGCTTCCTTCTCTTTTGTTCCTTTTCTTTTGGTTGAAGTGTTATTACTTCCACGGCACTTATGCTTTCACTTAAGACTCCAGGCGGTCTAGATAAAAATATAAGAAATTATGGACTAGTGTCCTCTTCCATGTAAATGTATTATTTCCATTCAAAAAGCTATACATTAGACATTCCAAAGGATAGTGTTTTAAATTTGTAAGCACAAATTGTCTTTAAAGGACTGTAAAGGGCAGACAATGTCTATAAGCTTTGGAAATTAAGACATTGAGATCATTAAATCAGTGCTGATGGTGGGCACTTTTCTGATGTTGCTTAGAAGAAAATGAAAGAATATACTTATGGATTGTGTTCATGGACCCAGTGAGAGAGATTTATTGGTCTTGACAGATGAATGCTATACGCAATAACTAACATTCAGAGTTTTGTCTAATGTAAGTTGCCCCCCGTTTGTGCAGGCAAGTGGACAGGGACTGTGACTTTCTTGAACAAGAGAGAATAATGGACTACAGTCTTCTGGTTGGTCTCCACTTTAGAGAGGATGTTTCATCTAGGGATTCCCAAACACCTCGAACTTCTGGGGCTTGCACTCCTAAAGGTGGTTGTAGTCACATCTTGCATTTTCTATTTACTCTCTTCAACATTTTTGATTGCTGATAAGCTACAACTATGTTTTGAACTTGATTGGCAGGTAATCCAGAACTTGTTAATGAACCAGCAGCCCCTTGCCTTTCTAGAGCTGACATGGATCAACTTCTTTTGGATCCCACTCGGTAATACAAATTCGTTAACATTGAACATATGTTCCTGACATTGTTGATGAAGTTCTGGTTATATCGAAATGAATGTCCATTAGTAATCCAAATTTACGATGCATATTTCAGTACTCCGCTTAATCATACATGAAGTCCATTAGAAGTAGTTCTCTACTAACAAAATGAACTCTGAAAATGATTATTGTTATTCTGGTAACCAGTTACCAACCATTGGTTTTACTTTATATTGACTCAGTATCTCTTAGCTTCCCCCATTTAGAACTATTTATTTTGTCCGTTGATTACTCTCCACTCTGAATATTTTGAATATGGAACTGATAACTATCCTTAAGTTGCTTAATTGTGCCATCTTATTGTTGGGTAATAAGTCTCTCATTCTTTCTGATTGTGTGATGCAGGTGGACTTCCATAAAGTTAGGTGTGAACATGCCAGCCAGAGTTGAACATACAGTAAGAAATGATTGTGAAACTCAACTCGTGGGGGATCCGACAGGTGAATTCTATGATGTTATCATATTCTTTGGTATAATAGACATACTACAAGACTATGACATTAGCAAGAAGCTTGAGCATGCATATAAATCAATGCAATATGATCCAACTTCCATCTCTGCTGTTGATCCCAAACAATACTCCAAACGCTTTCGGGATTTCATTTTTAGAGCATTTGTTGAAGACATTTGAAAGGCATAGAATTGACACCAATCTTCAAATTGCTGTCCGTGGCTATCTTTGTACAGGCGGTTTACCTTTGTTCATAAGAGATGAGAATAGTTACCAGTAAAACGTCCCCTTTTGGGCTGTTGACATGGCCGCGGAGGATGGTTTGAGACTGCCAGAAAAATTCCTTGTTTTGGCTATCCTTGTTGCAGTTTTCCTCAAACTCGTCATCATCTCTATTCGCTTACGCTTACTGGGTATGTGATAAGTTTAGTAGAGGCATAGGTTTTATGTCATAAACAGAAAGTTACTGAATCCTGTTTCAAATTGTAAAACAAATTAATCCAATTTCAGTGTTGTAGGTGAAGTGTCATTGATTCTTTTTGCACCTAAATTTGTTTCCCCAGAAGTTGAATTGAATCTGGGTTTGACATGAAATAATTATGTAAGTAAGGAGGTGATAATGTACCATTTAGTTGTTTATCTCAAAGGAATTTGTTTGAATCAAGTTTGCAGGTCAATTTCCCTTTGATCTTTGTGCATGATATTTGCAATTCATATAAAGGCGTTTCACTTTCGATTTACCATTTTAATTGTTATTGTTTGTATGCATTTTAATTTTAATACACCTGTAAATTCAACGGAAAATTATTCAATGGCACACAGTGAAAGTGGTTTCCATGGACAAAATGAAAAAAAAAAAAAAAAAATGCTTCATTATTGATTATTCCATTTCCATGTTTGGGATGCTGCGTTTATGACCAATTCCAAAAATTTCGATAGAAAGACAGCCCAGTTAATGAAACAACTACCCACCGCATTATGTCCTTCAATTGCCACCCTAACCCCGTAACAAGACATGGGCCTTTGCAGGGTAACATAAGACATAAAGACACACTGATAGGGGAATATTGTCAGCTACTTAGAGCTAGAAGAAAAAGCAGAGAGCATTAAAATCTTGTCTCATTTATTTTTTGATTTGTTATAACAGCTGATACCATAGACACCTACTATTCCAAGACGGTCTGCTGCTACGGAGGCAGGCAACCCCAAACTCCCATTACTTGGAAAATGACAAAGAAAGTAATGAAAGCGAAAACCTACCCTTTATATTCATAGGATAAATTATCAAAGAATTAAGGGAGTGAATTGAGGGACTACAAGTTACTCTGTCTCTGCTGCTCTTGATTCATTGAATTGGAGGAAACTCTCACCATCCACCTCACTGAATTGATTATTTTTATTCAGTGAAGTCAAAGTGATTGGTCTCCATAGAATTGATTATCATTGTCCATTTCTTCAATTGGTTAATTCAAATTTTCTGCACAAGTATTGGAATGGTCTAATTGCATACATTGTAGTTAAATAGTTATAGTAGCATGGAGTTTTACTCCAATATTTAGCCAATGTATTGTCTATCTAATTTTGAGGATGAACAAAATATTTTGTTGGTAATTTACAATAATGGGTCCAATTATATATGAATTTAATACATTCAAAATATTTTATAGAGATTTAAATGATAGTATTAAGTCTTTAAAAATTAAAGGGCATCATATTTTTGTGATGAACGAAATTTTTTAATTTATTTTTCTAAGTAAATGACCATTCAATTGTTTTATAACTTCGCATTTAAAATTTTCTAATTTGTAATTCTTTTTTTTTGGGTAAATAATATATGTGTCCAATTGCATGGACAAGTCCAACATTATTGCAAATGACTTTATCGACGACATTCGACATTTTCTATGAATTATGTCATTAATCATTATAATAATATTTTAAATTAATTATAGTTTTATTTTAAAATAGGAATGTAACAATAGCATGCCTTGTTTATGCTTATCACTGTCACTACTATTTTTAAAAAAATTGCATTTTTAAAACTTAAAACCCGTTAATAGTTTTATTTTTTAAAAAAAAATTCTAAAAACTGAATAATAAAATATGTAGTGTATATATGAATATTCTTCTTTAAAAATAATTAGAAAAACGTTTAAATTAGTAAAAATTAAAAAGAACTTGTTAATTTGAATGTTAATTTTATGCTTATAGCTTTGAAACTATAAGTTTAACCACTTCTCCTTTACACAGAAAGATCAAAGAAAGAAGGGATAATAGGGGTGAGTGTTTGTTTGTTTTCAGTTTGAGGTATAAATCTTATTCACAAGAACAGCATAAGAAAAACTACTTGAGCAAACTCTCCAAAATATTGTTCATCAAACATTGACCTAACCGATTGCTTCTTTAAACCTTTTGCTCTTTCACCATTACGTTAAGTAAACAGAGAGAAGTTTCGTCTCCAATGACCAGTAAATCAGCGCATAATATAACTGCAAGAACTATATCCAAACATCTACTTCTACATCTATGTCTACATACCATAAGCAGTGATTGCAGTATATCATCTCCTAAAGCAGAGATAAACATAACAATCTGCATATATACCATACTTAATATAGCTGCCGAGGAGCATATTTGTCTTCAGTGTTCCCGGTAGAGGTGGGCAATCCCATATAAATCGGTCTAATTTATTAGCTGGCACATGGAAATGCTAGCATTAGGCAAAAGACTGTGTTGCCACATTGACAACTAAAAATAAAGATAATCAACATTGCATGGTACTTACAAGCAGCGAAATATGGAAGGTATAAGTGTATCACTGGAGTACTATAAAATATGAGCAAGAACAACTTAAACAGAACCACCTAATATCCCAAATCAAAATCTCCAAGCAAAAACAGGGAACACAAATGATTTAAGATTTTCATGACTCAGGCAACAGAGATAGCCATTGAATTCCAGATGGCTTAGTTTGCATATCATTTGCCAAGCTTTAAAATGCATGGAAATGTTGAATGCTTTTTCAATTTCAGAAGACTGAAGATCATAGACTCCAGAATTATCACTCAGGAGGCCAAAGTTCAACACCTTCACCATTGAAATTATGACTTTCTAAAACCAATAGTTGAGGACCATATGCTAAACAATATATCACCTTAATGCATTGTAATGTATATGATCCAGTCACAGGTAGCGAACAGAAGATATATAGTAGGAGTGCATTTTTTTACCAAGTGCTACCCTACGCATGCTTTATTTCACTGATAGACAGTCAAATGAATTAAACCAAAATAATCTGCAACTTGTTTTCCAAAGATACAGAAAATTATAAATTGTGCACCTCCAAACCTCAAGCAGTTGTGGACAATTTTACCTTCACATAGGCATGTCAGATAGAATGATAAAACACTTTATCAGAAATGATCAAGAATCGAGGCAACTTTTGAGCATTAAATCTTTAAAACATTTGTAAACAGCCAAAATTAAATTAAAAACTCTTGGTTTATGCAATGATACGCACTGCTTTCAATTTATTTTGAAAAAACTTGATTATGCAAACTGATTCCGTAATTGGATATAAGACTAATCCTGCCGTAAACTGCAGAAATTTTGCAAATCATATATGCTTTAAATTGTAATAATGGGGAGAAATGAAGGCATAAATATTGGAAGTTGGAAAGAGGATTCAGCAATTGGAAATTATAGACACTCTGTATAGCAATTGTGCCTGAAAACAATTACCATTTCTAACTAACAAAAAGCAAAAATTCCCCTACATTATGCTTGGGTACATGAATGAAATTCTTTTATCAACTGCAGAGGAAAGATAATATCGAACTTTAGAGTATCCTTTTGGCCATTGATCGACAATGACACACCCAACAGCTAGCAACATGCTTCAACTGCATAATGATGAACCAAGCCTTGACTTTAGCTAAACTGCGGACCAAACAAGTGATAAACTTGGGAAAAATGTTTTAATAGACCCATACGCACGGATAATGATTTCAAACAAACAAAACCATGCTAATCTGTGACAATAAACACCTGCGGAGAATATAAGAATAATGTTTGATCGATCTATAAATTACTGTAATCCTTCTACTAAAAATGATTCATAATATAGCTTCTGCACATAGTTTTGAATCATTGTCAGTTCTTTATTCAGGAGTAAACACCAAATTAGATCAATCTGTACCTTGGAGTAATTCTCAATTGCCAGAGGCTGCATTGGCTGAGTGATCGCCAATTGGAGAAGAAGAAGAGTCCCTATTTCTTGCAGTAGAAACATCATTTTCCATCGGCATTTTCGAAATACCCGGAAACAATTTTTTCTCATCAATTCCGTGATCATAGAGATAACCCTTGAACAGATGGCCACTGATGTTGACAGTAGCCACATAGCCAATCTCAGCTTCATCATCACTAATGGAAGTCACTCGAATGCACCGAAATTCTGCCGGCGCCTGCACTTGACCTGGCAAAGACCTCTTGAAACTTTCCTCTGCATTTCCACAGAAGTCAAAATTAAATTTTGGTCTCTCAATATTCAGATTTGCAGGGAAAAAATTCATTGTTGCATCAATCAATTAAATTATTCATCAAAAGCGGATCAATAGTCGGAAAATTGCATAAAAATTTCAGGTCAGGTTGACATCTTTATTCCACTTTCATAGTTTACTCATTGAAAGCGAGAAATAATTTTCGACCTTGATTCAATCATTCCAGTGCTTTAAATGAAACGAGAAAAAGACAGAGAGAATGAAATGAATGAATCATTTAATAACCTTGTTGCTCATGAAAAGTATAGAGAAAAATGCTCAACAATAAGAGAGAAGAGAACAATATATGCATACCCTGATAACAAGGTCCAGTATTGATACTCAGAGAAGTAGAAGCAGACACATCCATGGGAGTAGATGGCGAAGGCGCAGAAGTATGAACATGCTGTGCTGATGGTGACCAGAATACCCTTGACCTCTTCACACCACAAGACGAACCAGAAGATCCGCCACCACCCCCGCAAGAACCACCGCTAACCGCAGTAATTAACTTCTTCTCCCTGCGCTTTGCTGCGGGAACCCATGTGCTCCTCATGTGAGTCGCACAATCATATCCCCGAGTCTTGCAACAAGTCCTACACCTCCTAAAACTGCATTCTTTTTTAGCCCTGTTTCCACAATCCCTGCATGCTCTGGTATAACTCTCCTCATCTAGAACATGTTTACATTCTGATTCCTGGAATTTCTTTAGACTCCAAAAGGTTGATGATTCATGCAAATTGCAATTTTTTTTGTTATTATTGTCACTGGTGTTTGTGGTGCCGCACTCTTGTCGACGATCTGATGTAATGGAATTTGGTGGTTGTATTGGTTGGTGGTTTTGAGGAGGTGAAATGAGGAGAATGTTGTGAAGATTTAACATGGCTACCGAATGATGTTTTCCATGTTATGATGATGAAGATGAGATTATATATTGATATGAAGTAGGGGTATTTGAGTTGGACACATTTAGTGGATGTGAAATTTTACTTCAATTCAGAAATAAAAGAAAGAACGAATGAATCGATGGGATTATGTCAATATGAAGTCTATCTAGTCTTAGTAATTATTGATTTTACAATACCATACAACACAAAAGAGTTGATTGATAGAAAAGGAAAACCAAAAAAGGTGTATATGAGCACCCCAGAAAATAACATTCCAACGACGGAAAATTTTCATTTTCTTTTTCATGATTAAAGAAAGGTTGATTAAAAATTTTGATGGATAGATACTCTCCACTATTTCTGTTCTTATAAATAATTTGAGACAAGAATTCAAATTGATACCGCGGAAAACAACCCACAATTTTAAATAATTTACTAAACTTTGTATGAATTGAAAATGAACCAACTCAATAATTAGCTATAAATTGTCTAATAATTGATCCTATTTTATTGTTAAATTGGTAAAATACTTGAGTTTAAGGGATGCATATATAATTTGCAATCGAATTATGCATAATTATTAAAGATGCATTAATGGTCTACCAATCTTCGTGCGTGATAATGGAATGAATCGAATTAATAATCTTTGCAATCTATCATTTTGTCACGTTGTAATTGAATAAATCCAAGATTTTTTTGTTTGTATTGTCCCTAGGCTTCACTTTTAGGTTTATGAGATGCCCCAGCCAGCTATTATAGGATTAGGATGGTGGACTACACTAGGGTAGAGGTCAAGTTCTAGGCATAGCCTAACCTTAGCTGTACCTGACTAATTTAGGTTAGCCCACAGCCTATCCTAATCCTATCGAAGTAGGTGGTCTGCGAATTTTCACCTAGCAGTTGGATAAAGTTAGCATACATACACAACTGGAGTGTGGAGAGGGAGGTACAATGACGTTCTTTTATAATTTTAAACACATGAAAAAAAATATAAGAATTGAATAAGATAAAAAGTGCAATAATCCAATATACATATTCTAATTTTTCTCAAATATTTTATTGGATTATTTAATTTTATTTAATTTTATAATTTTTAATTTGTTAACCATATAAATAAAGATAAAAGGGTGGGTAATTACAATATTATAAAAACTGGAAAGAAAAAAAAAAAATAAATTTGTAGGTGTATTTGCACATTCTTATGCATCATGGTTTGTACTTCATTTATCTTTTAATGAAATTTTTAATTTATTTTTGAGGCCAAATTCCGAGTCTCGATGACTCAATGTTCACTTTTTTTAAAATGATACATAAATAGTCTTGTTCATATTATTTAAAATGTGATTTTGATTGAATTTTTTATTATAAATTTTATAAACAAATGAGTGAATAAACTCATGTTATTAAGTATAAAAACTTCAATTGGACTATCAAAATTTTCATTTTTGGTAAATTATACAACTTCCTATCCAACTCATTGATTCGTGTATGTAGAAAGACAATGTTTTCTTTTGGATTCGTTTCCTCCCTTCCTTCCTTCCTCCTATGAAAATAACACATGCAAATAGTAAGTAACAATTTAGAGATCGAAACCAAACAATCAATGATTCCAAGCATATTAATAAATAAAGAGTAATAATATATTTTGAAAATAAATATTGTCCATAACGAAGTAAATAACAAAACAGAAAAATAGATCAAGAAATAACGACGAACATTTTTTTGAAATTAAAAATATATATTTAATTTCTTATAGAAAAATTTAAAAACATAAAACTCCGTAAGAACAAATTAGCAATGAAATTTAGGTTAAAACTCTAAGAAAATAACTTAGATTACAGAACCCATTTGATCGTAAGAACAATATCATTGTTTGATATTGCAAAATAATTTTTAATATATTAAAAATATATATTTAATTTTTTAAATGAACATGTTGTTTTACCAAAAAAAAACTTTTATGTGTAATTAATTATCTATCGAACTCTGACTCATTTTTATTTTTCAAATTTTAAACGGTGGTTAGAATTAAAATTTTTTAAAATGATAATTATACCATTTTCAATGAGATGTTTTTGTTATTTATTTATTTATTTTGTAGTTGGGGTATAGATACAAAATTAGTTTGGTCCAATTTTATATTAAATAATTGCATGTGTATATATATTATTCTTTTGAATCATGATTTATAAAGTCACTTTTAGTTAGAATTTTGTCAAACATTGAATTTATGTATAGATTTTATGTTGATGAATCTTTCCTCTTATTTTATGTGTGGTTGAATTGAAATGTATGGTTGTAATTGTAGAAATTTGTTGAATTGTGTTGAAAAAGTTGGGAGTGTTTAGGTTATAAATTTGACAAATGTTGATATTAATGGAAAATTTTCCATAAATTTTGTTTGTAGACAATGTTTTTACCTTTGAAAAATTGTCATCTTCGATTTTCTGTTCTTTTTCTCATGCTCCGGGGTATTGGTGAAGGAATCTTTTTCTTGGTCTGTCTTGGCTTGGCTTGGCTTGGCTTGATTCGGAGAGATGCAATTGTTTTCCATCTCCATTTGTAATTCACCAATAATTAAGAAAATAAAAACCTGTGGAATTCTTAGCCTGTAATTGAAATTCTTGTTACCGATGCCATCTATGTTTCATCATCAACCTCCTTGGAAACGGAACAAGAAAAGTGAGAGAGGAACAAGTCGTAGTCTTCATCTTCATCTTCATCTTGTGCTTACTAATAAAAAGTGTATATATATATATACTATGTTAGTTGAAAATCACAGTCACTCCCGCTTGGAAACTTCACCTACAAAAATCACAATCTTTATCTACTCATTATCAATTGTAATATTTATCAAAAATATTCTTATAATTTTTTTTTAAAATAATATTCATCTTTCTAATAAAAAACTTGTGAACTTTCTTATACATTTTTAAAATATTATTTATTTTTTTATTAAAATATTTATAATAAATATCTTTTATAATTTAAATAAGTGATAAAAATTTTTATTTTAAAAAATAAAAATATATATTTTTATTATATAAATTCTTATTTTTTATAGCATAAATTTTTATATTTTATTATATAAATCTTTAAACTAAGATAAATAAATTTTTTTAAAAAAATATTTTTAATTTAATTAATAAATTTAATAATTTATATTAAAAAATTTTATAATTAAAATTTTTTATTTTATATACATAAAAAAATATTATTTTATTTTATTTTATTTTTAAAAATTAAATAAAAAATAATTTAAATATTTGATTTAAATTATTGAATGATTATAATATTTTATACTATAAAAAATTTAATTTATAATTTTATATTGATAAGCACTTTTGAAAAACATTATTAAATCTAAATATAAAATTATAAATTAATTCTTTTATTTTATAACACTTTAAGCTAAAAGAATTTATAATTTAACTTTTAAAAATTAAATTTAAAATATTTTTATTTTATATGCATAAAAATTTATGAATTTATTTTATTTTATAATTTTATATTTATATTTAATAAACTTCTTTTAGAAGTGCTTATAAATATAAAATTATAAATTGAACTTTTTTAAAGTATAAAATATTATAGTCTTTCAATAATTTAAATAAAAATATTTAAATTATTTTTATTTCATTTTTAAAAATAAAAGTAAAATAAAATTTTTATAAATTTAAATTATAAAAAAGTAAATTCGTAAAATTTTATGAATATAAAATAAAAATATTTTAAATTTAATTTTTAAAAATTAAATTATAAATTATTTTAATATATAACATTATAAAATAAAAAATTTAATTTATAGTTTTATTTATATTTAATAAATTTTTTTATAAAATGCTTACAAATATAAAATTATAAATTAAATTTTTTATAGTATAAAGTATTATAGTTATTTAGTAATTTAAATAAAATATTTAAATTATTTTTATTTAATTTTAAAATAAAAAATAAAATAAAATATTTGTAAATTTAAATTATAAAATAAAAATAAATTCATAAATTTTTATGAATATATAATAAAATATTTTAAATTTAATTTTAAAAATTAATTTATAAATCTTTTAGTGTAAAGCATTATAAAATAAAAATTTTAATTTATAATTTTATTATTTAATAAATTTTTTAAAAGTACTTATAAATATAAAATTACAAATTAAATTTTTTATAGTGTGAAGTATTATAGTCATTCAATAAATTAAATAAAATATTTAAATTACTTTTATTGAATTTTTAAAAATAAATTTATTAATTTAAATTATAAAATAAAAAAATTCATAAATTTTTGTAAATATAAAATAAAAATTTTTTAATTTATTTTTTAAAAATTAATTTATAAAATTTTATTACAAAGTATTAAGTTTATAAATTAAATTTAAAATATTTTTTTAAAATTTTAATTATTTTTATTTAGAAGTTTGTATTATAAAAATTACGGACTTATATAATACAAATTAAAAATTTATGTCATAAGAATATGTATTTTTAATTTTAGTGAAAGTGATTTTTGTAACTCTTTTCAATTGTAGAAAATATTTTTGTAACTGTTTTAAATAAGGGAAAAAGTGATATTTTAAGAAATTATAAGAGATTTTTGTCATAAATTTGTTAACAAAAATAAATATTATTTAAAAAAATTACAAGGGTTGCAAAACTAAAAATCTTTTAATAATAATAAATCAATCCACGAGATGAACTTCATCCTCGTTGAAGCTATTGACTTAAAGAAAGAGACTTACATAGCCCGAAAAAATTTTAATTACACTAATTTGAATCAAGATAAAAGATATAATCAACTTCCCAAAATAAATTTTTTATTATCACCTTTGTTTTCCAATCAAAAATGGAATTTAATTAGGTCATGAGTATATTACTCATACCATAATACCTATACTTCGAAAAAAAAAAAAATTCACACACACCATAGCACTCACGTCTGCCCCAAATTCATATACTTAACTCTCCCTTTGTGTAGCTCAAGAAGAAAACTCTCTCACATAGCATTTGTCAACAAATCACTCTTCTACTTAGAGATATTCTAGTGATTTTATGCATTACAAGTTATCTTTACAACAACGAATATAGATATATATCAAAGAATTATGAAATGAAGAAGATTATGAAAGCAAGTCTAATTTTACATTATAGCAAGCACAACAAAATTGGTATTTGCGCCCCTTTTAGGATTACATATATATGTGAACACAATGGTTTATAAAATGATGACATATTACCACTACATAGAAGTGTCTATTAGGCTAGGTCGGCTCACAAACTAGCCCGACTCAACCTAGATGAACATGGGTTTGAATCGACTTGAGTTATTGTTCACATGCGGTAGGCTAATTTAGGGTCTAAGATAACGGGATTGGTCCAATTTTAATTATTTAGATTCGAAAATCCTACCCGCAAAAGGCTCGAAATCGATCAAACCCGTTAGGGGCTTGAATTAAAAGGTCGAGCTAGTTCGACCCACCAAGTCAACTACCCAAAAAAAAATAAAAAAGCCTGCTGCCTGCTTGTGCAGCCTGCCTGTACAGCCAACAGGCTTCTTACCGTTATTTTGCAACTGCCTATTTCTCCCCTTCACCCTCCTCTCTCCTCTTTATTTCTTATTCATCCCTCCTCCCTCCCTTTTATTATAATTAACCCCCTCTTTTCATATTTCTTTCAATTTTAATTTTATAAATAAACTATTATTTTAATTTTATTTTTCAAGTTCTCAATATCTAATAACTCTCAATAAACTGCAATTAGTTTAAAGTATTCAGTTATTTGCAATTTAAAATTGAGGTTAGTATATATATTATATTAATTTTTATTATTTAATTTAGTTATTATTGTTGTTGTTATTTATTTTATTTTATTTTAATTAAATTTATTTATATTATATTTATATTATTAAATTTAATTATTTTTGTATTAAAAAGTTAGAATTAATTTAAATTTCTTTAGTTAATATTAATTATTGTTGTTATTTTATTTTATTTTATTTTATTTTAATTAAAATTATTTATATTGTATTTTTTTATTATTGAATTTAATTATTTTTGTGTTAGAATTTAGAAAGTTAGAATTAATTTAAAATTTTTTAATTAATAATTAATTGTTGTTGTTAGTTATTTAAATTGTTAGTTATTAATTTTATTTTAATTAAATTTATTTATATTATATTTTTTTATTATTGGATTTAATTATTTTTGTATTAAAAAGTTTGAATTAATTCAAAATTTTTTAGTTAATATTAATTATTATTGTTATTTATTTATTTTATTTTAATTAAAATTATTTATATTATTTTTTTATTATTAAATTTAATTATTTTTGCGTTAGAATTTAAAAAGTTAGAATTAATTTAAATTTTTTTAGCTAATATTAATTATTGTTGTTATTTATTTATTTTATTTGAATTAAAATTATTTATATTATATTTTTTTATTATTGAATTTAATTATTTTTTTGTTAGAATTTAGAAAGATAGAATTAATTTAATTTTTTTTGATTAATAATTAATTGTTGTTATTAGTTATTTAAATTATTATTTATTTATTTTATTTGAATTAAAATTATTCATATTATATTTTTTTATTTTTAACTTTAATTATTTTTGTGTTAAATTGTTAGAATTTAATTTATTTTTTACATTAGGGAGTTAGAATTTAATTTAATTTTTGTCTTAAGAAGTTAGAAATTTAATTTTTGTATTAGGAAGTAAGAATTAAATTTACTTTTTACGCTAGATTTGAATTTAATTTTTGTGTTAGAAAGTTAAAATTTAATTTAATTTTTGTATTTAGAACTTAGAATAAATAATATATAAATTTAATTATAATTAATTATTTAATAATTAAATTAAGATCGCATTATTCATCACAAGGGTCACATAAAATTTCTTATGATATAGATGAATCAATACCTCTATTTAAATATTATGAAAATATTCTAGAAGAGCAACCTTCTCATAATGTAATAAATCCAACAGAAGTTAGAATTTAAACATCATGAAAATGACCTAGAAAAGCAACCTTCTCATAATACAATAAACACAACATAAGTTACAACAACTAGTAGTAGTAGACAATTTATGTTTAAAATATGACAAATTTTTAAAAAGGGCTGTGAGATCCGATTCAATATTTGTCAAGGATATTATCGCTTTGGCCCAATCATTGGGATCTCACGATTTTATTCTTGGTAATAGATCAATTGAGAACTTCCTAAGAGGTCACCCATTTTGGTACTGCTCTCGCTCAAACACGCTTAACTACGAAGTTTTTGAGAATAAACCAACGTCAATCCCAAAAGACCTTATTTATATTTTGGTTCTAACTCTACTTTTATGGATAAAAAATTTTCTCTTCTATTCTAATGTGAAATTTGCTCTTATCCTCATAGTTATTTTAAAACTTATCAAAAGCTGCTTTTTGTTTAAACACCCTCGCCCCGACGTTACTTTTCACCCTCTAGGACTGGAATATTATAAGCCTATCAGCTTTTGTATACCTCATCCTTGAGCCTACAATCATACTAAGGGAGAATTAATTTTGATACCATACTGTGAGGGCCCAATAGTTAGGCCAAAGTAGATAATATTATTAACAAGTGTTAGACTGGATCTCATAGTATGATATTAGAGTCAATTTTTCTTCAGTACGATAGTGGACTTGAAGACATGTCAGGAAAAGGTTAGTGGGCCTGTAAAATCTTAGTCTTAGAGGGTGAAGAGTAACGTCAAGACGAGAGTACCTGAACAAGGAGTGACTCCTGACAGACTTTAGGATGGCTGTAGGGACAAGAGTGAGTGTCATATTAAAATAGGAGAAAAA
>JAWDEX010000009.1:6132610-6143417 GCA_035221805.1 Trichilia hirta
GAAATTTTGTTCTTCTGTCTATGGACGGTCCGTGATTCACCTTTTATCTGTGAATCGTGTGCTTACTATTTTTTTTTTTCTCTTCATTTTTTTAGTGGACTCCCACAGGTAGACGCCTTATCACTGGCTCTCAAAGTGGAGAATTTACTCTTTGGAATGGACAATCATTTAATTTTGAAATGATTCTTCAGGTATATAATAGACATGGGTGATACTTTGACATACCTACTACAAATAATTTTTAAACATTCTTTTTATATGTTCAGGCCCATGATCACGCGATTAGGTCTATGGTATGGAGCTACAATGATAACTGGATGGTCTCTGGTGATGATGGCGGAGCAATAAAGTAAATATATTTGTCAGGCTATACATTTGACACTATTATCATATCCCACTTTCATAGATGTCTAATAGAAATGTGAATTTTATATTGACTAAAAATCTGTATATTGGGTGAATTTTTAGGTATTGGCAGAACAACATGAATAATGTGAAGGCCAATAAATCTGCTCACAAAGAATCAGTACGTGATTTAAGGTAAATAATTATCTGTTAATTCATTTAATTTTTTCTGAGCAGTTATCCAAGAAAAGTTTCTTGACCAACCTTTTGAACAGCTTCTGTAGGACCGACTTGAAATTCTGTTCCTGTTCTGATGATACAACTGTTAAAGTTTGGGACTTTGCTCGGTGCCAAGAAGAGCGATCATTAACTGGTAATGTGCCTTGACTAATCAATGATTACAATATTGAATTTGTTGCCTTCTTGATGCCAGATAGTTGTTTTTTAATGCTAGAGATGCAGTTGAGTCTGGAATTATCCTCCTAACTGAAAGCATTTTAGTGCTATACCTTGAACAAATTATGTATTTATATGGTTTATTTTACTTCTTATTTCCAAATTATACATTTTTTTTGTCCACTGTAATTTAGAGGGTGTAATAGAGTTTGTCTAATTGAAACAGTCTTGTTTGAGCATTAGCTTTTCTCTTTACACAGCATGCAGATACAAGAGTTGATTGATTTGTGCTTATCCTTTCCTCTTTGTGGACATGCTACACCAATTAGATATTGAACCAGTTTTTCCTTATTATCTACTAGTCCACGTCCATTTATTGTGTAGAACAGGCTAATGAATGGAATGCCCTTTATTTTTGTATCTTTTTCCGTGTTTCAGTAAAGGAAGGTTACTGTAGTATACTTCATAGTTGGAAGGGTTATTTCTCTTTTATAAACTTACATTAT
Organism: Trichilia hirta; assembly: GCA_035221805.1. Taxonomy (NCBI): domain Eukaryota; kingdom Viridiplantae; phylum Streptophyta; class Magnoliopsida; order Sapindales; family Meliaceae; genus Trichilia; species Trichilia hirta. The sequence goes on from JAWDEX010000009.1 coordinate 6,133,858, forward strand.
ATTAGGAACATACAATAGGTGAACCAGTAGTGTACAGAAAATACTGGAAATCTCTGAATTGCCCAAAACTTATGAAAGTAATAATCTAAATTGAAAAATGCATTCTAGACTTAATAGGAAAGAACATTTTCTTGAGCAAAAAAGAAAGAAGTTTTTTAAAAAATCGGCAGACTTTATCTCACGTCAAACCAAGCTCCTCCTCCTTGGCCTTCTAATAAATATTTAAAATTTTTCTTATGGAATGACCCAAAAAGTTGCTAATATGCTGGGGAGAAGCTGCATTATAAGTGGGGTTATGTTCATCATTTCAGTTATGCTGCTCACATTCAACTCTCTTTCTATTTCCGAGTGCTAGAGCTTGGAGACAGATGTCAAACTAAAATACGCTATTGGAAATTTTAGCTATTGTTCTGCATTACTAGTACACCTATCTGTGGCCGTATTTTGCTTTTATTTTTGTGGCTGTAGGTGGCTACCAAAATGACCTTTTCAAATGTTAGTTTATTATTAATATGCATGAGAAAGAGGATAAAAGGGAATGTGGACTCCAGTGAAGTGTTAGATAGTAATTAGGGGACAGCTTGAAGAAGAAATATCGAGTCTTTCTCATGTGTGAATTTTCTACATCTTTTGGGTCATTGGTGTGCTTTATATATATATATAAAATTTTTGCCTTCCTTTTCTTTTTTCTTCATGTCATATTTGTTTTTGGCATTATGATAGGATCTATCGCCATTGCATGGAAAATTGTTTCTCACTTTGGTGTAACAATTGGTGCATTTGATTTCTGAGTTTATTGTGTTATGTCTATCTTAAGTTTGCATGAAATAACCTAAGAGCTTTCTACTTGTGGTTGAACTCAGGCAGGCCATGGTTGGGATGTGAAGAGTGTTGACTGGCATCCTACCAAATCACTTTTAGTTTCAGGTACATTATATATTTCTCTTACGAACTTCTTTCTTGGGCTATCAATGTGAGGAGTTGTTTCCATGGTTCTTTCTGTCTAATTGCCGTTTTCACAGGTGGAAAAGACAGCCTTGTGAAACTCTGGGATGCTAAAAGTGGGAGAGAGCTCTGCTCATTGTGAGTACATCATCTTGGCAGTTAAAAATAATTTTATTTATAAAATAAATAATCTCAACAAGCAATTCTTTTCTCTGCAGTCACGGTCACAAAAATATGGTACTTTGTGTGAAATGGAATCAAAATGGTAACTGGGTGCTAACTGCTTCAAAGGATCAGATTATCAAGGTGGGCATAATCTTTCCTTCTTTCAACTCTTCTCGTTAAAAATTGATGACTTGAATGTTGCTGTTCCTTATTTTCTTTTTCAATTTTTAATGATTATTCAAAATATTTATGATTTTTGCGTGTGCATTTGTAGCTTTATGACATAAGAGCTATGAAGGAGCTTGAATCTTTCCGTGGCCATCGAAAGGATGTGACTGGTTAGTGACAATTGTTCTCCTTGTCAATTTCACATCTGAGCATGATAGTGTTGATATGTTATGCTAAAACTGGAAACAATATTGCGGGCAGATGCTTTGTGTTTTATATAATTTTCATACACTGAAGAATTGGTTGATGTGGAGAACTAGCATTTAATTAGCATAACCTTGAGGGCTTAGTCAAGTGGTTTGTTGTTTACTGTGACAAGCTCTATGGTTCGGTTCCGTAGGGCCTTCTACTTGATGAAATGCCATGACTTTCTTACTTCCAGAGATTGTTAGCTTGTATGGAGGTCGTACTTTCATAATCAAGATGACGAGAAGGTTTTCATATTTCCGGGTTAAAAAAAGGAAAAGAAAAGGACAGAGTGAACTAGCTTCGGTATTTTGCTACATTTCTGTGGCATAAGATACGAAAGCAGCTATTTTGCAGGATCTGTTGTCAGAAAGATAGCTTGATGTAAATAATTGTAACATGACAACTACCATTGTGTTCAATGTTTTCTTCATTTTGTGCTTCTATATAAGATTTAAGCTTTAATGTCTTTTTTCTTAAATGACTTGTAGCTAAGCATGATGAAACAAAGGGTGTATGTCTTGTTTATAAAAGATTCATTATTTTCATTTGCTTATTTGTCTGGTTTGACTTGTTTGTGGATAATCCTTCTGGCATATGTCCTTCTTTAAACTTTGGCAGCATTGGCTTGGCACCCATTTCATGAAGAATACTTTGTCAGTGGAAGTTTCGATGGGTCCATTTTTCATTGGGTTGTTGGGTAAGTTTTATTTTTGATGAAAAATGTTTTTAGTGATTTTGTAGTTTTTCCCTTAGCGTTAAGTTACCTCTAACTCTAAAAATTAGGGACATATTTAATGAAACATGATGAACAATGTTCCTATTTAATAAAATGTGAAAACTCAACTAGATGTTAAAACCTCATAATAGTTTCTATTTTATTTTCAAAGATACTAATGTGTTTAAAGCTTCCAAAAATAGAGTTAACGACGCTGCAACTGATATCGAGACTCGTAATGGGTATGATATATGTAAATACCTTGGAGAAGTTGTAGAAAATACATGCATCATATATATATGCTTGTGAATTTCTTAATAGATATGTATTATGCAACTCAGAGCTTTTTTCTTTTTTTCCTTTTTTAAGTTTTGGGTGCTAGTTGATTCAAGTGGTATAACCTTTCAGTGCAAGAGATCTGGTGTTCAAATTTCACTCAATTAAAGTTGGGGAGGGGTTTGATTTATTTCCTATAATATTTAAAAAAAGATTTCTTTAAAAGTAAAAAATAACTCAGATCTGTTTTTCTTTTTTGCAATGCCTTGATGACTTCATCTACTGCTGGATGATGGAGGACTATCGTTTAGCTGTCTAAATGTTTGTTGTCCATGGATCTTATGTTTTGAAACTACCATTCATTGGAAGAAAAAGGCAAGATAGCTTCTTACGTAGTGGAGAACATAGTTGCTGGGATTGAGACACTAATGAATTGGCGCTTATTTTGTGGATGTGTTAGCCATTGATTATTGCCCATTCTGTTTTGGATTCCCTGAAGTTGGCAAACATTGCTTTTTGAATTTTCTTAATTTTTCAAGGCATGGTTTGCTTCTCTAGTATGGGATTCATGTTTTTGTGAATGAGGTTGATTTCACAGCTATTAGTGACAGCAAAAACTGCAAAATATGTGAACTTGTCCCAGGTTAATGCAATTTATGTTACTCCTCGCTGCAAGTTCAGGATCAATCTTCAGTGGGATTTGCATCATATGAGCGTTAATTCATTAATTCTGATTCGCAGGCATGAAACTCCCCAAGCCGAAATTCCTAATGCGCATGATAACAGTGTTTGGGACCTGGCATGGCATCCCATCGGATATCTTCTTTGCAGGTTGAGGCAATCTCTTTTTTTTTATTATTACTATTTGCACCCTTTTAAAGGAATAAGGAGTTACCTGCTTGCATATACTGGAGATCAGTTGAAATTACTTTTGTCTCCTTAGTCTGTAGTATGTTCTTGTTTTTGTCTTATTTGGTATTTTTCCGGCCTATGTTGTTTTATTGCTACAGTACAGGTGCTAATGTGCCTTGGCATCAGTTGACCTGGATGTCCTAGGTTGGTTGGGTGGATGTTGGTAGAATCAATTCCATTGAAAATGTTTTTAAAAGTCTCATAATTTCAGTTCACCCTGTCAATTTGTTGCTAAATTATGGCAACAGTGAACCTGGTTTCATAATTCTGTAAGTGCTACTTTTGTTTCTTTCACAAACTGGATATTGTTTACATATTGATAGTCTTTGAGACATTTAGGGTTGTTATGGTTAAACATATTAAATACTATTATATGAGCTCTTACCTTTAACTTTAAGCTTTTAGATCAAATGGTATCTCAACATGGAATTAGAACAAGTTTGGCCTGTCTTGTGTTTGAAGTCCTAGGAAGACCAAAAATTAAATTATAATTATTTGGATTCATGCAATGAGTCCATTAAATGAACCTGGCTTGCATACGAGGGAAATGTAAAACAACCTAAATACTATTATTTCAAGCTTAAGCTTTTAGGTTAAGGTAACTCTACAGTTATGTGTTTTGGATTTTTTCTACATTGTACTGCCCAACATTCATATGGTGGTCTTATCCATTTGTCAGAAGTTAGCAAGCTTTGGCTACTCCATCAGTGATGTAAATTGTTTGTTTTGCAGCGGTAGCAATGATCACACAACAAAGTTTTGGTGTAGAAATAGGCCAGGAGACACTGCTCGTGATAAATTTAATGTGGGTCAGAACCAAGGTGGTTACCCTTCATTGTCTCCTCTTCTTGTTTTGTATTGTATCTTAAACCAATGGAAAGCGACAAAATGTAATATACTCGTAGTGTTGGGTACTTTAAATTCATGATATTGTTTCATTGGTCTATACATACAACCATATGATTTTGAAACTTATACTTTCTTTTGTTTTTCTCGTTTGTCTGAAGTTGAATATTCTAAATGTATAAATTTTTGTTAGGTTATGGTGAACAAAATGTTGTTTTTGCTGGTCGCATGCCTGGAAATTTCCCTGCCCCTGAAATGCCTACAACTCCAGGACCATTTGCTCCTGGATTGACTCGAAATGAGGGAACCATTCCAGGTATTGGGGCTGCTATGCCATTAAACATTCCATCATTTGACTCTTCATCCCAAGGGGAGCAAAAGCTGCCTCTTCCAGTTTCAATGCCTTTAGGAGCACCTCCTCTCCCACCTGGTCCACATCCTTCTCTGCTTGCAGCCAATCAGCAGCAGGGATATCAACAAAATCCTCAGCAGTTACCACCACAACAGCATCAGGGAATCCTACAGCAGATGCCCTCCTTGGCTATGCAAACTCAAAATATGCCACAGTTACAGCCTCCATCTCACTTACCCTTGCTCCCACATCCTCTTATATCACATCCACCACCTCAAATGCCCCAACTTGGGATGCCTTCAGCTATTCCGTCTTCCATGCCAGCTTCTTTGCCCGTTCCTTCATCACATCCAATGCCAATGCCTGGTCCAACGGTATGATTGTGCCCAGCTCTAATTTTCATTTCTTTTCTCCCTCATGTGCAATTCAACAATCAGTCTGCTTCATCATATTGAAGGGTTGGTACTTTTAAAGTACAACCAAAAAGTCTCTTAATTGTGTTTTTTTATAAAAAGTAGAATGAACTTAGTTTGTTGTGACCTGTGGATGCGTCAATCTTCGCCAGTCCTATTTTGCATAGAATAGATATCACTCTGTGCAATTGATAAGTGATTATAAATAGTCCGTAATAAAATTGTATAGGAAACACTTTCAAATTCTTCAATGACCTTTACGTTGTCTGTTTAATTATTTGGGAGAATTTTATATGTTAATTTTGCAAATCACTTTTGAATTCTTGAATTGATTTTGGAACAAAATTTCTTCCTGATTATATATTGCAGAACTGTCTCTCTTTAAGTTGTTACTAGTTATTGCATAATTAAAGAAAAAGGAGTTAGATGTTATTAATAGCTCAATTTTTTTTGTTCATTTGGTTTTCCTTCTTAGGGTTTTTGTTCCACAAAAAAGATTCTTGTGTCTGTAAGAGCTTAAGTGGGGACTTGTGATAAGACTTGTGCAGTATATTTTCATTGCATTTGAGAATATTTTCATAGATTTTACATGCTGATTGTTTTACAAATAAACTTTGAAAAGTTAATTGAAAATCTACGTTGATTTTTGAAAGATCAGTTACATTCAAACATTGAATCAAATTTTCGCTGACTTTTGCTTCTGTGGTTTCTTTGAATTGTTATTTAATGAACCTGTGAATTCTGTACATTGTGATATTAAAACAACGTGAACTCTGTGAATGTTGTCTCTGAACTAGCTTTTAGATTTTCATTCTCCTTTATTTCAAATACTTGAAAAGTAAAGATGTTAATGAAAATTGTTTTCTACGTACAGGGGATGCAAGGTTCAATGAATCAAATGGCTCCACCGTTACAACAAGGCCACTATATGGGCATGAACCCGATGCACTCAGGATCCTTACCCACAAGTGGTGCACCTCCTCCAGTCGGAAGCTTCCCAAATGGCTTGCCAAACATGCAGGGCCCACCAAATGCAAGTGGCCCCCGAATGTATCCCCAGGGTGGTGCTTTCAACCGTCCACAAATGCCTCAAATGCCGATGATGCCAGGGTATAATCCCTACCAGGTAAGACCGAAGTTTTTTGCTGCAAGGATTGATTCCTGGGATTCCCGATATGCATTTTTCAAACTGGTATTTTTTGAAAATGAAAATGATGTTCTGAAAATTGTGTTTTCAATAACAAATTTAAACTTGATTGGTATTGTTTTAAAAAAAAAAAAAAATTCTCTAGAAGAATATACACCTCCTGGAAATTATGCTAAAAATATATCAAATGCCGTTGTATTTGGGATATGTAGCATTACTCTGGCTAACTGAAAAGAGGAAAAACGTGTTTGGTGAAAAAAATTAATTAAATAGTTAATTTGAAATAAAAATAAAGGAAGTTTATATGTATATAAAACTTGTTTTCAAGGGCAACCTGAAACAACAAATGGTTGTTTTCAACTTTCTAGTTTGAAATTTTGAAAACAAGTTTTATGATTTTGAATTGAAATCATTTTTTGATACATTTAAAATTTTTAAAATGGAAAGCGGTTTTCAAAAACAAATCTAAGCACGTATCGTATAGGATAGTGTGTAATAACCACTTTAACCTTATAGGATGTTTTGGTTGAACTCATAATTTTGACTATAGTAAGAATTTTTAATAAGGAAAACTGATTTCCAGGGTAAAGTCTTAACCAATGGTTCGTGCTCTACAATCTCCTTATACTTTATGGTGGAGCTGGATTTTGCTTATTTACTGTCGTGTTATTTCTTTGACCGTTGTTAGAGATCAACTTTTACACTGTCCCAAACAAGCTAACATGTTACCCATTCAATTATTGCAGTCAGGAAGTCAACCTGGTATGCCCCCGCCACCAACAGGTCCTCCACCCCATGGCCAAACCCCTCAGTAGGCAGGGCGGCATTGTTACAGAGTCACAGAGATGCTGCCAATTGGGGTTGTAGAGAAGAGTAGCAATATATTTCATACTCCTTTTTGTTTCACTTTGTATTCATGTTTTGTTCTTTCCGTTGAATTTTAATTTTGCCCACTCCTATAGTTATTATGTTATGAATTAGATCGTATTAATAAGATGGAGATTAGTTGAACAAATTATATTTTTATTATCAGGAATGATTAGTCCCTCGCTAGTTTATTGAGGAAAAATTTCATTTGTATAACTATCATCCACGAGGACTGTGGTGTACCTTTCTTTGGTTCTAGAGAACGCTACATTTAGCTGTGGCAGTATTGAAGAATGAGTTGTGTGGATCACACTGTTCTATATTAATATTAAAAAACAAACGCTACTTGAGAGTATGCAATTGTATTTGAGGGCCCTAATCATTTTAATAAGGATATTGTATTTCATCTGAATGGGCTAGGCTGTCAACGAGAAATAGTGAAGGGCTCCGTAGTACTCAATAAGGTGCAATGCAGGAGTCTGCAATACAATATAAGAGCCTTAATTTGTCGGTTGAATGGTTCCATTTTCCCCATCAGTGACGGAAATGAACCAAATGGAGTAACAATCAAACAGAAATTTAGCTTAGTTTTAGGCTGTTTTCTTTCTCAAGCTAAAACTACAGACTGTGTAAGATTAGACTAGCAGATGGAATTAGAGAGTTATTCAATATTTCATTCATAAAGATTGAAATATACCAATTGCATCACAGGAATGTAAATATATAGAAAACAAGACGTTTTCCTTTTTTTTTTTACATTAATAAATAATGGAATTACGTTTAGTAATACTAGATATACTCTGATTTCTCTCACAGGTAGCTCTTGCTGAATAACAAACTCCATTTACAAACACATAATCTTGCATTTGCAGGGAAGCTTCATGCAGCCTCCTGTATATGAAATGTTAATGTTATAATATAGAGAAAAGAATTAAAGCTAACAAAAACTTGAGAGTGATTCAATTCATACACAAATATTGCATTAATCCATTGCATTTACATGAATATGTCAATATATGTAGAAAACAAACCTCTTTTATACATCAAAGAATTGTATTACACGGGTAATGTGCACTATACTCGTTCAAATTAATGCAAACTCAAATTACAAAACATCATCTTGCATCAGCAGAGATTTTGGCAGAGAAGGGCACTGCTTTCTGCTTCATGCATCCACTGTTGGTTGGTCCTCCTGCATTACCGAGAGTCCTTTTCGTAATTCCTGATGCAGCTCTCTTCTTCAAATGAACCATAAAAACTATTCCTTGAAGAATTTCTACCCTCTTCTGAGCATTCCGAACACAGTAATGAACTTTCTATACTCAGAAACAGCAGAAGGCAAAGACTATTAACCATCATAACAGCATTCCCCCTTCCACTCTCTGAAGAATTCTTCATTTAATCCTTGTACAAATGGATATTGTCCAACATCTCAGCTATCAATCTGAACATATGTAACCTCAAAAAACACTGGTGCAAGAAATCTTTCCCTTCTGAAATCCAGGAGGGAATTTCGGGAATTGATTGCTCCTTGCCAATCCTATACAAAAGTTCTTCAATGCTGTTTGCACTCCAACCTGGCCTTCCCGTATGCATCCCAAGAACCACACAACCCAGGCCCAGATATCATCAGGAGGTTCCTGTATATGTTCATTCGCAGCTTCTGGTGCCAAATACAATGGAGTCCCTCTCCAACAAGAAACCAAACTGTGTCTCTTGCTCCGTCTTGCTCTCTTCGCCAACCCCAAATCGGTGATTTTTGCCACGAATTAACCACCTTCGGTTGGTACGGGAGGAATGTCATCTGGTTTCAAATCACAGCGAACATACCCACGCTCGTGAATATGAGAAAGCCCTTCAAGAATACACTTGGTGAAATGCCTTACGACTTCTTCCGGAAACCCGAGACCATTAGATTTTTGAATTGTCTCCGCTAGTGTTCCGCCAGAAGCATACTCCAATAGCAGATTGTCAGCCATAGTTCCATTTTGATTCATTGTGGTTTCTTTTCCAAAACACTCAAGAACAAAAGGACAACTATAAAGATTTTCAAGAATCTCCTTCTCTTTCTGGAGGGAATGAGGAGCACAAACCTCAGAGGATTTAACAGCCATTAGTGGCGGGAAAAGGGTTTCAAATTTCGGTTCCTTCAAAGTCGCCATGAAGACTGAACCAAAACTTCCTTTACCAAGGATCGGACCTCTAAACCATGAAAGGCCATGGCTATCCATGATGTATTCGTCTTCTATTTCTATACTTTCTTGTTTAAATCAATTGAAAGCAGAGGTTACGAAATCAAATTTGACTGATTTTCAAGAGAAAAAGAATGAAGCTGAAGAGAATGAGGTTACCTCGGTCTCTGCCTCATCCGTTGAGAGTACGTGGTTTTTTGTTTATCCTATTAGGGCTGGTTTTACGCGAACTCTTAAAAGCTACAAACCAAATAAATCGACAATACTAACAAATCAGAATAGAATTGCAGTCGGTTTTTGCCATTAGCGGGGT
>JAWDEX010000009.1:6143427-6161904 GCA_035221805.1 Trichilia hirta
CGTTTTTTGAAAAAATCATCCAATCATAATAAGTTTTTCCCAAAACATTAATTAATATTATTAATTATTATGAATTTCCAACAAAAGCATTTTAAAAAATAAATATAAAAATAAAATTTAAAATTTTATTTTAAAAAAATAATACTATAAAAAAGTTTTGACTTATTAACTAATTAATTCACTAATAATTGTCAACTACTTACTCATTTTTATATAATAATAATTATATTTCATAATAATAAGTGAATTAAAATTTTTTCCCTAATTAATTAAAAAATGGTTTTATTAGAATTATTAATATTTTATTTTAAATTATAGTTTTTTTATTATATTTTAAAAGTAAAATTAAAAAATAAATATTTGATAATATTAATTTTTAATAAAATTTACATAAATGTTTGACATTTTGAGTTTTTATTTTTAGTAGTAAATTGATTTTTGCTTTGTAATACAAATTTTGATTAAAAAATATTTTTATTTTTAATGCGTTTGACCAACATATTTTTTTTAGTTTTTTTCTGTTTTTAAAATGCAACCAAGCATTAAAATAATTATGACATTTTTCTTTGCTTTATTCAAATGAAAATATCTTAGAAAAAAATAAATACATTTTTTTTAACCCAAAATTCGACTCTGATTAGATCTTCTAGACGACACAATGTGTCTAACACAGTAGGCCCTCCTACTATGAATATCCATTTACTCATAATTTGCGCTAAAACAACAACTAGATTTAGGTTAAATTAATAAAAATATAAAACTATCTTATTGATAAAAATTTAACAATTTATCGTATCTCCAAAATCAATAACATAATTTTTTGAATAAATTTTATATCTACAAATGACAATAATATAATAATAAGTTTGTAATAATTTTTTATAGATAATAGTAGTCATATTAATGCCCATCTTTTCTTTTTTTTTCTTAAGTGAATGGTAAATAAAATTTAATTGTAATTATTTTACATAATTTATATTTTAACATTAAAATTTGATAATTGTAATCGAATAAAATTAAGTTAAAATCTTTATTTAAACCTTCAATACAAATATGTGTATAATTTAATGTATATATATATTTGCTAATTACCAAATGCAATGTTAATCCATTAGGAGATTAATGTCATTAATTCAATCCATGTATTTGAGTGACTGAGTGAACTCTATAATATCTAAATCACCTAGAATACGAAAGTTGGATTAAAAAAAAAGTATTTTATGCCTCGGTTAGTCGATTTCCTCGGAATCTCAAGTCGTATAAATAATTAATATCCATCAAATTCACATATTCATACGAGAGCTTGACCTTGAAGGAGAACATTTTGACTTAATTTTATTAAAATATATCATCAAGTTTTAATGGTCCAGATTTAAATCTAAACTATCGAAAATTATTTTTTTAATTAATTAAAGATAACGTTTTGCACCCATAGCATCGAATAATTTTATTTTGAGAATATTTGTGCTTATCCTAAATTCGAATTTTTTAGAATACGTTCAGGTATAAGAGTCTAATATAATCGGAGCTTTGTCCTGTATTTGGTATCACTGCAATGTGGTTCCTGTACATGATCTTAATTGATTCAGGACAGGTATTGTGTGATCTGCGAATACGTATCTCAAAAAAGTGAATGTCTGACCCGTGTATGATCAGTCACTGTGATAACTGAGTATAGGAGTTTCTTTGTCTTAAAAAAAAATGATAATATTTTTTAATTCACTAAATGTCGTGGAATAAAATTATTATTATATAACAAAGAATAAAGTAGGTGATAATTATTAGAGAAAGAATTTGTTAATAAGTCAAAACTTTTTTATAGTATTATTTTTGAAAAATAAAAATTCTAAACTTTATATATTTTTTATTTTTTAAAATACTTTTGTAGGAAATTGATAATAATTAATAATATTAATTAATATTTTGGGAAAAATTTATTATGTTTACATGATTTTTTTTATTTATTTTTTATTTTTTTAAAAGAGGAGGATTGGACGGTATCTAGCCGTTAGAATTAGCGCGATTAGAACCCTAAGTGCAAACCGAAACCGACTAGAATTCTATTCTGATTTTAATTTTGTTTAGTTCGCAGCTTTTAAGAGTTAGCGCAGAAACAACCCTAATAGCATTAAAAAAAAAAAAAAAAGAAAAAGAAAAAAGGGAAGGGAACACGCCAGCACCCAAGAACAGGGCTGGGGTGAGGCGGAGACTAAGGTGATATCGTTCTCTTCCGCTTCATTATTTTCTCTTAAAAATCAATCAACTTTTATTCTGCTTTCAATTAAATTAAACTAGAATGTATAGAAATAGAAGACGAAGGAATCATGTATAGCCATGGCCTTTCATGGTTTAGAGGTCCGGTCCTTGGCCAAGGAGGTTCTGGGTCAGTTTTCATGGCAACTTTGAAGGAACCGAAATTTAGAACCCCGCCACTAATGGATATTAAATCCGCCGAGGTTTATGCTTCTGATTTCCTCCAGAAAGAGAAGGAGATTCTTGACTATCTTTATGGTTGTCCTTTTTTTCTTCAGTGTTTTGGAGATGAAATCACAATGAGTCAAAATGAAGCTATGGCTTACAATCTGCATTGGAGTATGGTTCCGGCGGAACACTAGGGGATGCGATTCAAAATCTAACGGTCGCGGGTTGCCGGAATAAGACGTAAGGCATTTCACCAAGTGTATTCTCGAAGGGCTTTCTCATATTCATGATCGTGGGTATGTTCACTGTGATTTAAAACCAGGCAACATTCTTCTGGTAGCAAACGACGGTGGTAAATTCGAGGCAAAAATCTGTGATTTCGGGTTGGCAAAGAGAGCAAGAGAGTGCAAGAGAGACAGTTTGGCTCCTGGTTGGAGAGAGACTCCAATGTATTTGGCACCAGAAGCTGCGAATGAACATATACAGGAACCTCCTTCTGATATCTTGGCTTTGGGTTGTGTGGTTCTTGAGATGCTTACGGTAAGGCCAGCTTGGAGTGCGGACACCACCGAAGAACATTTGTATAGGATTGGCAAGGAGTACTCAATTCCCGAAATTCCCTCCTGGACGTCAGAAGAAGGGAAAGATTTCTTGCACCAGTGTTTTTTGAGGTTACATATGTTCGGATTGACACCTGAGATGTTGAACAATCATCCATTTGTACAAGGATTAAATGAAGAAATCTTCGAAGAGATGAAGACGGAATGTTGTTCCAATGGTCAATTATCTTTGCCTAATACGGTTTCCGAGCGTAGAATTTCTAATGGTATTCAGATTATTTAGAAGCGAGTAGAAGTAGTTCCTAAGGGAGAGTTTTTGTGGTTGAGTTGACGGAGGAGCAGTTGTTGCCTCCAGAATTCAGAATAAGAGTCACTGAAATGCAGGATGATCAATTATTACTAAGATTGCATGAAGCAGAGAGCAGTGGTCAAATCGCTGCCGATGGAAGATGATATTTTGTTATTTGAGTTTGTGTTAATTTGAACAAGTATAGTGCATGTTATCCGTTAGATATAATTCTTTAATGTATAAAAGGTTTTTTTTTCTATATATATTGATATATTCGTGTAAATTCAATGGATTGACAGTTGAGATGGTGTTGGACAATCATCCATTTGTATAAGGATTAAATGAAGAAATCTTCATAAAGATGAAGAGGGGATGTTGTTCCAATGATCAATTATCTTTGCCTAATACAGTTTTTGAGTGTAGAATTTCTAACGGTGTTCAGATTGTCCAGAAGAGGGTAGAAGTTATTCCTCAAGAGAGAGTTTTTATGGTTAAGTTGACAGAGGAGTTGCTGTTACCTCCAAAATCTAGAATAAGAGTCACTGAAATGCAGGATGATGAATTATTACTGAAGTTGCATGAAGCAGAGAGCAGTGGCCAATTGCTGTTGATGGAAGATGATATTTTGTTATTTGAGTTTGTGTTAATTTGAACAAGTATAGTATACGTTACCCATTGAATACAATTCTTTAATGTATAAAAGGTTTTGTTTTCTATATATATTAATATATTTATGTAAATTCAATGGATTGACAGCTGAGATGTTGTTGAACAATCATCCATTTGTACGAGGATTAAATGAGCAAATCATCAGAGAGATGAAGAAGGAATGTTGTTTCAATAGCCAATTAACTTTGCCTAATACGATTTCTGAGCATGAAATCTCTAACGGTGTTCGGATTGTCTAGAAGAGGGTAGAAGTTGTTCCTCAAGGGAGAGTTTTTATGTTTGAGTTAACGGGGGAGCAGCTGTTGCCTCCAGAATTTAGAATAGTAGTCACTGGAATGCAGGATGATCAACTATTACTGAAGTTGCATAAAGCAGAAAGCAGTGGCCAAATTGCTGCTGATGAAAGATGATATTTTGTTTTTTGAGTTTGTGTTAATTTGAATAAGTATAGTACACGTTATCCATTGGATACAATTCTTTAATGTATAAAAGGTTTTGTTTTCTATATATATTAATATACTTATGTAAATTCAATGGATTGACAGCTGAGATGTTGTTGGACAATCATCCATTTGTACGAGGATTAAATGAGGAAATCATCAGAGAGATGAAGAGGAAATGTTGTTTCAATAGCCAATTAACTTTGCCTAATACGATTTCTGAGCATAGAATCTCTAACGGTGTTCAGATTGTCCAGAAGAGGGTAAAAATTATTCCTCAAGGGAGAGTTTTTATGTTTGAGTTGACGGAGGAGCAGCTGTTGCCTCCAAAATTTAGAATAGTAGTCACTGGAATGCAGGATGATCAACTATTACTGAAGTTGCATAAAGCATAAAGTAGTGGCCAAATCGCTGCTGATGAAAGATAATATTTTGTTATTTGAGTTTGTGTTAATTTGAACAAGTATAGTACATGTTATTCGTTGGATACAATTCTTTAATGTATAAAAGGTTTTGTTTTCTATATATATTAATATATTCATATAAATTCAATAGATTGTCAGCTAAGATATTGTTGGACAATCATCCATTTATACAAGGATTAAATAAGGAAATCATCAAAGAGATGAAGAGGGAATGTTGTTTCAATAGTCAATTAACTTTGCCTAATACGATTTCTGAGCATAGAATCCTAATGATGTTCAGATTGTCCAGAAGAGGGTAGAAGTTATTCCTTAAGAGAGAGTTTTTGTGGTTGAGTTGACGAAGGAGCAACTGTTGCCTCCAGAATTCAGAATAAGAGTCACTAGAATGCAGGATGATCAACTATTACTGAGATTGCTTGAAGCAGAGATCAGTGGCCAAATCGCTGCCGATGAAAAATGATATTTTGTTATTTGAGTTTGTATTAATTTGAACAAGTATAGTGCACGTTACTCGTTGGATATAATTCTTTAATGTATAAAAGGTTTTATTTTTTATATATATTAATATATTCGTGTAAATTCAATGGATTGACAGCTGAGATATTGTTGGACAATCATCCATTTGTACAAGGATTAAATGAAGAAATCTTTAGAGAGATGAAGAGGGAATGTTGTTCTAGTGGTCAATTATCTTTGCCTAATACGATTTTTGAGCGTAGAATTTCTAACGGTGTTCAGATTGTCCAGAAGAAGGTAGAAGTTGTTTCTTAAGGGAGAGTTTTTATGGTTGAATTAACGGAGGAGCAGCTGTTGTCTCTAGAATTCAGAATAGGAATCACTCGAATGCAGGATGATCAACTATTACTGAGGTTACATGAAACTGAGAGCATGGTAAAATCGATGCTGATGGAATATGATATTTTGTCATTTGAGTTTGTGTTAATTTAAATAAGTATAGTGCACGTTACCTGTTGGATATAATTTTTTAATATATAAAAGGTTTTGTTTTTTATATATATTAATATATTCTTGTAAATTCAATGGATTAATGGAATCTTTGTGTATGAATTGAATCACAATCAAGTTAATATTGTGCATTTTGAAGGTTCAATGTTCTTCAAATCCAGATTTTATTTTCCCAGTTATGTAGCTTATGTAATGGTGGTATGGCATAATTTTTCTCACTATTTTAAAGGATTCTTTTTCCCTGTTATGCAGTTGATACCGTGTTTGTTGCATGTGTTATACATATATTATAATTAATTTGTTTGTTGTCCTGGAACATACATAAGATTATGAAGTTCCAGTGGTGTTGTGCTTGCTATAATGCCTAATGAGAATGGGACTCGTTCATTTCATAGTTGTTTGATATGTCTATTTTTTGTTATACATATAAATCATAGTTAATAACATCATTAGAATGTCAGAGCGGAGGAGTCTGTTGCATGGTTTTGTTGACAAATGCTAACAGAGCTCTATGAATTTAGAGTGAGCGAGCGAGTGTTATCCCCCCCCCTTTTTTTTTTTTTTGGCAGAGTATAGATAATATGAAGTGACCTAAGTTCGTTCCATATTTGATTGAAAAACAGAGGTGATATTGGAAAACTGATTCTGGGAAGTCAATTGAATCTTTTATTTTGATTCAGATTGTTGAAGACTACATCTCTCTCACTTTTCTGGTTCCTTTTCCAAGGAAGTTGATGGCATCAATTACACGCTAAAACGAGGACTCTTCCATCTTCATTCCACAGGTTTTTATTCTTTTACAAGTGTAGATCACAGTGGAGAAGGAAAATAATTGCGATCATGTCCAACACATCTCTTAGAATCAAGCCAAGAAAAAGGCTTCCTCACTAATACCAGGGAGCAAGAGCATGAGAAAAAGAATAGAAAATAAAAGATAAAAACATTGTCCACAAAAAATTAGGCAAAATTTTTCTAATACTAAATGTTTTCAACACAAGTCAACAAATTTGTACAACCTACAATTCAATTTTAAGGCCTCAACCACCCATAAACTGAAGCCAAATATTCATCAACATAAAATCTATACCATCAGTATTCTATCATATACGTGAAATATAAATTCTAATTCTAATTAAAACTAGCTTTTATATATCAAGATTCAAAAGAATATATAAATATATATGGGCTATCTCCACAATTATAGCAAGCTAACTAACTTCACTCTTTGCATGGAACTGAACCTTGGCTTGGTTCGAGAAGAGACTTTTCCCATTGGTAGCTTGTGTTTCGCAAGCATATTGGAAAGAAAGTCATTTTATCTTTCTGCTTTACGAACATTTTTTCTTACCGGTGCCAAGAAGCTACCACTATATTTTGGATCGGATGAAATTAGGAACTTACAAAAAAATGAATATAGGTTACCCATTATAGAAGTTTTCTTAGTATTGAATGTAATAAGGCTGGAACGAAAGTCGCTGCTTCTTTCAAGCCAGGATCGGAGGGATCCCTTCTTTGGCCTTACCCCCTATAAATTTTATATGTACGTAAAAATATTTTTTAATTTAGAAAATATATCTAAGGTTATAAAAATATGTTATAATCTTTTTAAAATTAATACATGTATTAATTTAATTTAATATTTAGTTTTTTATTATTTTATTAATGATAAAATTTTAATTATTAAAAAATTTAATGAGTGAGCTATGATGATGAAAAAATTAAGAAAATATCATAATTTATAATTGAAAAAAATGTAATGTTTATATTATTTTTGTAATTGTCATAAAAGAAATTATTAATAAATATTCGAATCTGAAAAAATATTAAAATATTAATTATGAATAATCATCAGTAATTTATTTTTATTAAAAATTGTGTCGTTAATAAAATGTAAAAAATATAATATTAATTTACGATAAGGTTGGTTTGTATTGTTTAAATTAATTTATGAAATATAAGTTACGGGGAATTTGTTGATTGCAGGGGGCGGCAATGTTATAATATCACCAACTCCTGGATAATTCAAATTAAGCTTAGATATTCAAATTGGGCTTACTAAACAAAGGGGCTGTGATTTCCAATTTTTTGACCCAGTAAGGGATTGAGTTCGCATTGGGGGTAGTCGATGAACACCGACACCCACACCGTAAATTAACGAACAGTATAGCTCGGTGTCATTGTGATGATTTAACAATTTTTTAAATTCATATCCATTAAAAAATCTTCCGTACCATCCACAAGTCTGGACTCCGTGATATTTTTCCTTCCCGCATTCCGCTCAAAACAAAACCAGCTTGGCTTTTTTCCATTATCTCTGCGCGACTGGAGCATCTTATGTGAACGTAACAATGACTTCCTCGTTATTCGCTGCGATTCGTCCTCCTCATTCTCCATCGACTACCAAAATATCAAGATGCCAACCCTTCTCGTCTGGTTACCGTGTAGCCTGTTGTAGCCGATCCCATTCCCAGCACGTGCCGAGTGGGCTGAAGTTTGCGTTGCACGATGCTCTTGAATTAACTGGAATCGACACCACCTATGCGAGAGTATGTGTCGTTTTCTTCGTCATTTATCTGGTTTTCGGTATTCATTTTTTAAAATTTTGGGCTTTTATTTATTGTTTGATGGTTTCATCTTGATTTGGTGGATTGGATGCACAGTAATACAAATTTATTTAGCTTTTTGATTCGGTTTCTTGATTGTTTTCCGAATTCTGTATTTTGATATAATATTACTAGTTCTTTTCTTTTTGGCACTACTTATGTCATGGGTGAAGTGAATATGACAAAACTTTCCATTTTCATTCGCCTTATTTGAGATGCTTCAGTTTTAATTCTTCATTGATGATGGAGCAGGAGGCCAGAGAGTGTTTCTGCACACAGATTAAAAAATTGTCCAATCTTGAAAGGGAAACCAGTATTAGCATTAATAGATGTGTTGATTTGGGTAAAACAGCACTTCATATAGCAGCAGAGGATGACTCCCTCATATCTCATTCATCAGTTCCTCTCCCTGTGGATGCTTTCGTTGACCGATTGGATGATATTTCTATGGGCTACTGCCGTCATTATAACTCATCATGCAAGTCATCTCCAGAGAGCTTTTTGGAGAGTATAGAGAGATATTTATTTGATAAAAAGGTATGCTTTTATTTAGACATACTTACAGTCTGTAATTTGTTTAATTGTAATTATAATCAAAGAAAAGAAAAAGAAAAGCACAGTAGGTTACGCAATCGTATGTGCTTTTATGTGTGATTTCATGTCTGCTAAAATTTTCATTTTTTCATTTTTTTTTCCCTTTTCTATGTTAAAGAAGTACCGAGCATTTAAATTTGTAAACTAGAGGAATTCCTGAACAAGACTGCAGAATCTACGGTACTAGAATTCTCCTAGGAAGGGAATTCCTTGCACTTTTACAAGTTGCATTCAATAATGAGTTTCTCCACAATCATTATATACATATAATGATAATGTCAACTCAAAATTGACTTTATAAACTTGCTTTCTTGAGTCACTCATGCTTTCTTATACGCGTCAATTTTTTCTTAACAGGGTTTTCGTAGAACCAATGCAAGGAGTCTACTAATTGAACCAAGAGCATTATATCTTCACTCGGTATGGAATTCATTCTTTGTATTCCTATGTTTTCCGGTGGGAGGAAATGATATCATAAAGAGAATGTTTGACAATTTATTTAACATTATGTGCAGGTTTTGACACATCGCACAGGCACTGCTGTTATACTGTCACTTATATACTCAGAAATCCTTAAAATGCTTCGCTTATGGGGCCTCGTGGATTTTGATGTTGAGATATCATTCCCTCTCGATCATCATAGTCTTCCTAGAGGCTATCAGAAGCAGAAAAGCAAGGCGTCTGATCAGCCTCACATTATGACAGTGCAAACCCTATTGGAGGAGGTAACTTCTAAGTTTTTGCTTATTTATGTTATTTTGCTGTATTTACTATAGCTGAAATCAATGAAGGTTGAGATACTAAATATCACGTTTCATTATTAGTCATCTTGACATCTCATGTTCGTGCTGGTGTTTGTACTTGCATTTATTGATAATCATAGCTATACATTTTGGTCTTTTTACCTAAACTTCCTGAAAGCTTCTTCCAGATGTGTGCCCAGTCCCTTCTTTCACTGACTTCCACTGTTCACTTCGGACATTGAGTTTGATGTGTGTTTACAGTAATACATGTGTCATCCTAAAATTACCTATGTTCATGATAACCTTTTTTGGTTCTGAAGAACAAATCATCTGTGGAATCACTTATGCTAGAATCGAGCAGAAATCAAGTGTTGAATTTTTTCTCCCGCTTATTTATCCATATAGTAATGGATTGTGTAGCTGCTTTACAATGTAAATGCTAGAACGATTATTTTTTACCTGTACACCAGCCAGCACCAGTTTACCATGTGTAAAAAAGGTTAAATAGAAAGATGAGATGTCGTCAAGTAATGGATTTTCCCACCCTTGTAACTGGCGAGTTGGTCTCAATTTCCCACAATCAATAATATAGGGGGATTAATCAAAAAGATATTTATAAAGTAATCTCAGTTATTTCAGATATGTTATGTCAGTTATGAGTCAGATTATTTTGGGAATGATTATGGATTGTTGCAATGTCTTTTTCTGAAAAAAAATAATAATAGTAATAATGCTCTCATATTTGATTGGTTATATTCAAGGAGTAATTTTCTCCCTGTGAATATGGTTGGGTTTAAGTTAGTATCAATACAATTATGTGACAGTTGCTTCTCTCTATGATTTTCAGTTTGTTAATTCAATCATGCACCTACCTCTATTTCATTAAACAGATGACCTAGAAAATATTCACAGGATTTGTGAAGGTCACTTGTATATATGAAACCCGCGTTCATAACCCCACGCTGACCTTAAGCTAAGCTAAGAAATTCGCAATGGTATAACATCAATTCATGCATACATAAGAAGGCTATTCAGAAAACTCAGGAATACATTGAATGCTTTCATTCTTTCTGCCTGTATTAATATTTGCTTATGATAAGATACAATGTGTGCAGATTTTGGGAAATTTAAAGACCTCTTTCTGGCCTTTTCAACATGATCAATCTAAAAGTTTATTCTTGAGGGCAGCACATGCTGCTAACTGCATTGATAGATTGAACAATGAGGACGGGTATTTAAACTGTAGTGCTTAGGAATCTGTACTGATATGAAAGTCAATATATCTGTCACCCTCCCTTTTGTGGCTATAATTTTCTTAGTTTTATTCTTTTTCTCCTGCAGTGGCTTGCAGCTTGCATCTGCAAAGGCTGCTCAGCATAGGTTAGAACGTGGTGTGTGGACCAGTGTCCGCTTTGGGGATATGAGACGTGCATTAGCTTGTATGTATTAGTAAAACAATCTATGTTTGGTGGATTAGAATTTTTTCCCTTTTTCTCTCTTTCTTTCTTTCTTTTCTTTTCTTTTCTTTTTTTTTTTTTAAAACACTTAGGGATGGAACCAATTCAGGTCCACGTGGAGCTCGAGCTCAGTCAAAAAATTTATCTTCCTCAACTTGATCAAGAGATTTAGGTTGAGCAAGTCACCCCCCACCAATATGATTAGAAAATTACGAATCACTGATCTAAAATTGCAAAAACTACTACTAGAAATAATCTTTTTTTACGTAGCCTTTCCCACGCCTTCTATTTGACTAATTACATAGCTTTGCCTGTTTTCTCTCAATAAACCCTTGAATTAAAAACACCACCACCCATTTTCGCTTGCAAATTTTGATTTTATCAATCCTATTTTTATCAAAAAGAAAAAAACAGTTTGAAATTTTATTATGTATGTTTCTTAATCTCTTATATTTCCTTGAAGACTAAGCTTCATGAAATTATTAAATAATGTTTGTTTTGGTGAAATATTTTGGTTATGTTTCATAGATTTTGTTTTCTTTTATTGTGCTTAGCCTTAAACATGTTTAATTTAAGCTTGATTCTCTTTAAATTTGATTGTCTAAAATGTACAACATTAATAATGTAGCAAAATTGGTATTTGAACATGACTTGCAGGTGAAATAATTTGCATTTGAAGAAATTGGCTTAATTGTAATGCTTTTTTTCCTAATTCTTCAGGAAGAAATATCTTTAAAAGATACAATTCGTAGGCCCTGCCAACTATCACGGCCTTCAGATGCTGTCATTGAGTATATTGGAAAGTGATTTTTTCAATTGCTTATATTGCCTACTTTCATCTGGAAATTGTTACTGTTGTTGCAGCATGTGAACGTCTTATTCTCCTGGAAACTAATCCCAAGGAATTGAGAGATTACAGCATTCTTCTCTATCATTGTGGACTTTATGAGCAATCTCTCCAATATCTGAAAAAGTATCAGGACACAAAGGTAGAATTTTTGTGACTTCACATGTGACTTATATCTATCTTCTAATGAAGTAAATAAAGAGTTCTTATGAAACATTGCAGAGTTCTGTGGCAGAGAAGCAATCATCAGACTCAGTTAGCAGCCTGGAGGATGATACTGTGGATAAATTGATGATACGCCTCAACCTCATTTTGATGGAGCAAGGCTGGAGCAGACCCTCCTATGTTAGAAATTTTCTCAGTAATAACTCTGAACCTTGGTAGCCCTGGTGACTAGTCTGGTTAACATGAATAGTTTGTCAAATTCGATTCCACATTTCTGAGAGGGTCAGAGAATCCAGAAAATGTCTGCAATGATTTTAATAAAATGATACCTTCCACTGAGAAGAGTAAGATCCTCTAATTATTCGACCTTCTTAAATATTTAGCACAGTTTCTTATCATGGAGGGAATTCACAAGATCATCATTCAAATTGTTTGGAAGTTAGAATCAATAGATATGCTGTGAATTAAAAATGGTCTGTGCTAAAGCATGTGTTTGTATATTAAGTATGTCTGACACAATTCTGTATATATATCTTACAGACAATGCACATTTTCACTTCATTGACAGTGTGATTAGAGCTATAACAGTTCTACCATTTTTAGGATTGTACGATGGGTTTAGGATATACGATTATTATACAAGGTTCTCTGAACTGGTGTTCATATTACTGTATAGTCCACCATGTTTTTGTTGAATTTCCAAAGTTTTTTGTTGTTAAGTTCCATAGTCTTTGTTAAAATTTTCATATTTTCTTAAATGAATCATAAGTTGCTAAATGTAAACGAAGGTTTGGGACATGCAACAAAAAACTTAGAAATTGTTACATGTGATTGTTCTGTAGCATTGCCCTTGATATATAGTTCCTCAATTCCGAATGTATTCTTCTGCATTTAGGCTTCTCCATCTCATCTCACCAAATTGATAGCCAATTTTTGAATTTCAATTCCAATTCCAATCTAAACCTAAAATATTTTTTTATTTGGGTAGGAGATTTTTGTCCTGTGAAATGTAAAACTTGCAAAATCAACATTTAACATGAAATTGTGAATTTTTTTGGATGAGATAACATATAATATTTATATGATTGATGTTTAATTTTATTGATTTTGGTCTGGTGTTATTCTTCAAGTGTTGCTTAATTATAATTTATGTTTCTTGTCATTTCATCCAAACCAAACACAAGTATAATATATCAGCTAATTCATTGTGCTAATTGGTGTCCTTTGCTGCACGGTTTAGGATAAATTTATGTCGTGCACCTGCTAAGAGTTATCCAAAGCAGAGTAAAGAATTAATGTACAAAAAGGTAATTGAATAGATGAGGTTGGATAGACGGAAATGCTCCACGAACGGAAGGAGGAAGAAGGGAGAAGAAACTTTGTCCGTGACGTCACAAAAATTACACCTGACGGATATAATTCACGTGCCTATGTCTAGTCTGGTCTATATTGTGTAATGTATACCAGAATAAGAGAGATTCTAATCTAATCCTGACATGACATCACACGACGTCAGAAAAAGAGATCTAGTATACTGGACTGGATCTGGGACTGGATCTGTTTAAAATGCTTTTTTAATCGAAACGGAGGCATCTACGTTCATTTAAAATATATATTTTTTTAAATTTTTTATTGTTTTTAATTAAAATTTTATATAATAAAACTATGTATTTTTATTTTTAATAAGATTTTTTTATATTTATTATAAATATTTTAATAAAAAAGTAATATTTTAAAAAATTAAAATAAAAATTGTTTTAAATTTTCCCCTCCAGTATTTCAAAAGCAAGAATAACCTTGATCTATTCATTGCTGACCACCTACTTCGTAGGATTAGGATAGGCTGTGGCTTAATTGAGAATAGCCAACCGGGCCTATTCCCATTATTACTACATAGGTAATAGGATTGCCTAAAACTTCACCGCTATCCCAGTGTGGCCCGCCAACCAATTACCATGAAAGCTGGCCGGAGTATTATAAGCCTACAAAATAATCCCACGTAGAATACAAGCAAAAAAATTTTGGATTCATTGATCCGCTTCAATAACAGTGTGCAAATCAATTTATTAGGATTTCGGCTTGCAGCATTTTATTTATTTATTTATTTATTTTTTTAAGTCGAAACTCCATTTCTAATAAGACCTTTCAAATTTTACATACGACATTAAATCAGGGCAGACCTAACACTTTCTATTTTTAAAAGTGAATTCGCATTTAACTTAATTTGCGCAAAAATGACAATTAGAACCGAACCCCAAATTTATAGAACCAAATCATTATTACCCCTAAGATTGGTACCACGATCATTTATTACAAAATTTTTTCCTTTTCTATCTTTAATATAATAATAAAATAAATAATACAAAGTTCTAATCAATTTATAGATAATTATTGAGTTGAATTCATACAAAATTTAGTTACAAATTATGTCTCCCTCTATTTCTCTCAAAATATAAATACAA
Organism: Trichilia hirta; assembly: GCA_035221805.1. Lineage (NCBI taxonomy): Eukaryota > Viridiplantae > Streptophyta > Magnoliopsida > Sapindales > Meliaceae > Trichilia > Trichilia hirta. The sequence continues at coordinate 6,158,069 of JAWDEX010000009.1, forward strand.
ACACAATAATTATACCTTTGAATTGGAATGTAAATTAAATGAATTGGCTGACACAGAGAGATATTAATGTAACAGTCACTTGTACAAAATTTGAGATATTCTATCATGAACATTAAATTTTGAATTTATAACTTAAAGATATATCATTTGTAAAGAGATATTTTCTCCTTTTCTTTCTTGCTCAAAGCATTCTAAACTTTCCAAGTTAAATTGGAGACAAAAATTTGTCATTTATTTTTAAATTGCTTATACAATATTAACTAATGAGATATATGTACCAACAACAGTTCAAATTTAATAATAAGATAATTAAGCTCTCCTCTTAAATAGATATTGAATGTTCTTACAAAATTTTCTCTAATTACTTGTACAAGGAATAATTAAGGTGTTTGATGTAAAATATTAACTAACGGTGTTTGATGGATAGAATTAAAATTCCTGCTTGTTTTATACAGTAGCTATTTCAATTCTTCTCTCAAATTATTTATAAGAACAATGAATCTGTATTAGGCATGTAGCTCTGTGTTATGTTCGGAAAAAGAGTATCGATCAAAATTCTTAATGGACTTTTCTTTAATCATGAAAAGAAAAAGAAAAACTCCCTCGTTGATATTGTTATTGTTATTTTCTGTTTTGGATAGATTAACTAGTCTTATGTCGCTCATTTACAACTTTTTCAGTTTTCCTTTCTCATCAATAGTCTCTTTTGTATTCTATTCTATTGTGTTGTACTGTAAAATCTACAATTACTATACTAGACTTGAGATTTACAGTATCCCATTGATTCATTTGTTCGTTCTTTTCTTTCTTAATTGAAGCAAAGACATCGCTTCAAAATTTCACAACCACCACTCCTCCATATTTGTATATATAAATAATGTCAGTTTCGTCATCATAACGTGGAAAACATCACTCAGTAGCCATGTTAAACCTTCGTAACATCCTACTCATTTCTCCTCCTCAAAAACATCCACCACTACCACCACCAACTTCCATTTCATCAGATCATCAACAAGAGTACAGAAGCAACAACAACTATGAAAATAACAACAGTAGCACAATTTGCGTGAATCATCAAGCTTTTGGAGTCTAAAGAAATTCCAAGAATCAACGAAAAAACAGGTTCAAGATGAGGAGAGTTATACCAGAGCATGCAGGGACTGTGGAAACAGGGCTAAAAAGGAATCCAGTTTTAAGAGCTGTCGGACTTGTTGCAAGACTCGGGGATATGATTGTGCGACTCACATGAGAAGCCCATGAGTTCCCGCAGCAAAGCGCAGCGAGAAGAAGTTGATGACCACGATTAGCGGTGGTTCTTGCGGGGGTGGCGGCGGATCTTCTGGCTCGTCTTGTGTTGTGAAGAGGCCAAGGGTTTTCTGGTCACTATCGTCACAGAATGTTAATGCTTCTGCACCTTCACCTTCTACTCCAGTGAATGCGTCTGCTTCTACTTCTCTGAGTATCAATACTGGACCTTGTCATCAGGGTAAGCAAATATTGTTTTCTCTCTCTTATTATTGAGTATTTTTCACTATACTTTTCATGCCGAACAAGATCGTTAAATGATTCATTCGTTCTCCCTATCAAAATTATTTTAAAGCATTAGATTGAATCAAGGATGAAAATTATTTCTCACTCATTTTAAATGTAAAATAAGTACAGAATGAAAGCGGAACAGAGATATCAACCTAACTTGAAATTGTTGATTAGAAAAATATTTTTTGCAATTTTCTAATTATGTTCTGGTTTGCTGAATAATTTAATTGATGGCTGCAAAAATGTGTTCTTTTCCTGCATATCTCAACGTTTAGAGACCAATATTTAATTTTTACTCCTGTGGAAATGTAGAGGAAAGTTTCAAGAGATCTTTGCCAGCTCAAGTGCAGGCGCCGGCGGAATTTCGGTGCATTCGAGTGACTTCCATTATTGATGATCAAGCTGAGGTTGGCTATGTGGCTACTGTCAACATCAGTAGCCATTTATTCAAGGGTTATCTCTATGATCACCCAATTGATGAGAAAAAATTATTTCCGTGTATTTCTAAAATGGAAATGGAAAATGATGTTTCCACTGCAAGAAATAGGGACTCTTCTTCTTCTCCGATTGGCGATCACTCAGCCTATGCAGCCTCAGGCTATTGAGAACTACTCCAAGGTGAATCCACGACGACTTATTGATCTATTTTGATATTTACTTCTGAATGAATGACTTTCCAAAGATTCAAAACTGTGTTCAGAAATTATATTATAAATCATCTTTATTAGAAGGATTATAGTGATTTATAGATTGATAAAATATTATCTCGTATTCACGGCAGCTGTTTATTGTCACAGAACAGCTTGATTTGTTTGTTTGAAATCATTATCCATGCCTATGGGTGCATTAAAACATTAATTTTGTTCCAAGTTTACCACTTGTTTGGTCCGCCGTGTAGCCAAAGTCGAGGTTTGGTTGATCATTACGCAGTCGAAGTATCTCTGGCACAATTATTCCATTTGCAATGCTTGTTTAAGATTTCGAGGGTTCATGCCTAAATTTTTTAGAGGCGAAAAATACGGTACATCACCTAAATTATATTATTACGATCGACGTAAAATCTTTTAACAGAAATTTTTAGAGACTACCTAAAATTATAGAAAAATAAGTTAAGAATAAAGTCGAATTATCGGCAAATAAATTCCGAAGCTCAAGTCAGTAGAATATTCGAGGTTGAGTTAAAAAAAGAGAAATGTTTGAGTGTTTATCGATCCGAGAAGCTGGACTCAAAAAATGTCTATGAAAGCTGATAACTTTCACTCGACTGTTAAAAAATGGCTCCAAAGAAATTGAAAAATTCTCTTCTCAATATAGCGATTTTACTATTTATAGGGCCTCTACACGTGTAAGTATTGGAGAACAAAAACCTGATTAGACAGAATTAGGTATAGTTATCTGATCGGTCTTTTCACCATTCCTTTACGTTAGGTCTGGGGCCAAATGAGTGCCTGCAACTTGCAGGACATAGCGCCCCTTAACGTGATGGGACGCTTGAGTTGTTTCTCGAAAAACGCACCTATATATCTCATCTGAGACTCTTATTTTTGAAATAAAAAATTGGGTCACCTCGGTGATCAAGGTGGGAGTCAAGATACCAAGGCGACCGGAGCTGGTACAGGTCACTTGCTCAATAACAGCTAGGGTCAAAAAACTCTTAGTTAAACAGATCTTGGACTGGTAAAAGTCATCAATATAAGCCTCTCAAGTTTTTGCTGTCGCGAAGTGAGAGTAAAAATTTGAATGACTATTTTTGCAGAGGCGATTAAGAATTTTGACCCAGAAGTTACGAATTTCTAGCCACCAATGATCGTTATTAAATGCAGCTGCTTCGATTTCGATTGGCTGTACTTCAAAAAGACCTAACCTAAATGCGTCATTTTCGTGCACGTGTAGGTATACTGATGGTTACTTTTGAATGGGCGCAGCGCTCGAGGGCACCCTTTTAACATTATAAGACGTGGCACATTCCTGATCGTACATCACTCGATCCTTCGAACGATTCGTAACGCTTGAGTGTTGAGCGGCTGCCTATAAATACCCACTGTTTGCCTTTTCCTTTTCTATTTTGGACATTTGGTAACTTTTAAATTTTCTTTCACAAGTTCTCTGAACCTAACGTCTTTGCTGCTTTTACCTTCATTCCTTCAGCAAATTGTTCTCTTCACTTTGTCATTGGCTTATTCGGTAAGATTTTGTTTACTTTACCTAATTTATTACCTATTTCTTGTGATGATGCTGTGACAGGTTTATAAAGAGAGGGGGGGGGGGGGGGTGGGGTATGATTCAGTCGCTAAATACCA
>JAWDEX010000009.1:6162004-6175407 GCA_035221805.1 Trichilia hirta
GACACATCGAATATAAAGAAAAACTGGTAAGTAAACTATGGACGTCAATGAATGTCAAAAAACTTGATTCAGTCTTCCTTACCAAAACCTGATTAATTGAACAACGATTTTTGTTCAAGGATGTATGAACAAACTTTGCAGCAAAGCTTGTGGATGGATTATCGGCATAGGCAACTGTCGGTAACATCTGCAAGCACCATTGTAAGTTAAGCATTCACACCAAATAAGCTTAGAATCCAAACTCAGACAAGTAATTACATTTCAGAATGCAGGAAAATACGAAATACAGAAAAAATTAAATATTCACTAACATCAATAGCTGCTGCTGGGGTAGGTTGCAATACTCTCCCCTCCCTTGAATCCCGCTGCCACATTCGAATCTGCAGAAACATTATTTTAAGTTTGCAACGAGTTCAGAATACATAAAATCATAATCCCAAAATATTAAAGCTAGCATCCTTACAAAACCATGTGCATTTGAAATAAGAAATAAACATGGATAAAGTAACCAAGGGTAATATGTGTATCCTTACACTGTAAGAAAGGACTCATAAATAACTAGTAATCCAATATGCCAAATGAACAAGTAATCTAGAACATTTGACAAACTTACTACATGCTTTCTCTTATAAACAATCAAAACCTTGCATGCATCCATTCTCAAGATACATTATATATGTCAAATGAAGGAATGTGAAAACTCGTCTAGGCTATTCTGACAAGTAAAATCCACAATTCTGAATTAAATGGCCTCACAGTAACCAGACCTATATGCACAATGGTCTGGAACAATGAAGGAAAGATAAAACAATAATTTAAAATAGTACATTAGCTGACCATATAATCCCCATCAATAGCAACGAGCAAAGCTAAACATTACGTACAATTTGTTAGCAATCCAATAACCAACCAAATTATGTTAAAAATGATGCTTTTCCATCCCTGTGCAATCTAAATACATTGGTAAAAAGGTAAAGTATTAAAGCCCAGAGATCACAGAGGCTAGTCCACCCCACCCAAGCCATTAACAGCAATTAATAGAATTCTCTTTACATGAGAATACACAAAGGATTTGCAGAGTAGGAAAAGTAGAGGGAACAAAAAAGAAAAAGAATAGAAATATATTTTCAGCTTTACCAATCCACAAGAGTATTTTCCTTCATTTAATAGCATACGGTTTTTTGTTTCTTATCCAAAAACGAAAAGGTAACAACATTATCATTAATTTGAAGAATTCCATTGACAGAACAGAGAAATAGATGCCTGATGTCAGCAAAAAATTGCAAGAACATGGTAAGGATTTTACAGACATTGCTAACAAAAATTACGGCCATATTAGTGAAAAGTAGTAACTCATCAACCACAAATATAATAAATAAAAAAATCAGGGACAAAATAATCATGGGAGCATTTGAGACAAGATACGTCAGCAAAAATTACTAAGAGAATTACAAATGCAACTGAACAAATAAAAGACACCTGCATATACCGCACAACAGTGCTGGAATAATCAACTGCCCTCCTCTGAGTAAGCTTTCTCATTCTTTTTGCAGCAAAACTGTCACCATGAGCTGCAACAACAATTCATTCAAAACAAATTAACCATTAGTATAACAATCATAATTAGAACCCCAAACTTCAATTAGTACGAAGAATAAGCTATATTTCACAATGACAAGAAAAATACCATAATTTTTGTATTTGAGGCTATCTAAAGGTGCATCACAAGATGCAAAAGTGTTTTAACTGAGTAACATAAAGAAAAACCTACAACTATGAGGATCTCACAAAGAGTCAAAATGAATAAATCCAGAACAAGCAACCCAACTTGGTGAAAAATCAGAATTTATCTTTGCCTCGTGAATTACAACCCAAAAATGGTCTTTGTCATGCCTCAGGCCTCATTTTCTTTCGTCATCTAGATCTACTAAGCCGAAGCAAAAAGTCTCAAGATTAAACAAGAGATAAACCCAAGATCTAATATACAATTTTTATATACTGCTATCGAGACTGATAGAGATAAAAGCTTGCAATTCAAAGCTATGTATTAACAAAAGACAACAAATAGAGAAAAGTCATATAATGCCTCAACTCAATTATTACACCATGTGTTCAAGGATGGTGTTCAAGGATGTCATGAAAGAAGCATATTGGTCTCTGTAAGCATTGAAAAGTGGCAGTCTCCTAAAAGAGTTTGGCAGAGGCAGACAGTATATCAAGAGGTTAATTTCAGCCAAGAAAATAACAAAAAAATACCAACTATTCGTGGACATATATCAGAAAAATTCGGGTACTTTGCTCCAGATCAGTTGTCAGGAGAACTGGAACTTTGTTTTGTGAAACTTAGATTCTACAACAATGTACTGATTGGATTCCCCCGGTTTGCACACTCATAATGATAATTATGATTCCACATCTCAATATTGAATTCATTCTAACATGTCTATGGAACCATGGTTGCAACACATTCTATCCTTTATCCTGTGTTCAGGCAAAACAATTTGAAAATCATCTTCTAATGTTATTCTAATCCATCTTTTTTCAAAGTATGCACACATATTGCGTATTATACTTAGCAATTTGAACAATATCCAAATTATTGCTCAACAGTAATCCACTAAGGAAAGGAAAAATAATCTTAACCATAATTGTTAACCTCTACTTCACTTATGGAGCCAAAATGGACCTCCGTATTCTAACTCCATCATCACTAGTGAACCATGAAACTCCCGCACATATGTTTGCCATGTAGCAGTAGGAACCTAATCGATAGTGTAAAACTTTCAAACCTAATCCAATACCTGAGGTTGTAATGCTTAATGAAATCATCGATACTGAAATACCAAAAATTTCAAAATTTTTGAGGCCCAGTTTAGACCCATTTGTTACCACCAACACCAAAACCTCCTTCCGGCTTGAATTTTCCCCTGCAACAATCATTTTGGTTTTCACGCAGTCTAATCCCTAAAAATCCATTCTGAACCAGATATTGAAAAACAAAAATCAAGCTCATATTAAAACACCAACTACTCTTCCACGCGTGTGTTTATCCACTCAGCTTGGTTCCCCAAATATTTCTCCCAAGTATCCACAAGCACGCACCCAGAAAAGAAAAGAAAAATTAAAACGCCATAATTTATTAATGCCCCTAAGAGTTTGCATTACACAATTATTTAAAGTACCTTAATCGATCACCGAGAAAAGGGTAATGTAACAACCAAAAACTACATATATGTATGATTTAGTGCAGAATTGCAAGAGCTACCGTCGTAAGGAGTGTTTGTAGAGGGGTGATGATAATCTGGCGGGTTGAGAGTCGTGGAAGAGGCGGAGGGCTGACGCATCATCGCAGGACCTGGCGGCTGTAGTGGAGGTGGCCCGCGGTGGAAATGGTCCCCACCGTCTCCACCTGGACGCTGCTGCTGCTGCTTCTGTTGTTGAGGATCACCATACATCATTGTCACCGGAAAATCTTGCCAGTGTTATTTCCGGTGTGAGAGGCGTTACTGCAGAAGATTGAAAACTAGCTACTGATAGAAACCCTAAACCCTAATTTGATGGTTAGTAGTGAAGATGAAAGCGGGAAACGTAGAGTGTGAATACCAACTTACCAAGCTTCAGCCTCAGGCCACCCTCGCTGTTTTACTACTATAGAATTTAGTAAAATTTTCTAATAACCTTTGCCAGGGTTTCCCCATTTTTCTAACCGTCATTTTACTTTTATTTTTGTTACCGTTACAGTTACGCTGAAAGCTAGCTAAATTACCTCTACAGTTTTTTTCTAAAATTTGAACATAAATAATTTGGTTTTTTTATTTTTTTAAATAAAAAATATCTAAATATTAACAATACTTTACTTTTATATCTTTATAATTTTACAAATTAAACAAATAATAAAATTTTATTATAATTAGTTATATTATATAAAAATATATTTTTTTAATTTATAAAATAATTTGATAAATTAAAATAAAATAATAAAAATATCAAATTTTAATTTTTTAATTATAGACAACTTTTTTATACGAATTCTTGCATATAAATTGATCTGTCATATTGTTACTAATTAATAATAACACAAAATTAATGCAATTTTTAAAAATAAATGATATTAAGTAAGGAGCAAACGATAATATCATGTCATATCAGTTTATACAAAAATTTGTATAAAAAATTTATATTTATAGTACCATTCTTAAAAATATAATTATGTACATAAAATTAATTTACATTGTCGAGTGGATAATATTTGTATTTTGTTAAATTTCAATTAAAGTAATCAGAAAAGCATATAGAAAACAAAAAAAAAATAAAAATAAAAAGTACTTGTAATTTAAAGCATAATAATTACGTTGAAATAAAGAGTTACAGAATTTTAAACTAAAGCTTATTAGAAATATATTAATAAGTTCATTCAATTTAAATTTTTAAAAAATCATTATAAATTTTATCTTTATCTAATTATTTAAAAGAACGTGTCATGTAAAATGTTAGGCTGCAATGATCTATATTTTATTGTGATAAATAAAATGTAATGTTTAAAATTATTATTTATATATGTTCAAATTTTAAATCTATTTAGTTATTAGCAAACAAAAAAATAAAGGTATATATTTATATGTTAACCTCTTTGGAGTTCTAATATTTTCTTAACCCCAATTCCTATTCTTTGCGTGTTTTTGATTAATATAGCCCTAAATTTATCCTAATATTTATTATCTTGGTCGTAGACTTATTTTTTTGCCATTTTTTATATATTTTTTCATCTTTATACATTGTTAATTTTAAAAATATAAAATAAAAATATTAATCACTCAAAAATGTAAATTTTATTGTTTTATGTTTGCATAATTTTGAAATGTTGGCATGAAAGTTATCGAAACAACAAACAGTGTTAGAGGATGAAAAAAAATTTTGCAAACTTCAACGAAGTCAAAATATAAAATTTGCCAAAAAAATTCCTCCAAGCGTCCAAATGACTTTCCTCATCCATCAACTCTTTGTTATGACGGTCTTCCTTCGTGATCATGTCATTAATTGAATCCACATCACAACTTTCAACTTCCAAACCTGCTTGTAATGCAGCTGACAAGGCTTTGGCTTCCATATTTTCTGAACTATATAATAGTATCTTGCTTCAATTATTTGTTAAAATGTCAAAGCAAATAAACTAAATCCAATTATTTCTATAAGAAATTGACCCTTACTTCCAACAAATCAAATCAACTAATCCACCTGCAGCGCCAAGATAACAACAGAATTTATTAGCCTACTGAAATGTTATACTCAAGTGTCGCATTGACATCATCTTCATAATCAGACCTCATGTTTAATTTACATCAATACAAACGGTAAACTTTAACACTAAATTTACTTGAAATTAACAATATAATAGATTTTTGATCCAATACAAAAGTTTCAATGAATCCTTTTGGCAACACACCATGGCACAGGGAACAAGTATCCACACGCATATCACCTGGTAACTCTGTAACTCTACAAGAAAGAAAACAAAAGCAGAAATCAATTTTATGGTAAAAGACGATCACAAAAGAGCAAAAAAGGAACAGCCCCTCCGATGATTTTGTAATCTGAATACAAACAATAAATCTCCATAACTGAATACTTAATGCAATCATTAAAATCAGAAAGTCATAAATTTTACACAAAATATGAAGCAAAATATAAGCCCTTACCTTAACACGCTTCAGCAGATCTTTGGCATTAGCATCGTTTTTGAAATGATCACGTACAGGCTTCAGAGGGTGAATAAATGCAAAATTAGCTGAATGGAAATATAAAAAAGAAAAAAGAAAACAAAATCTCACAGCTGACTTCTCCGTAAGTCCAATGAAGTCCCACTAGGATCACTCACTTGGATGACCAAGGGGCACATTCTTTTGCTTTGCTATGTATATGATCCTATGGACAAATTACTTCTAATTGTTCTAATATGGCCATAATCATTTGAGTCCCAACGAGAAGATGGGGTGGATGAATGATGTCAAACAAAGAAGTAGGCAATTTTAATGGATGTACAAGAACAAATTCATTGCCTCAAGACAGAAACAAGTAAAATGTACGAATGGCAAATAAGGGTGAGGAGTTCTCAATGTCAATGAACCCTTCATGACTAATGGCTCCCCTCCCTATTCTTTGTGCAGGATAAGAAGAGTTTCACCATAATTCCAAGAGGGGGCACACAAAGTATTCAAACCCCAAATAAAACAGAAACAGCTAATCAAATAAGTTGGTATATACTAAACAAAACCATGTAAAGTTTCAATAATATAATTTAAGATGAGCCAAAAAATGAACTGCAACCAGGGGCTTGACTCAGGTGGCAACAAGATAGAAATTGAATTGGAAAGAGTCATTCTGTATCAAATTCAGCTCTTCCACTTAAATAGGAGCGAAAAAGCAATTACCTGCAGTATCGTATTTAATGCGTTTGATAGAGCGGGTTTGAGGTCCCCAGGATGTAAATCCCCATCTTCATAATCAGAAACAAGTTCTTCAAAGCTTTTGTAAATCCTGGATAACAATGGAATTTGTGATAGAATTATTATAATTGAATATACTGTTTTTCCATATTTTCTATTGTAAATGCTTCATGTTGAAAAAGTCTTATATAAAAACAAGGTCAGTTCAAGGAGTTTCCAGGATTCAAATTATTGATAAAGCACAGGCCTTGCAGGAAATGAAAGCTTATATTTCGGCAATGTGTAATTCATTAGGACTTACTTGTCGCCACCATTGTCCGTGCTACGCTCCACCTTGAATTCATTAAACCATGGTATGATGATGTATTTTATGTACTCCAAACACGGATTTCCTTCAACAATCTTCGGCGGGCAGTAAGCTTTCTTTATCTTCACATTCACTTCTGCCTATGACAAAACAAAGATAATACCAGAACAGTTACATCCATAATAAAACAAATTAAACCTGTCTTGAGATTCTGGCCATTTATGACACTGCTTATCTTGGCAATTTACTCCACTTACAAAACTAAATCAGACCTCCTCATCCTCCATGAAGATGGAAGACGATGGATCACTCTTTGACATCTTCTCTTGCCCTTGCTGAAGTCCGGGAAGCATGTCTGTGTATCACATAATCCAAAAGCAACTCAGAACATGAAAAAAAGAAGAAGAAAAGGACAGAGAAATATGCAATAAGGAAAATTGAACAATACGGTGTGACAAAATGATGGGCTTGTTTTTTCTCTTTATGTCATCACAATACTCTCTTGCAAGTACATTTACTTTCCTTTGATCCATGCCCAATTGACAAATGTCCGCCTGTTGAAGTAAAACACAGTTCATCAGCATTAGCTAAATATCACCACAAGACTTAAAAGGATGATTGACAACACAAAACAACCTACAATCATTAGACAAGTACAAAAGTTCATTAGACAACTCTGAAAGTGGTGGAAAGGATACCTATAAAATTGTTGCCGACTTTTTCAGAATTTGACAAACTAAACTTCTTTACATAAAACAGGCAAAGCCACAGACCAAATGGGAATATATGAATATTTAAATATATACACCTTAAGGAAAAATATGTCAGCACACTGCATGCATGGGTAGAGAATCTGAGCTGCAGTCAACTCATCCTGCTCACTACGACCCATAATCTGAACACACCTAAAATGGACAGATAAACCATATCATAAGCTATCAACTACATGATTATCCCAACAAAAGGGAGAGAACCAAGAATGACTAACTTAATATATAGTGTACCTCATTATTCTAGGAAGCTTGTTCCTTCGAGCTATATCCATCACAAGAGGCCAGTACTCGTGTGCCCTGGCATTAATTTCTTGTGAAGACCACAAAAACTCAACTCCTTTGATGTCCATTCCAACGGCTTTCCATATCTCTATCAAATAATGCCCGACTGTTTGAATTTTTTTCAAGTCACCTCCCATTTTGTTGTTTAGCTGCGCAAACCAATCAGCTATCCAAATTTTCACTTTGCAACCAGCAGAGATCAGTTTGTTCACACTTATAGTCTTCATAACACCCTGTTAGCCAACCAGATAATAAAAAAACTGTTAAGCAATTCTTTTATTGATAAAAAAGAAAGAAAATTTTGCTCTAAGCACATCAAGTCAGCAATTACGACAGAGATGTGAATTAGGAGGCAAAAAACATTCAATCATTGCATGAAAACCCACAATTACTCAAATCAAAAAATAATGTGGAAAAATATTTTCACAAACCAAAAATATAATAGCAATCAGATATAAAATTGACGATCTTTTTCTACTCTCCAAATAATAACAAACCCTTCTCCATTGTTTCAACAATGTATCTGACTAATCGTAGACTATTCAAATGCTGAAAAATCTCATAGACTAGTGAAATTAGGGCCAATAGGAGAAAAAAATGACAGAAATTGGTTCATCATATATTCAAATTCATATTTCATCAATAAATAGCACCAGAAACTAACCTCCATCATCTATCATGGGTTAACAGCATATATTCCCTCCAACATTAATCAGAAAATCCCAAATGCTAAGAAACTTAAGAAAACTAATAGTTTACAAAATTCTAAATGTATCAAGTGAAGCAACAGAAAATCTAACAGTATGGGTTAACTGATAATGTATCAGTTGGGAAGGGAAACCTTGTGACTTCGTATCAAATTCAAAGCTATGGTACGACAATCTAAGAAAGCATAGCATGATCCCCATGTGACAAAATATCCTCCGACATTACTGCACAATGATCGACACATGGCTAAAGAATCAAGCATCAAAAAGATATCTTTGCATTCAAAACAAAAGACAAGAACAGTACATTCTGAAAGCAAGGTGACATGTCCTTTTTGAAATTTTTCCATCACCTCAATTTCATCATTACTTGGTAAGGTAAAGCTTTGGAAGATTTAAAGAATACCAGTTCTAAACAGCCTAGTTTCTTATTCACAAGTCCAACTTCTTGCAGATCAGGAAAAGAAGTACACATCTTTGTCCCTTTCAACTCCATGAAAATTAGCCACATAAATATCAGACACTTTAAAGCTTTCTGTTTGGGATTTTGTGGTGAAACCTCAACACACGGTGTAACATCCTTATGACTTTAATGGCACCAGCCATAAATACACTTACATATGGACAGGATTGGTGGCACATCTTTAACATGAATTATGATACAATCTTTGAGCCATTAGACAAATGCATTATCAATAATTCAAATCAAATCCGACATGCACCATTAATGCATGTAGAAATGCCAACATTAGTAGCTTTGCAATGAACCAAATACCTGAGCAATATGCATTCTTCCCGATGGTTCGAACCCATCATAACAAATGGGTTGAGGCTTTTTACTGAGAAGATTCAACAACTCATCTTCCTGTATACACTCTTCGCCAACACTTCGCACAATCTGAAACTTCTCCTCTGCAGTCATTCTAACACAACCAAGGCATGTATAATTAATACAAAGAATTACCAATCAACAGACACATGAAAACAGGCTTACACATAATTGTTGAATAACTGTATAAAAGAGTAGGAAAGGTAGCAATTAAAATTCAAAAGATAACAAGCTGTCAAATTCAATAAACAGCTTCAAAATCATTCTAGAACTTTTTTAATAATGGCACTTGTTTTAAATTTATGAAAATGCAATGAAACAAATAGTAAGTGCAATTTGAAGAGGTCATGAACAAGATCAATTGATTTTAAGTTATAATCTTAAAGATGGATAGTTTCCATCTTAAAGATTATTTATCCAGATATCTTTTCTCACAAATTTGATTTAGGTACCTCAAAACAGGTTCAACATGTAGTTGAAACTGACTTGCCTTGAGACCATTTTACCATAACCTTGCACAACTATACTTCTAGTTGGATCCAAATAGAATTGTAAACGTTTTTGGATGGATACTTACTGAGTGGAACTAGAGAAAGCTTCATTGTTCGGGGAGTCGATGGACAGGTAGTTCATGTTGTCAGATGGTGGAATCTGATCAGTTGAGTCCTCTGCCATTGCACAGTAACTTCTCCACAACAAAGGCTTCAGAACAGAATCACACAAATCTCCATCACATCTCAATCAAGGTCTAAAACATAGAATCATCTCCTGACTCTCTTTTAACAAGGCATAAAAAATGCATACTCTGCGAGCCATAGTTGTAATATAAACACAACATAAAGTCACATCTACGCATCAAAACATCTTACAGAACAATAAAACAAAACAACAATAAACAATATCTCACATTTATCATTTTACTCGTCATCTTTACCACAGAACAAACACAAAAACAAAATAAAAACATGTATCTTAAGCTTCTTAAAAGCTACGAAATTCAATTGGAATTTGACAAAGATGAAATGTACGATCAAACTGACAGTGAAAACATCGGTCCAAATCCATATTACTAAGAACCATCACAAATTACCATAAAAACTCCAAAGACGAATCCAGTGAGGATCACATTAACAGCATCAAAACTCATTATGTCTCATTCAGATGCATAGAAGTACAAGACAGAAAACGGACATTCTTCTCTCCAATAGAAGATAAATCCCACAAAAATAAATCATCATAAAAGAAATAATTCGTTTTCCCATCTTTTTCCAAAGCAATAAAACGAAACAAATAAAAGAACCAGAAATTGCCAATGAGAAGCCCAGGGCAGAAGAAAATTGAAAATGAAGAAAATCACCTCAAATTGGCGTCGAAAATGGCTGACTTGAGCGGGGGCGTTGGGTATGGTAAAAATAGAGATTTAGAAGTAAGGAGTGGAATAGGGTTTCAGTGGAAATAGAATCCTCAGTCCTGCATCCAATGGAGGGGCTGATTCTCGGTTCAGTTCGGCTCGATTTAGGCCAATCGGACCCAACAAAGTCATCGAATCTTAACTGGATAAATTAAAACACAACCATTCTTAATTGCCTTATTTCTTTTTCAAGATGTATTCTTAATGAGTTTATTGCATATATAATAATTTTGTTTAGCTCAATTAAATCCGTTTGAATTTCTTTTTCTTCTCAACCTAGAATTCAAATGTAAAATATTCAAAAAATAAAATAACTAATAGTACAAATTTTTATTACGATACCTCTAATTTAGTCATAATAACAAGAATACAAATATACATTTATTCGTATAAATTGGTGTAATATAATACTGGTAATAAATACAAATAAGAGGGTAAAATGAAAAATTAATATTATCAATTATGAGTTCTTAACTTATTATATATTATGATTAAATTTTTTATATATACATAAATAAAATGAAAAAAAATGAAATAAGTGTGTGCAAAGGAATAAATTATTTGTTTTTTATTCTAAACATCAGTATTTTAAATATGAAAATTGATTTGTTGAGGATATAAAATATATATTAACATAATAACATACAAAACAATAGCAGAAAGGGGTCCTACGAAAGGGTTTTTTAGCGATGCCAATGTTAATGGCATAAAAAATGTCGATATTAAAAATTAATTTTAATTGCGACAAATTTAAAATTGTCTAAAAGAAAAAAAAATAATTAATATAAAAATTTTATTTTTAATTACAACAATGTCATCACTAAAAATATAACATAAGTGATCACAGAAAACTTGAGCGCATAAAATTAGTATCAAAATTAGTATTTTTAATAGTGACATTAGTCTTTTTTTGCAATAATTTATTGCCGCCGCTGAAAATTATTTAGTAGAGGCAAGATTATGTCATCACCGTATTATTTTAAAATGATGTCGTTTTGATTTGTATCAAAACGACATATATTTATGGGCTGTTAAATGAAGTCTTTTTGTCGTGTAACATATTATCCCTTTCGTTCATCATCTTTGCACACAACTCTAAGTCCCAGCTCTTGATTCCTTGCAACTTTCAGATATTGATCAATTCATCGGCTCTCTGCAACTCTCAATCGATGCTCTTAAGGTTAGTTTACATGAAATTATTAATTTCCATTGTGTAAAATACATCAATGTATGGAACAACTGCATTAATGTATGGATTAGTGCATCAATGTAAAATATAAAAACCAAAATTTATCGATTAATGATTTCTTGACTTTTGTCATCGAGAAATTAAATTAATGATTGAATGCCCTTATTTTGATTATTTAAAGCTCAGTGGGTGGTTAAAGTCTAATGTTATTGATAGAGTTTGATGCATTAAAGTCTACAAATTTACTTGCTAGTAGTTGTTGATTATATTTTTGGATGGAATATGAAAGAAACTAGATTCTGGTCTTCGTGTATGGTTTCTGTATAGTTTCTATAAGAGTTTTGTTAAATTTTTGTTTCGTGAGTTACTGGTTCATCAACAACCTTTCGGTTGTTCTTTTTCTTTCTAATATAGTGCCTTAAATTAAGGAAACTTGACATTATTTTATTCAATAGACCTTTAAAGAAGGTTTTGTATTATGTCTAATTGATATTTAAATTGCTTTGCTGACCAAATGGGTACTAAATATAGTTAACATCAGTTGCTGAAATTCTTGTTCATATAAATTGACTTCTAACTTTTAAGGTTAATTTTGACTAGTATTGGCAGTATAAATTACCTTGAGCCTTTTTTTTTAATCTTAATATCATGTCATTTGTTTCAGTTTTCAAAGGGACTGTATATATATGTTGTTCTGGTAATTTTATTGGTTAATTTTCAAAGTTGATATATTAATCTACTATATTGCTTTGGAAGATGATATATATATGTTTGTTTAAATTGGCCAGAACGTTACTTGCATTATACAGGGATAGAAGGAAAAATAATCTCGTTTAGCAATGTTGTAACATTTACATACAATATTTTTATATTATCAAGTTTGATAGCATTTGTGTACGAAAGGATTTACAATCATGATAATATATATTATGTTATATGTATATTATATTGCTTAATTATTTTTTAGCTGATTACTTTGTTGATATGGGTCATAGTTCAGTTATTGTTGCTTATTGCGTTTGTAGTGACAACACCATGCTATTTGAAGAAACATAGACTTTAAGAACTTAGGGTTTCTCAAACAGGTAGTTCTCCGTTGGAAATCGTTGCTTTCAAGGTCAGAATCTAACTTCTCTTGTGTTTTAAGGTTTATTCCTTTTTCTTTTATTTGTTAATTGGCAATGATTGCTATTTCCACCTCAAAATCCTTAATTCTTAATGCTTAAGGTTTTTGATACATGGCTATAATAGTCAGTTATGTTACTATAATTGAGGATGCCATATTGTTTGCTATAGTCTTGACCTAGAAATTCTTAATTTTATCTGCTTTGAGTGTCGAATAATTGCATCTGATGATTAGTTATGTGATGATAATAGTTAAGCATTATTTTTGTTAGTTTTAAATTGAAATCCATACTTTTAGCTATTTGTGGCTTCGAATCATGCCAATGATTTTTTGTTA
>JAWDEX010000009.1:6175507-6208002 GCA_035221805.1 Trichilia hirta
ACACCTAAATTGGACAGATAAACTATATTTTAAGCCATCAACTACATGATTATCCCAACAAAAGAGAGAGAACCAAGAATGACATACTTAATATATAGTGTACCTCATTACTCTAGGAAGCTTGTTCCTTCGAGCTATATCCATTACAAGAGGCCAGTACTCATGTGCCCTGGCATTAATTTCTTGTGAAGACCACAGAAATTCAACTCCTTTGACATCCATCCCAACAGCTTTCCATATCTCTATCAAATAATGCCCAACTGTTTGAATTTTTTTCAAGTCACCTCCCATTTTATTGTTTAGCTGAGCGAACCAATCAGCTATCCAAATTTTCACTTTGCAACCAGCAGAGAGCAGTTTGTTCACACTTATGGTCTTCAAAACACCCTGTTAACCAACCAAATAATAATAAAAAACTGTTAAGCAGTACCTTTGAACAAAAAAGAAAGAAAATTTTGGTCTAAGCACAGCAAGTCAGTAATTATAACAGAGATGCGAATTAGGAGGCCAAAGAACATTTAATCACTACATGAGAATCTACAATTACTCCAATCATAAAATAATGTGGAAAAAAATTTCAAAAACCGAAAAATTTAAAAACAATCATATATAAAATTAATGATTTTCTTCTACTCTCAAAATAATAACAAACCCTTCTCCATTGTTTTCAACAATATATCCGACTAATCATATACTATTCAAATGCTGAAAAGTCTCATAGACTAGCGAACTTGGGGCCGTAGAGAAGCAAATAGGAGAAAAGAAAGACAAAATTGGTTCATCATATATTTAAATTCATATTTCATCAATAAGTTGCACCAGGAACTAACCTCTATCATCTATCATGGATTAACGGCATATATTCCCTCTAACATTAATCGGAAAATCCTAAATGCTAAGAAATTTAAGAAAACTAGTAGTTTACAAAAAATCTAAATGTATCAAGTAACAGAAAATCTAACAGCATAGTTTAACTGATAATGTATCAGTTGTGACTTTGTATCAAATTCAAAGCTATGGTAGGACAATCTAAGAAAGCATAACATGAACCCCATGCGACAAAATAGCCTCTAACATTACTGCACAGCGATCGATACGTAGTTCAAGAATCAAGCATCAAAAAGACATCTTTGCATTCAGAACAAGAGACGAGTAACAATAAATTCTGAAAGCAAGGTGACATGACATGTCCTTTTTGCAATCTTTCCATCACTCAATTCCATAATTACTTGGTTAGGTAAAACTTTGGAAGATTTAAAGAATACCAGTTCTAAACAGCTTAGTTTCTTATTCAAAAGTCCAACTACTTGCAGATCTGGAAAAGAGGTATGCATCTTTGTCCTTCTCGATTCCATGAATTTAGTTACATAAATATCAGAAGCTTTAAAGCATTCTGTTTGGATTTCGTGGTGAAATCTAAACACAAGGGGCAACTTCCATATGACTTTAATAGCACCAGCCATAAGCATTCGTACATGTGGACAGGATTTGTGGCACATCTTTAACATGAATCATGATACAATCCATGAGCCATTAAACAAATGCATTTTCAATAATTCAAATAGAATATGACATGCATTGTTAATGCACATGGAAATGTCAACATTAATAGCTTCGTAATGAACCAAATACCTGAGCAATATGCATTCTTCCAGATGGTTCAAACCCATCGTAACAAATGGGTTGAGGCTTTTTAGTGAGAAGGTTCAACAACTCATCTTCCTGTATACACTCTTCACCAACACTTCGCACAATGCAAAACTTCTCCTCCGCAGTCATTCTAACACAATCAAGGCATGTATAATTAACACAAAAAGAATTACCGGTCGACAGACACACGAAAACAGGCTTATGCATAGTAACTCTTGATGATTGTGGAAAAACTGTACTGAAAATTATGATAGGTAGGGAAAGCTGTGAAATTCAGTAAACAGCTTTAAAATCATCGTTGAACTTTGTTAATGATGGAACTTGTTTCAAATTTGTGAAAATGCAAGGCAACAAATAGTTTTTTGCAATTAGAAAAGGTCACAAACAAGGTCAATTGGTTTTAAGTTATAATCTTAAAGATGGCTAGTTTCCATCTTAAATATAACTTATCCAGATATCTTTTCTCACAAATTTGATTTAGGTACTTCAAAACATGTTCAATAAGCAGTTGAAAATGACTAGCCTTGAGACCATTTTAACATAACCTTCCACAATTATACATCTAATTGGATCCAAATAGAATAATAAACATTTTTGGATGGATACTTACTGAGGAGTGGAACTAGAGGAAGGCTCTTCATTTGGGGAGTCGATGGCCAGGGAGTTCATGTCGTCAGATGGTGGAATCTGATTGGTAGAGTCATCCGCCATTGCACAGTAACTTCTTCACAACAAAGGCTTCTTTTTGTCAGTTAAGACTACTCAATCTATACAGAACAGAATCACACAAATCTCTATTACATCTCAATCAAGGTCTAATATAGAGTATCATCCCCCCACTCTCTTTTAACAAGGCATAAAAAATGAAAACTCTGAGTGCCATAGATGTAATTTAAATCCGACATAAAGTCATATCTATGCATTAATATCTAACAAAACAATAAAACACGACAATAATAAGCAATGGCTCATATTTATCCTCTTTCTTTGGAGTACAGTTAGTCATCATCTTTGCGACGGAGCAAACACAATAACCTGCATCTTAAGCATATTAAAAGCTACGAAATTCATTTGGAATTTGACAAAGATGAAATGTAAGATCAAACTGATAATGAAAACATCAGTCCAAATCCATGTCAATAAGAACCGCCACAAATTACCATAAAAACTCCAAAGAAGAATCCAGCGAAGATCGTATTACAGCATCAAAACTGTCTCATTCAGATGCACAGAAGTACAAGACAGAAGACGGACATTATACTCTCCAATAGAAGTTAAATCCCCAAAATAACAAATCGCCATAAAAGAAATAATTCATTTTCCCCTTTTTTCAGGAATTTTTTTTTTTTAAGCAATAAAACGGAACAAAAAAAGAACCAGAAAATTCAATGAGAAGCTCGGACCAGAAGAAAATTGAAAATGGAGAAAATTACCTGTAAATGGCGTTAACAGAGGCTGACTTGAGAGGTGGCGTTGGGTAAGGTAAAAATAGAGGGAGTGGCGTAGGGTTTCGGCGGAAATGGATTCCGCGAGTCAAGATCCAAAGGAGGAGCGGCCGATTAGCGGTTCCATTCGGCTCAATTGAACCCAACCGGACCCAACAGCGTCATCGAATTGAAAACGGAATAAATTAAAAGTATAATTCTCATCTAAGTTATATTTAATTTGTATCGCAAATGATGGTATAGCTTTAATTGATTCAATACTAAATAATTAAATATTTTAAAAATTATATAATTTATCATCAAATTTATAAAAAAATACCTTATTATCTGAGATGTAAATTGTAATAAAATAATTACTTGAATCTCTAACATTACAGTAAATTAAAACACACTCATTCTTAATTGTTTTTTTAAGATATATTCTTAATGAGTTTATTACATATATTTATAAATAAATTTTAAAAAAAATGGATCCAAATTACAGTTATATACAAATCAAATTAAACTAATAATTTTATATATTTCAATCAAATTTATTTGAATTTTATTTTTCTTCTCAAACCTATAATTTAAATGCTAAAAATTTAAAATAAAATAACTAATTTGTTTGTATGAATTAACATGATATATAATAAATAAGAATTAAAATTATAGTTTAAAATATTAATTTTTTCACTTTCACACTTTTCGCCCACTTTATTGTATTGTGTTAATCCTGTTATATTATACCAATTTATATATATTTTCATGATAAACACTGCTGTAATGTATTTACTTACTTTGTCACTGCCACAAGCACCAAAATAATTATAAATATGATTTTAATTTATTAAAGTTAACTGAATTAAATTTACGAGATAAAATCAATGCCTTTTTTTTTATTTAATTGTTTCAAATTTTATCCATTCGGGCATTCACTTTTTTTTTTTTTTCCATCTGGACCTAAATCACTGCATTCATAAATACGCTTAATATTTACATTCACACATCAGTAAAAAATATACGAAGACATTTACATACTCATATATATTTCGAATATTTCTTTTTAATTAGCAAAAGATATAAATAAATTTTACAAAAGAAAATGCCAAAGCAAAGTAAAAGAGAATGGAATTGTTTTACGAATATGAATTTTATGTTAAGGAAAAGAATATGAACTATTTATTCATCTAATCATTTACTCTTTTGTATGACTGACGAATGGAACAAGAACAAACTTTAACAATTGCGTTGAAAAAATAAAATAAAATCAACTTTCTTTCAATATTCTACAAATGTTCTAGAATTCGCCCACTGTGTATGTTAGACTAGACTAAAGCATGACATTGTTATTTTTCAGAGAATTTTTTATATAAAAAGAGTTTCCATTAAAAATTTGAAACGCTATAGAGTAAAATCATATACGACGAGTAAATAAATACATAAATAATCACTTAAAATAATCTTCTTCTTAATCGGGCAGTCCACGAGCAATCGGAGTTGCCGCGATTATGCACGTTGAGAGCCGTCCAGTTAAAGCATCCATGTCATGCCTGCTGCTCACCCATTTCATCAATTTTCTGAAATAAGCTTAAATTTTAAAATAACAAATTCAAATAATAATAATAATAATTTGTCAGAGTCTAAGCAAATCACCTTAAAAGATCACTCACCAAGCTTTCGAGAAAAAATATATAAAAAATAATCTTGAACTAAACATAATTTATATTAGTTGAACCAACTAGTGAGACAGATAACAATGAGTTCTTGAATTTTTTATGATTTTATAAATATTCCCTTAGTTTTCTTTATTTATGTCAAATAAGTTTAACTTCAAAAATAAACGTGGTCCCCGAGGTTTTAGAAAACAATATTTCAGTATATAGTTTTGCTCATTTTAATAAAATTGTCCCTGCTATTGTTTCAGTTTAAGTATGGGTGAGATGAGATGAAGTAGAGCATGTTGCGTTATTCTTTCTCCTTATTTTTATAGGCAAGGGTAAATACGTTCTTGTATTCAATTATTCTAATTGTTGTAACGACAGGGACAGGACGAAATAGTATTTCAGTTATTCCAATAGCAATTATATATCTCATAAAAGTTTTAAAAAATTGGGATGTATTTAAAAAAAAAAAAAAAAAAACACTACGTGTTAATGTGGAAACATAAAACAATTAAGGTATTCAAAAGTCATTAAGACAAAAAAAAAAAAAAAAAAAAAAAAACAGTCTCAAATTGGTAAGATAGTCCGAGTCATTTTTCGTCTTTGGAATATATGTCAGTGTTTAATTTTGTTTGTATACAATATCTTCTGGTAGATTAGTTTTAAGGAATAGAAAAAAATTAAAAATAAAAAGATAAAATTATAAATAGCGTCTATACAATGATTAGGATAGAAGTTAAATTAATCATTTAAATTTTATTAATGTGTATTTTGACGAGGTATATAATTTTTAAAAAAATTATAAAATAATGAATTATTGTTCGTAAATTAACGCTATATGATAATATCAATTGTCATATAATCTATATTATTTTTATTAATATTATTAATATTATATATTTATTGAAAAAATTCTTATGCTTTAACATTTCTCATTAAATTATTATTAAAAAATTCAAATTAGTTTATAAATTGGATTTTGTTTCCTTAGTTATAGAATTTACAATTAGTATTTACCCTTTTAAAGAAATATTTAATATACAATTGTTTAAAAAAATATTAATTATTTTATTTATATATATAATATAAAAGAATAATAATAAAAATATAATTTTTTTTATAAACGTTTATTTACAAATTAACGTGACATATTATTATTAATTAATAAAATAATCAATTGTCTTCTTAATTTGAATCCTTATTATAAAACCAATTAGGAGATTAAAAAGCTAATTGTTTTTCAGTATCGGGCGAAACCTTTTTCAATCGACATTTCAATATCTTTTGGAATTGTTTGTCAATTATTATTTTCATAAAATAAAATTTGTATTGTTAATTTAATATTTTTAGATTTATATAATCATATCACTAGATTTGAATTTGATATTGCAAATCAAACACACACACTTCCTTAAATTTAAATTAAGACTGACAAGCCAAACATAAAATGCTATTAAATATCGGAGACAAAAAAAAGTAAAACAAGCCAAACCTTTTTTTTTTTTTTTTTTTTTTGGAGTTATAATTGAAAAGTACAAAATTCAGTTTGTATGTTTTATAAATCACTTTCAAAACTTAATTCCATAAATTTTTTATGGTATTTTGATGATAATTTTATGCATAGGCAAAATATTTTTGAAAATAATTATTGATTATTATAGAAAAAATATTATATCGAAATAATCAACTAACAAAAATTTTAATCATTTTAACCATTAAAATAATTTGTGAACAATTATATTCCTTAAATTTTAAATATATTAAAACGATTGTTTGATTTCATTCCTCCTCCTCTGCAACATATTTTTTTTCCATTTTTGTGTGCAACAGCCCAGCTCAGTTTCAGACTCAGAAATTAGTAATACCCATGCCCTGAATTTCTGGTAAACCGGTGAGTTAGATAAATTAATTTCATTTGCAATTTAGGAATTATAATTTCAAAAATGAAAATGTTATGTTTTTATAGGTTAGAAAAATGTAAAATAGATTGGTTTGATAGCATTGTATGATTTGTAATATACTTTGGTTCTTTGGCCTAAATTTATGTCGTTGGAGAGATTTTTCAACTCTTGAAATCAAAATTTGTTAATTGTTCGAAAGTGTTTGTAGTTTGTTTGTGTTCAAAAGTTAGTAGTAATAATCTTATTCGAAAGTGTTATAATATGGTTTATTCGAAACTGTCGTGTTTTGTCTTTGTTCAAACGTGTTAGGTAATTTTTTGTTCGAATTATGTTTGAATGTTTCTATACTAAATATGCTTAAAAGTGCACCTTCTTCTCGTATTCGAAAGTGCATTTTGAAAATATGTTCGAAAATGTGTTATGAATAATATGCTCGAAAGTGTTGTAATATACTTTGTTCGAAACTGCGTTCTTGAGTTGCGTTCGAAAGTAGTTTTAATTACTTTGTTTGAAAGTGTAACAATTATATGTGTTCGAAAGTGTTACAAATGTGTGTTTGAAAGTATCGGGTAATACATTGTTCAAAAGTTTTTATAAAAAAGTTATTCAAAAGTCGCATAATATGATTTTTTTCGAAATTGTGATTTAAAATTACGTTTGAATGTACCTTTAATAAATGTGTTCGAATGCATTACAAATGTTTGCATTTGAAAGTGTTGGATAATACATTGTTTGAAAGTCGCATAACATAATTTGTTTGAAATTGTGATTTAGAATTGCGTTCAAATGTGCCTTTAATAAATATGTTCGAAAGTGTTACAAATGTATGTATTCAAAATGTTTATAAATAAACTATTCAAAAGTCGCATAATATGATATGTTCAAAATTGCGATTTAGAACTATGTTGGGATATGCCTATAATATCAATGCTCGAAAGTGAACTGATTCATGCGTTCAAAATTAATTTTATAAAATATTTTTAAATATATGTATTTAAATATATTTAACTTGAAAGTTATGTGAAGAGACAGTGGTAAAAAGTGTCTTTTTTTAGTTTTTTGTTTTGTAAAGAGGGATTGTTAACGTATTACTCATTTAGATATTTGGTTATAATGCAGATATGACTTATCGATTGCCATTACTTTTAATACACAGGGGTTTATGGACAGTAAACGTAAATGGTGGACATTCTTATGTGGGAAGTTGTAGCAATTGCATATATATAGACCGTATAATAAACTACCAACAGTTTGTTGAAATGTTGTTCAATTTACTTGAAATAAATTAAGAAAATTTTTGAATTAGAATGAACACGTTGTACATGCAGGTCATATAACTTGTGATTGTACCAGTTAGTCATCTGACATTGTAACTGAATCAGATTTCGAGAAATTCATTATCGTGAACAGTATCTATATGAATTGTGGTAGATGACAATACCCGTTATTTATTACTATTGAGGCTGTAAATCGTTTAGAACTAACAATACAGTGCTTAAGTGGATTTTTTAATCATCCGTTTATGTCTTTGTAGGGTAGTAATTAGTTGAACTATCCCATCCCCCAGGACATCATTGTGCGTCTATACCTTGCATTGAACTTTCTTTTGAAGCTATAGGTAATGAAATTATTGCTGATAGGGGTTATTCTTCGGTACGTAATGACATCTCTGATATTCTCCCTGATCGTAAAGCTGGATTAAATTATTGTGATGACAAATTCAATCAAACAAAAAATGTTTATGATGTTGCATATAATTCGGGTAGCTCAATAATACTTTCATCCATATCTAATCAAGTCCCTCAGCATTTGCCCCCCATTCCATTGGCGATAACCATGACTGTGCATGATGTAATTTTAATAAGCGATGTTGAAAATGTATATGTTGGCCAAATATATAGTTCAAAATAGGAATTAAAATGGAGGTTAAGTTTAGTGACAATTAAAAGACACTTTAAGTTAAAGATTTATAAATCTACAATCGATCGGTACAAATTAAGATGTGCAATTGATTTATGTAAATGGCACATGCAAACTACTAAGACCAAAGGTGATCCATTTTTTAAAGTCATACGATTAAATAAAGATACGATGCATACATGTATAAACGATCAACTACAGTATGGACACCGCCAAGCAACTAGTAGCATGATTGCTTCAATTGTTCGGGACAAATTTATAAATGCTAGTTGTATTTACGCTCCACAGAATATTGTTAAAGATATTCATAAAGAATATGGAGTTCGAATATCATATCATAAGGCATGGCTTGGTAAAAAAGAAGCATTTAAACTTGTTTGCGGTGATCCAGCAAAGTCTTTTCAAACACTTGTCTTATATTATCATGTGTTGTAAGAGCGAAATCAGGTATAATGACAACTATAGAACAGGATGATGACGACGATTTCTTGTATTTTTTTATGTCTATTGGTGCATGTATTTGTGGGTTTCTCACAATTATACGTCTTGTTATTGCTATTGAGGGAACGGTCTTAAAAGGACCATTTTATGGTACATTAATAATTATAGCAGCTATTAATGATAATAATTAAATATACCCATTAGCTTTTATAATTATTGATTTAGAAAATGATGCCTCTTGGAAATGGTTCATAGTAAAACTTTGGCAAGCAATTGGGTAGATGGATAATTTAGTGTTCATTTTTTACTGGCACAATATTATTAAGAAGGGAATTAGTGCAATTTTTTCATAATTGATTCATGAATTTTGTACTTATCATGTTATTAGAAATGTTAAAGCCAAATTTAATAGAAGAACTCGTGTAATAAATCCTTTTGAACAATGTTACTTTCTTACAACAAAAGTATACCAATTATTTGAGTTCATTGAATACAATAAAAAATTAAGGACAATACAATCAGATGCTGTAGGCTATTTAAAAAAAAATAGAATTTTATAGATAGGGTAGATCACATTTTTCATCACGGAGATATGATATGATGACCAGTAATATTGCTGAAAGTATTAATATCTTGTTAAGGCATGCACGTCATCTCGCTATTACTTCGATGGTTGAGTACATTATATATGTGCTACAGTGTTAGTTTTATGTAATGAAGGGAGGCTACCAATGCCAAAAAAACTTATTTAATAGATGCAGTGCAAGTTATTGTTAACGAATAAATTAAAAAGTCGCGTGTATGTGATGTGGCTCTAGTGTCTCAATCTGAATTATTGGTTAAAATTAAAGAAAAAGAAGAGTTTGTGGATTTAGGTACGAAGACTTGTAGTTATAAATGATTTGATTTACAGCAATTACTATATACTCATGCTCTTGCGATGTACAAACACACAAGATATGATTATCATTTGTTATACTCGAAGTACTATAGTAACGACTCATTGTTATTGGTGTATGCTGAAGATATTTATCTAGTTGGTGATGAGACAGATTGGAATATGCCAACTGAAGTGCATCAGATGATTGTTAAGTAACCTCGGGTTAAAGCTTTATCAAGACGATTGAGAAAAGTACGTATTCCCTCTCAGGATAAAGTCGAGTTAGGAAATAATGTAACAGGTGCCATGGCATTGGACACGATTGCTCCACCTATAAAATGCCAGTATCTCTTCATTAGAACTTATTAATTGTTATAAGTATTAATATGTTATGGGTAAATAACTTCTGGTATTTATTTAATTTTTGTACTAAACTTTAAAATTATGTATACTACAATTTCACAAGCATGATGCTAAATTTTGTTTAGTTTTGTTAGTCATTTTAACTTGCATGATATGATAACATATAATGTTATTACATATGATCTAATGCATTGATTTCTGTATTTTACAAATGTTATGGTGAAAATTAATGAGCAGCAACGTTCCATGTCAACTATTACATATTAGCTATTGATGGTATTTATTGTATTTGTTAGTACTATTTGACATACACTTTCGAAAATAAATATAACGTTCACTTTCGAACACAAATATAAAGTCTACCTTCGAACACAAGCTAAAATTACACTTTTGAATACATGTATAGTCAATACTTTTGAACACACTATTGTATCTGTACTTTCGAACGCACTATTATATATATATACTTTCGAACGCATTTATAAATGATACTTTCAAACACATTAGTTTACAAAACTTTCAAACACAAGTAAAACTACACTTTCACACAAAATATAGAATCCACTTTCGAACACATCGTTAATTATACTTTTGAACACACGTGTGACTCCATTTTTGGACACGTTCTGATAGACACTTTTGAACACAAACATAAAGTCTATTTTTGCACACAAAAAATTATTCAATACTTTCGAGTGTAATACCGAAGCTTAGTTTTGAACAAACCATATTATAACACTTTCGAATAGGGTTATTACCACTAATTTTTGAGCACAAACAAACTACGACACTTTTGAATAATTAATAAATTTTGATTTCAAGAGTTAGAAAATTTCTTCGACGACACATATTCAGACCAAAGAACTAAAGTATATTACAAACACATATAATACCATCAAACCAATTTATTTTATACCTTTTTAACCAACAAAAACATAACTTTTTTATTTTTAAAATTATAATTCTTAAATTTTAAATGAAATTAATCTACCTCGCCGGTTGATTAGAGATTTATGATGTGGGTATTACTAATTTCTGTATCTGAAACTGAGCCAGTCTGTTGCACAAAAAAAAAAAATTTAGAAAAGAATGTGTGGCAAAGGAGAAAAGAAATTAAACGATTATTTTAATATGATTAAAATTTAAGTAGTATAATTGCCGATAAATTATTTTAATGGTTAAGATGGTTAAAATTTTTGTTAGTCGGTTATATCGATACAAACGATTATAAAAAGGGTCATTTTCGTACTTTTATTATTATTATATCAAATAAATTTAAATTAAAAAAAATATATTAAAATAAACGCTTTTGGTCGTTTGAAATTTCAAGATTTCACCGCGATTATTGCCCATGGCTGATTAATTTTAAATCGAGAATTCCCATGATCAGTGGATGCAACAATCAGCCACGACGGAAAACTCGTTCCTTTGAAAGTAATATATGATTCCCATGTCTGATAATCGAACCATTAGCACCCATGCATACCATACACGAAAATGTACCATAAAAATCCTAACTGGCCGCACTTTCCTCGCCTTTGTCAACCTAACTGTGTGCAGATGCCCAAAAAAGGAATTGTACAACGAAACGACTTCGCTGTCTCTCGACGGTGCGCTTCTTGAGCTTCTCCCCTTCGTATAGTTCACGCAATGGACGACGCGACGTCGTTCTCCATACACAAACTCTGCGGCTTTCTCTGTGCAGTTCTTAGAGTCAATGCCCCGCGTAACAACCTCAAACAAGCCCTACCTTTTAACACTCCATGTCATATCTTCAGCGATGGCTTCAGATCCGAAGACGGGATTGTTTTATCTCCAGTCAATACCAAACCGCTTCCAGATGAAGACGTTACGGGGGAAGGTTCAAGCGCAAGCAGAGAAAAGGACGTAGGTTCGAGGAGGAGGAGGAGGTTGACCAAGTTAGGTTTGGTCAATGGAAGCATGAGCGTGGTGCACCAGATACAGTCCTTGGTGAATCAGAAATGCGTGAAGATTGACGCGCGAGTTATACGCGTCGAGATTGGGGAAACTGAGGAGGCGAGAGTCCTGGTACTTATGGACGTTTACTTGCCGATTGGCGTTTGGTCTGGTTGGCAATTTCCGAAATCCGGGGCCATTGCCGGTGCTCTTTTCAGACACTTGAGGTACATTGCTTATTTGGCTCTCACTTTGATGGCTAGTGTAGTTTTGAAGTCGGCACATTTTTAATTATAGTGGGCCATAAGTGCTTAGTAGTAATATAGAATGGCTTTCTATTTGGGTAGTGAGAATTTGAGAAGAGCAGCAAAAGGCGGGAAGCGGAATCGGAATATTCATATTTGGGACAAGTTTAAGTTTCAGTTACCGTTTCTAGATTAGTTTAAACTTGCCTTTATGTTCGATTTTGACTAGTGTTGCCCACCTGAAACTGATTGTCCTTTGGATGTGAGAAGAATTGCCGAGGTGGTGTATTTGTGTGCGTGATGTAATAGATTTAATACAAACGTAGCTAATGATATTTGACTACCAAATGGAAGAATGAGTTTTATTGTTTGTTTTTCCATTGGACATAATTCTGTTGTTCTTCTACAGTAGCACCTGAATTGTGTTCACAGTATCAATGCATAAATTAGCCGCGTCCATTGTAAAATAGCGTCCTCAATAGATAATATTGAAGCACAGTTAAAAATACACTGTATTCCATTGTATAGGATATAGAACTGCAACTAACCAACCGAAATGTGTAAAGCAGGGCCTTCCGGTTTTAATTATTTAATTGCATCATGGGAATATTTAACGATGGAAATACTTGTACCTACAAAACTATTATTTTGAACAGCTAATGCAATCTCTAAGTTGCAATACCAAACAATTTTCAGCAGGTAATCTCTTTAAATAGACTTGTTTTCTTCATGCTACGACAGTGACAGTTTTATCTTCTGAATATACTGACTAACAGTTCTATATTTTGTCATTCCATTTATTTTAATTTGTCTATCTTGCTAATGCAGTTTTAAGTTATCTGCAGATGTGATTGGGGGCATAGAAGGTCAATGCTTCTTGATGGTGGACAGTATTGCAAAGGTGCTTGTGAAAGCAGCATTTGGAATATTTCTGATTGTCATGTTCTTGACTGCAAGTTGCATTGTGGTGTCCCTGATTCCTCCAAGAAAAGGCTATTTGAACTGCATGAAGTTTTTAAGAGTTTGCCTTGTGCATCAAATAAGGGAAATTCTGATTCTTCTCGAGTGAAACCAGCAGATGACTTTTGCGGTACTGGCATTTCAGACCTTGCAGATGATATTTTGATCTCCATGCTAACTAGACTTGGCCCACTGGACCTTGTTAGAGTTGCAGCAACTTGTCGTCATCTAAGACACTTAGCTGCGTCAATCATGCCATGTATGAAGCTCAAGCTTTTTCCTCATCAGCAGACAGCAGTTGAGTGGATGTTATACCGTGAGCGGAAAGCTGAAGTTTTGCAGCATCCTCTTTATATTGACTTCTCAACTGAAGATGGATTTGCTTTCTATGTAAATACTGTATCTGGTGTTATAGTTACTGGTACAGCCCCTACTATCATGGATTTTCACGGGGGAATGTTCTGTGATGAACCTGGCCTAGGTAAGACTATAACTGCTCTTTCCCTTATCTTGAAGACACAAGGAATGATGGCTGATCCACCGGAAGGAGTTCAAATTATTTGGTGCACGCATAATGGCAACCCAAGATGTGGCTATTATGACCTTAGTGGTAACAAATTCGCCTGTAATAATACATTCTTAGGGAAAAGACTTGCGAGTTCGAATGCTTGTAGGGGACAGTTATCTATGGATGAATTTACTCCTGTGGAGGATTTGAAATGCTCATTGCCTAAAAGAGCCAGGTTAATGGATCCAAGTGAGCAGATTGAGGGATTTAGTTCTTTCTCTGTTATAGGTGCAACGTCACCGTCAGATGCAAGTACTGAGCCAGCAACACATTTAGTTCGGTGCACAAGAAGCTTGGGTGGAATCAGGAAGAACCTTTTCCATACATTTGATGAAGATTATAATTTTTGTGAAGAGAGAAAGGCTAAAAGAAATTCAGCCACAAAGAAGTGTGCCAAAGGCCGTGGCCGTATCCCTCAAGCAAACCCAGTTGGTTTGTCATATGTAGTGTCAAACAGTTGCAAGAGGACTGAAAAGGTTTCCACAGATCACTTTGTATGCAATGAAACTTGGGTTCAGTGTGATGCCTGTCATAAGTGGAGGAAGCTTACAGATGTGAGCGTAGCCGATGCTACTGCTGCATGGTTCTGTAGTATGAACACTGACCCAACACATCAGAGTTGTAGAGATCCTGAAGAAGTTTGGGATAATTGCCAGTCCATTACCTACCTACCAGGATTTCATGCTAAAGGAACTTCTGGAGGGAAAAAGCAAAATGTGTCATTTTTTATCAGTGTGCTTAAGGAGCACTATGTGCTGATAAATTCTAAAACAAAGAAAGCCTTAAATTGGCTGGCTAAACTTTCTTTTGACAAACTATCAGAAATGGAAACAGCTGGTTTGGCTAGCCCTGTATTAGGTGCTTGTACAGATGAAGATGCCCAAGGTTTCCATAAAATATTTCAAGCATTTGGTCTTATAAGGAGGGTGGAAAAGGGTATTAGTCGGTGGTATTACCCACGTGCTCTTGACAATCTGACATTCGATTTGGCTGCTTTCAGACTTGCTCTTTGTGAACCACTGGATTCTGTTAGGTTATATTTGTCAAGGGCAACTTTAATTGTTGTTCCATCCTATTTAGTTGATCATTGGAAAAACCAAATTGAAAGACATGTCAGACCTGGACAGTTGCACCTTTTTGTCTGGACTGATCATAAAAAGCCTTCTGCTCATAGTCTGGCTTGGGACTATGATATTGTTATAACCACATTTAACCGTTTAAGTGCAGAGTGGGGTCCCCGAAAGAAAAGTCCAATGATGCAAGTGCACTGGCTTAGGGTCATGTTAGATGAAGGGCATACCCTTGGTTCAAGTCTTAACTTGACAAACAAACTGCAAATGGCTGTTTCATTGACAGCTGCAAATCGTTGGTTATTAACAGGAACCCCAACTCCAAACACTCCCAGTAGTCAACTATCACATCTTCAACCAATGCTTAAGTTCCTCCATGAAGAAGCATATGGACAGAATCACAAGTCGTGGGAAGCTGGCATTCTGCGACCATTTGAGGCTGAGATGGAGGAGGGTCGATCACGCTTGTTGCAATTACTCCATAGGTGCATGATCAGTGCAAGAAAGATAGATTTGCAAACTATTCCTCCTTGCATCAAGGAGGTGAGATTTCTAAATTTCACCGAGGAGCATGCAAGAACTTATAACGAACTGGTAGTTACAGTTCGGCGTAATATACTAATGGCGGACTGGAATGATCCTTCACATGTTGAAAGCTTACTGAATCCAAAGCAGTGGAAATTTCGAAGTACAACTATTAGGAATGTAAGGCTATCCTGTTGTGTGGCTGGGCACATAAAAGTAACAGATGCCGGTGAAGATATTCAAGAAACAATGGATATGTTGGTTGAAGGTGGTCTTGATCCTCTTTCAGAGGAATATGCTTTCATTAAATATAACCTCATAAATGGCGGTAACTGTCTCCGGTAATATTCAGGTTTTTGAGTTTTCTATTGGCTTTTAACTGAATTTTTGCAAAATGTCTAGATTTCATATTAAAGATAGGTTTTGATCCCTCTTTTTTTCACTTAGATGCAATGAATGGTGCCGTCTACCTGTTATTACGCCTTGTAGACATCTTTTGTGCCTTGATTGTGTTGCTTTGGAGAGTGAAAAGTGCTCTGTCCCTGGATGCGGTAATTTATATGAGATGCAGACTCCTGAAATATTAACTCGCCCAGAAAATCCCAAACCAAAGTGGCCTGTCCCCAAAGATCTTATTGAGTTGCAACCCTCATATCGGCAGGTTGGTTTTCAAGCAAATTTGACTTATTTTTATTTATCTTCCTGCTGAAAGGATCGTATTTCTTTTAATTTTTCTATATATTCATTTTAAAACCATTTTTTCCTTGTCTGTTATTTATTTATGTTTAGGATGATTGGAATCCTGATTGGCAGTCAACATCTAGTAGCAAAGTTGCTTATCTTGTAGAAAAGTTGAAAGTATTGCAAGAGGCAAACGGAGAGATCAGTTATGGTATGAATGAAGTTAACAATGTCAAAGACATTGAGGAGCTACTTTGTTCCTCTCAGATGTGCAATTCAAGCAAATTGTCAGAGCAGAACTGCTTTAGACCAAGTCTGGAGCCTCACGAGGCACTTCTTAATAAAGTGATAATTTTTTCTCAATTTCTTGAGCATATACATGTCATTGAGCAGCAGGTAGCTAAACTTTCTCATTTGTATGCATGATTATTTTCTGTTTGTTTTATGCAGAAAATGGATTATGAATTGCTTGTCTGTTTGACAGTTAACTTTTGCTGGTATAAAATTTGCTGGTATGTATAGTCCAATGCATTCTAGCAACAAGGTACTTATCCTATTTTGTTGTGCAACTAAGTTATATTTTTATTATCATCATTAATTTTTTGGTGCCTTAAGTAAATCCATTTTTCCTTTAACAGATAAAGTCACTGTCTGTGTTCCAACATGATGCTAGTTGTTTGGCTCTTTTGATGGATGGAACTGCTGCACTGGGACTTGACTTGAGCTTTGTAAGCCATGTTTTTTTAATGGAACCAATCTGGGACAGAAGGTAAAGACAATATTAGAACAACCAGTTCAATAATCTACTTCAAAAATATAAAATAGAATTTTTAGTTTTATAGAGTTAGTACAGTACTCTCATTGAAATATTGTTGATCTAATTTACTTGCAGCACAAAATTTTCATTTTTTTCATTTTTGTAAGTCAATTTACCTTGTTATTTTACTTTTGCTTCTCTTGCTTTCATATTTAACAAGAAAATGAAAATGAAAAAGTAGTCTTGGTACTGTAAATAACTTGCATCCTTGTATTGACTCTTCTTTTCTTTGAACCAAAATGGAGTTAAATTGTATTGTTTTTTCAAATCTTATCAGCATGGAGGAACAGGTCATTAGTCGTGCTCATCGCATGGGCGCTACTCGTCCTATTCATGTACAAACTTTGGCTATGCGTGGTACAATAGAAGAGCAAATGCTGGAATTCCTGCAGGTATAGTTTGATTACAAATATTATAACTTAAATGTTGTCAAGTTAGCAGTTAGGGATAGGTAACTACAGTGTGAAATTTTCCCATTGTAGTCATCAGTCACTAACGCATGCAGTGATGGATCTGGTATTGTATTTTTCAAATATCTGAGCAAAAAATGTCAATTAAGATTGTGGTACCTGAAAATAAGATGCATTTCATTAGCAATTACCCTCCCTTGTTTTGTTTTTTAAGAAAGTTGTATAAGTCAGATAGAATAGAATGAAGAGTGATGATATAAAATAGAAAAAGGAAGCAGATACTTATTTTGCTTGGTCTCTTGCCAAAATCTTATGTACTTGAATAAGAGCATACTAGTAAATGAAAACCATCAAAGTGGGACGCAATTAATGTTTTTATGCTGAAAATTGCATTTAGTGAACTTTTCTCATTCAATGCCAGCATCATCAACTGGGAGCCTATGCTTCCATTTAATATATTTATTTAAAGTTTTGGTATTCCACCCTCTTGGATTCTCTTTTTACCATAAGATTGATAAGAACCTGGTTAGTCACAAAGATTCTTTAGTGCTTGAATGAAGCAATCTGTACAGCAAAGAGAATTTATGCACATTTACGGAGAGAAGAAAGGGTCAGGCTGATGGCCCAAGTGTCATCTGTAAATTATATATCCAGAATGCTAAAAATAAAGGAGACTATCAGTTTGGCCACTGATCTGAAGGAGATAACTATCAATTTGGTGCTTTCTCAGTTTTGCATATTCCTGTAGGGTTTAAAAGGATGCAAGTGTTTCCAGTGTGATGGTTCGCATTTTATTGTATTTTGCACTGATCATTTTCTTTTGATATTACTAAATATTTTGGTCATCATATCATCTATTCATTTATGCATTTTAATTGTAGCTTGATTTAATAGTTTGCTTCATTATTCTCTAGGATTCTGATAAGTGTAGAAGATTCTTGAAAGAAGAGCTTGGGAAACCTGATCGTGAAGGGGCTCGATCTCATCGTACACTGCATGACTTAGCTGAGAGCAATTATTTGGCTCATCTTAGCTTTGTGCGAACAAATTCTGAGACAAAAAGGTATGTGCATGCATATATCCCTTGCCCCGTAATCTGCAGTGATTGTTATGTTTACACAATTGATCAATTTAATTTTTTTTCACTGAAGAGAATAAACTTGAAACCAGTTATAAGACTGTATTTTCCTATTTCTGCAGTAAGTGGTTTATTGTAATTGCTTTTGATGATTGTAATTTAATATTACAGATGAATGTTTCGAGAGTAGGCTATTAGCGCAGATTGTAATTATGAGCATAGCTATTGAATTTTCTCTGCCACATGTTAAAAGCATTTATTTATTCTCCTTTTGGAATTGAATTATCAACTCATTGAGTTTGTCTGTTGGTAGTGTTTTGGACTGTGAAGTTGGAATTGTATTTTCGTGAGTTTGTATCCTTCAAAAGATAAAGGAGATGGAGCTTCTTGTTCGCCTTCCAAGTTTCCATTGCAGTTCCCTTGCATTGGAGGTTGGGTGATTCAATGCGTCTCATCTGGGGTCACTGGCTTATTACTCCCTAGCACCATTACACTCTATTTGGCAGAATTCTGCTGCAGAACTACTATTGAATTTCGCCAATGATTTACACAAGTAAACTGTGAAAATGTGGACAAAGCCAAGCTCATTGGATTTGACAGAAGGTACTCTTTTTAGTGTTTCAGTCAATTGAGAGGATCCCCTCCATGGTTAGTATTTGGAAAGCGAAGGGAAGGGAAGGGTTGGGAATGCGAAAATTAGTTGAAACTGTGACTGTCTGAAATAGCAGGGGAAAATGCTATCGAAAATGATTAAGAAATATGTTTTGAGCAGGTAAAGGATTTTTTTTTTTTATTTTTTTATTTTAGGTGTGTGTGTGTGTGTGTGTGTGTGTGTCTATTTCTTGTACGTAATTGTAACTTGTATGTTTTATCTGTAGAGAAATTGATTTAGCATTATTCTAATTAAAAGATTTGCTGACCTACCAACCTTCCTTTAACATGTTAATAGTTTTATATTTGCCATCCTTTTGACTTTTTTCTCAAGATTTTGCACCGTTCCCCTTTTCTTGAAGAAAAATCTTAGCCCTCACCAGGCTAGAACTGAGCACTTTTCCTTTTTAGAAATGGAATTAGCATAAGATTTCTGAATATTCTCTCAATATCATAATCACCATGATAGTGTATGTATAGTGCAGTATGAATTTGATACTCCCAAACTTCTCCAACAGGATTTAATTAATGACGTGTTATTGTAAAGGATAGTCATCCAAAACAAACTTTGAAAGCCCCTGAAAGAGTGATCTTCATTTTTATTGAGCAAACTAGATGGAAAGTAAACATACGGTAGTGATTTATTAGGAGCTAAACATAATGATAGTAAAATGGGAAACAAAAATAAGAAATAAAAAATTTTCTCAATGAACTGCAGCTGCTCCAGACTCATTTCGTTCAACAACAAACTTGGTAGCTAACTTGAAAGAAACAACAGCATCAATAGCAGCGTACTGAATTTGCTCGTTACTCAGTTTGTTTCTGGCCCATTTACTTAAAGTAATACTTTTGGATTTCTCCATCTCAACGTTCAGGACTCTAAGAACTAGTCTCTTTAAGCCCATTCTGCTTAATTCCTCATCATCATACTTCAATGCAGCGATATCAGAAACATCCATCAATCTTCCAACATTCAACTTGTAATCTTCAAAGAGTTTATTGGCATCCGTTTGAATCCCTTTTCCAACAAACGTGAGCTTCTTGTTGCCAAAAAAATCAATAAGAGACTGAGGAATTTTATCTTTGTGACATAGTTTAAATATAAGACATCTACAACCCACACAGAGTTGGAGAATTGCTACTTTTTGACGTTTATTAATCTTGGTGGGGAGACACCACTCCGTATCAAGTCCTACAAAAGGTTCGTCACGTCGAAAACGGTGGATAGTGATCGTTCGAATGATCCAATGATCAACATCGGATGCTCGAGATGTACCGGTGGTTTCAATATGTTCATTGCAAAATTTGATTATCCACAGATTGCGACCTAAATATTTTATGCCAGAAGGTGGTGAAACAGTTGCTTGAGCGTCCATTGGAAGAAGGAAGAAGAGGAAAGTGGTTTTATGTACAAGGGAAAGAAATTTGAAGAATTCTATGAGATTGATGCTCTCCCTGCAACGAGTTTCTAATCTGCATGACATCCATATTTATAGATTTGTAATCTTAATTGGAGTAGGATGCATTTTCTTTTGAAACAAGATAAGAATTTTTTTTTTTGGTTTCTTTTTCTTTTTTCTGAAGGAAAAGCAAGGGTTTGTTGAAAATGGTATCCGTTTTCCAACGATCATAATACATAAATTGCTGCCGAATTTAATCGCCCTTCTTATTTGTTAACTTTACATGCAACTTCATATTTACTTAGGTAGTGTTAATTTTTATATTAAATCTAAATGTATGTCAAATTTAAATAAATAAACAACAATAAATTATTTTGGTAAAAAATAAACCACAATAATAAATACCAAAAATTTATTATTATTGTACTTAGTGTTTCAACAGTCAAAATATAACAAAATTATTGTCTACTCAGGATAAACAAGAATAAAAAACAATAAATTTTTATTGTCCTTAGTGTTTCATATATACCAATTTTCATGCTTTATTTCTATATGCGGTAGAAAATAACGAAAACTTATAAAAATATTTATGAATTACAGTTATATAAATTTATTTGAGTATGTCTATTGAAGTTGCATTTGAAAAAATTGAATCAAAATCTTTTCGTGAAAGATGTAAACAAACATACACTAAGTAGGATTTCCCATGACCTAAAAGAAACTTCTTCAATGTGTTGGAGGGAGGCATCAGCTTTTTCGTAATAGTTGTTTTCCATAGTTGCATTGTGTGGGTAATTTACACTTTCTTTAATTGGTTTGAATTTTGACTCTTGTGCATCAACTACCAAACTTGATACCTCGTAACAAACAATAAGATTGGCTTAAGAAGGGAGTTATTTATTTACATACCGAATGAGGTAATAAAATTCGTGCAAGCAAATTAACACAACCTTAAACAAAAATGATGACTCTGTTTATTCAATCTATAAATGATGGTTTAATAATTAATTTTTTTTTTTTTCTAAAATTTTTCAAAGTTCATGTGTAAGAGAATGTCAAACAAAACTCCTAATAATGAAACGAGGAATTAAAATATGGAAGAGACATTCAAGTCAGCAAATAAAGTGAGAAGTATTTAATTTATATTCCTCGTGAATATACAATGAGCTGTTTTGAATATACCAGGAACCTACTTAAAAAGAATTTACAAAAGCCATGACCTACTTCCCTTTCAAAAAACAAACAAACATGGATATATGAAAAAGCCGAACAGATACTGAGGGAAGAAATCACCAAACCCTCACTCAAAAAACCAAAATTGAGGGTCCTCCAGTCTTTAGAAGCTAAAATCTAAGATATCAGCTTCTGATTTCTCAAAGAGCAGGACTTTGAACGTCGCAAATCAATGAGCTAACCCTTCTCTTCCTATGCTTACGCTGGACTTGTCAACCATCAAAACTTGTATTGCTGATACACTCAAGCCCAGTTTACTGCCCACTGCTCTGCTTGTTTCTCACTGAATTTATTTCGACTGCAATCGGGAATAAGAAAGATTGGTAATGTGAAATATTATATTTGACTTGGTAGCAAGATACCTTCTTTCGGTGTAGATATTGATATTTGCTAGTAAACAGAAAACAAACAAATGTTCCGTGCAATATAAATTTACTGGTGAAAAATGTTAGACCAACAAGCAAAAATAAATAAAATATAGAATGAGGTTTATTAAATCTTTTGTCTAAATCAGCAAAAAACCAGCAAAGGTCTAGAAAGCACAGAAGAGTCGAGATCAGACCATAAGAAATTTATATATTAGAAGTTGAAAATTGTTTGTGCTGTGCATCAAACTAAAATCCAGATTTGGATGGCAGCTGATTATGAAATACCTGAAGTGGACAACCTTAAGATATTTGAGGCCTCCAGGCAAAGCAACTAGGGTAATATACACACCAGCCTCATCATGCTCAACTCATTCATCACCCTGAGTAGGTTCCACTTTCATCATTCTACTTTTGTCTTTTGTTGTTGCTTCGCAATGAGAAACTTCAGTTTGACTTGATGTTCAGTTATCACTGATTGACCCATTAGAAATCACCATGTTGTTTGATTCATTTGGATTTGCTCCCTGGATAGTCACGGGGCTGCTCAGTTGCTCAGGGGCTGCAGATGAAACATCCCAAGCAGAAATTGGCCTAGAATGATAGAAAGAGGGTGAACTGCTGTTTCTTGCTGCTCCAGCCGGTAACATTTCAGCCATGTCCTTCAAATACCAAAATCAATCAGGAGTAAATTCAGATACGTTGATAAATCTAAACAATTCTCAGCTACTTACAACAAGTCATAAATGGCAAATACTATCTAGCATAGAAGCAAATGATTTGGTACTAAAACAAATGAGGGCTGCAGTTAAGTAGCTCTCATGACGTCAGTATGACAGTCTGGATTCCAGGAATTTACTGAATGTAAGATGAATACATAAAGTACTTAGACAAGTCCTTTTACATATACTTTGTTAAATTTAAACAATGTTTTTGGGGTTCACTCACCATGCCCAGAAGCCTTTGCCTAGCTGCGGTCTGGTGTCTGAGCCAATTGTTCAGACCCTTTTTCACACATCACAGCCAAACCCAAGTCAGACACAATTGGGTTGGCCGTGCAATGCCGGCCCAGCCCAGTATTATAATACAAGTCCTCGATATTAATGCATGATAGGAAAACAATTCATTTCTAAGAGGCTAACATCAACTACTGTCTGTTGTAGCAAAATTAATATTATCAATTAAGTCCAGGACCTTGCCAAAAACCTGAAAGCAATCAACTGGAGAGCAAAAATCAATGTTGATAATTACAGGTTTACAAAGATCTGAGTTTTATACTTGACTTCAAAATAAATCACTCCAAACACAGTTTGAAATGCTAAATCAACAACTCCTTTCATAGTTAATTATTGAAATATATAATGTAATTCGTAATACAAAATTCATTTCATTCTAGACTATCATTCCCGTTGAGTTGTATTCATCCTACCATTAAATTTGCCAATTTTACTACACTTTCTCATCGACGAATTTAGAGAGCTTCTTAGACAGGAAGAATGCCATGTCTTCTTCAAAAGCACACTTCTTCACATTCATGTGGCAAGATATTAACTGAAAGAAGAAAGTAGATAGTCCAGACAATAGATATAAACAGAAACATTCAACTTACTTGGGCGATAAGTGACTTAATCACTTTTTTGGCTGGCCTGCATTTCGCAGTCTCTTCTCCTGCTACAGCCACAGCCTCCTTCAGCTGATTAGTTGTTCTTTTGAACTCAATTTCTTGAAGTTGTGTTTTACGAGTAAGTTCTTCAACCTAGATAACAGTGGGTATTAGCATAGCAATTTGTATTGTCTTTCCTGAAACA
The DNA here is from genome assembly GCA_035221805.1 of Trichilia hirta. NCBI lineage: Eukaryota > Viridiplantae > Streptophyta > Magnoliopsida > Sapindales > Meliaceae > Trichilia > Trichilia hirta. Next base: position 6,199,479 of record JAWDEX010000009.1, read on the forward strand.
TAATTCTTGGATTTCAGAAAAAACAAATTGGCATAAATTCCAATTAAACGTAACCATGCTACAAATTTTATTGTCCATGATTGGTGAGCGTGCAAAGAAATAACATCGTATACAGAAAAACTTCTAAGCTGCATATCATTATTTAGAAAATATTCATCAGGAGGTATATGAAAAATTGATTGTTGGTCGTATAGATGGCAGAATTTAATTTGTTTCCTATTGACAGACATGAAGGGAATATGATTAAGCCTTCTCTAACAATTGAAAGTATACAAATACAAATATAAAATCAATATGATACTACTATCTGTCTCACTAAAACGACCTGTGTCATCAACACATCATGAACTAGAGTATGTTTGTACGAAAATTAACATGAACAGAGTGCTAAATTCCACTGTCAGAGTCAACTGAGCAATTGCCTTTCACTATTTCCCTCAAAGGGCAAACAGGCTCAGTGGTTCTCATTTTATCATGCTTAAACACGATAAATAGCTGTACATTTATGCATATTTTGAGCTCAAAGTTGTTGTACCAATTTCTCAGATGAAAAATATCAAGTTCTCTTAAGTGAAAAATTGCATGACTTCTGAACGAAACAATGCAGGGATCACACAATCAAGAAAAAGTTCCTAAGATGATGATTGTGATTATAATAGCCAAGTCACATATTTGCGCCCTTAATTTAATAACTTCTTCACTCAGACCATCACTTGTCCTTTTGGCCTCATCTACAAGAAGTTTTGGAGATGCAAGCCCCGAAAGACTAGGGGTCGGTGATGTGGCACGGGGCAAACTTGATCGTCTTGATGTAGGTGATGTTGCACGAGACATAATTCTTGATCCTGGAAGAGAAGCTGAAAAGAATTTCTTGGTTGACCCAAATACTGGATTGGAAGATTTAGTGTTAGTAAGAGCATAGCCATGTGAGACTCGATTGGGAAGGAGCAAAACCCGCTTACAATTAAATTCTAGTTTCTTGTTTCTTTTGGAAGACCCACTCTCCACTTCTTTCCATAACTCCATGAAAGAATTTCTTCCAAGTTGGACATGAGTTATTGAAACCAAATTTTCACCGTTTTAACCTCCTTTAGTCCCTGGTTCATACTTACTCTTCTACTCAGAGCAGAATGAGATGAGGTGTTTGTTTCAGTTGCTTTTGCAAGTTTGCCAAAGCAATTATCACAGACACAACACAGTTTGTTGGGATTTGGTGCCATGGAGGCTTTGAGAGACCTTTTACTACTACATGAATGACAAATACAAGTCCACAAGTATAACAATTGTGTTGTTTCCCTTTGAACTTAAATGGAAGACGACATCCAGAACACATAGATTGATCCACGCCAGAGACCCACTTAGGAAGGCATATTGCTGCAGTAAAACTAGTGCCAAAAATAATACTTTTGACTTGTTTGACTTTCAGAGCTTCAACCAATGATGGGAATTTTCTATCATCAGTATCCCCGTGACCCAACCGGCCATTTGCACCCTTTCCCCAGGTGTAAACTTCAGCTCTTGAAGTTAAAACTGCAACATGCTAAGCACCACAAGCAATTTCTTCAACAAAAATCACGAGTAGGGAGCTTCCCATCAGCTTTAGGATCCCCTAGCTGACCATAAACAGTGCTTCCCATTGTGTCCACATGGCCTGTAGTATTAAGTGCAACAACGACGCTGTGTCTGCAGGTAACTTGACAAAAATTGGGTTCAACAATAGCAGTAACACAAGTGGGAACCAGTCTAGCTTCTTTGTCACCATGCCCAAGACGACCTCTATTTCCATCACCCCAAGTAAAAAACTTTCCTAAAGAACAATTGCTGGAACCTGAAGACCCTACAATTACTTCAACAACAGCAGCAGTGTGCCAAACACCGCAAGCAGCTCACACAGTGCGGAGGACCTTAAGGGATTCCACTTCCCCTGGTATAGATGCACTTCTAGGATCCCCATGTCCTGAAACACCAAATGTTCCATCACCAAAAGTAAACAACTGCCCTGCAAAGGTTACAACAGCTGTGTGCCATGGCCCACAAGCAACCTATGAAACATATACTCCTTCTAGAGGTCCATTTAGATTTTTTGGAACCCATAGACTTGCTTCATTCCCATGTCCAAGGAGACTGAAATTGCAGGTGCTACCAACCCACGTGTACATATCACCAGATAGAGTAATAGCACAAGAACGGTATTCTCCACATGCTACAAGCTCAATATTGATATTTTTAAGAGACTCCATAAACTTTGGCTGTGAGACTTCTGAGACCACAGCATGCCCAAGTCTGCCACCTAATTCCTCTTCCCAAGAGAAAACCTCTCCTTGCTTGGTTACTAGAGCAGCATCTTCGCAACCACAAGCTATATTCTGAACATCCAGCAAAACTACAGATTCCAAAGCCTTAGGGAGAAGAGAATCCATCCTAAGGCCAGTATAATTTCCCGATTGATGTCTACCCCACCCAAAATGCCATCAGTGCCTTCTTCCCAAATGAAAACATCTCCCAAAGAATCACTGTCATCATGACAAGAGTCTTGACTCGATGAACTAACAGCACTTCTAAAAGTATCCCTGTTCATGGCCTTTAAGCGCCCAGCTCTTCCATCAGAACCTCCAGATGATAAAGAATTAATTGATCCACAAGCGGATTGAAGGAAATAAAACCTTGGGAGATACAGTATATAATACTGCATCAGATAATGCTTTTTCCAAACCAATTTTAGGAGGGCTTTCATATGGAGTATGAAGACAAAGGGGATCCGATCCATCCTACATCAGCAACAAGAAAGTTCTCTCACTAACTGTATACAACACAGCAGTATTTTTATTTCCATTTTTCTTTTCCTTTTTGGTAAGAACATACAAAATTGCAGTATGGCACAAAAAGAAGAGAGCAAAAAAGTACACCTTCTGAGAACTACCGCCAGTACCAAATGGAGAGCTCAAAGGAGAACTCCTTAGAGTGTGAGCTATAGGACTCATTGCTTCAGATGATACTCCATCACTTCTTGATTCTGCCATCCCCTTTCGATGATGGCTACGGGATTACTGCTTTTAGACCAGTAAACCAGACTTCAGCTTCGTTTTTATCCTTGCAAATCTAGTAACTAGTGTAATGATTTTATCATCATACAATAACATAGTACAGAACCTCTAAAAATCAGAAGAGTTTAGAGCGGATAAATCCTGAATCAATTGCCACCAAAAAAAAGAGACAGTTTATCGAATCTAAAGACCTGTCGTTATAGATAAGAGAACATGATTGATATTCTTTCTCAGGCCACAATATCTCTATAATAAAAATCAAGAATTGTGAGCAAGGACATCATAATGCTAGAAAATTCCAGGACTTCATTCTAGAAGATAAGCAGCAGTCGAATCCTTCATAACCGAAAGGATGCAAACATGAGAAACAGATAAATTTACCTTCGTCATTCCAAAGCATCATATTACAAGCCAAACAGATCTCATGAAGTAGAAGATAAAAGGTACAAACATACATGACCTTCCCATCGCTCAATTGTATGTTTCAGTTTTAATGTCAATAGCCAGTCACAAAAAGTCATCACATCATTGAAGAATCTAAGCATGGATTATAATAGGAAATGACACATAAAATAACCATCAAGACTCAGCATTCCATTTTTCAAATTAGACAATTCTCATTGTTGTTTCCAAAATGGAGGAAAAAAGACTTCTAATTCAAGGATAAAAAACCTAAATATCCTGCAGTAATATTTGATAAAGCAGATAGGCAGCAATAAAAAGACTTCACAAATCCATAGCAGCTAGGCAACAATAAAAATATTTATCGTAACACATACATCCCCCTAATGGTATATAATCATTTCTTTCAATTTTCTATTTGATATATAAAGTGGGAAGCGTCAATGAAGAACTATGAATGAAAGTTAAAACTTAAACATTCGAAAACCACATATGTTCAGTACTTTGTAGAGTCAAATCCAGATGACACATGTAATTTTTATGTGAACCAAAAGTCATATGCTTGATTTTTTCCTGTAATTTTAGTTATCATAGGGTGCATAGTGTAAGTAGTGCATAAAAAGAACTTACCATGCGCTGAACAGGTATAATTCGGGAGACATGGCTGAGTTTAGGTGTTTCTCTTCTTTTCCCGATATCCATATCAGAACGGATTCATCCTGAACAAAGTAAAAGATGACATACAGCATATAATGCTTTTGGTATAGTCAAATTAGAGGAGGGGGAAAATTTTTAAGTCAAGAAAAACATGTAATTTAAATTATTTAGAGGACTAGTCACAAAGAGAGTCAATCTCAAATAGTGTCTGCACAATTGCAGTCACGCACACACATACTTGCATGTGAACCATACATGATGATGACCTTGCAACTCTAACAGAAGCTGCCCTTTGTTCTTTGACTGAGGGAAGAGAAATACACCAGGAAATGTAGACAATAACTCTTTAAAATTACCTAGAAGATCAATCATCAAAATACGTTGTTTTCTAGCAAAAAAAATCATAAAATGCATTGGCACAAAATTAATGTATGGTATTCTTAATGTGTGTGTGATTATATGCATACCACAAAACGCAGCGGAACAACAATTTTATCGGGTATTTAACAATTCTGTAAATTAAATATATTTAATTTATAATCACTAACATTTAGTGATTCTCTGATGAAATAAAATACCAATAATGTGATGCCTCTAAAAAATCAAACGCCTTTAATTTCTTATTAATTGGCCAATTCGAGAGAGAGAACGAGAGAATTAAAGAGGGGGCAGAAGCTGAACGATTCGGCTCTCTTGGGAAAGCAGAACGTTTCTGTTTAGTTTTTATAATTTTATGACTAATATCATTAGGCCTCTGAATTATAAAATATCATTCAAGTCCTTACTTAAATAATATCATTCAGGCCCCAAGTATAAAATATCATTCAGGCCCCTCGACTTTTGAAAATCATAAATTAATCTTAAATTCTATTTAAATATCTCTATAGAATACTGTGATTTACTCTAAATCACAATAAGATTAATTTTCAATCTCTCATCTTGTTAAACAATTTAACGGGTAGATTATTTACGACTTTTACCCAAATAATATCTCCGAGAGTACTAGCTCTCTTGTGGACATTGTTTACTCTCTTTCATAGCAAAGATAATCTCAGAGCTTATGTTGTGACCTCTCAGGTTCACTATGATGTTAGCTATGAGTTGAAATCAATCTCATTGACCTCATTTCGAACTATTCGAATGCTCAACGACTATGGTTGACATCTAACAATGTGCCATAGCCTCTAACTCATAATGAAGAAAAACTTCATCGAACCTTATTCCCAATTATAGGTTTTTTGTGAATAATCTCCTTCCGTTCATCTAATCCCAACCAAATCAGGGCTTGCAAATATCAAAACACTTAATTTAGTTTTATTCGGATAATTAGTTAGTACAAACTGAACTTGTCACTACAAACTCTTCATATGACATTTTTGCTTTGGGTAAAAACTTTGTTTTCAGTCGTTTACTAATATTTAACTGAGAACTCAAATCTGGATCGAGTCAACGATATCTTGAAATTTACTATATTAACTCAACGAATTCCTTCTAATAGTCATTTTCTACTCGATATAAATAATATATGATTAAATTAGCTTTTATATACAAGACGTGATTAATCTCGTATTTATATACCATATGAATCATGTGCATCTATGTAGATTGACAATCATAACATCCAAAGTTTGAGTAGTAGTTAGCACACCCTTATAAATTAATGATGAATTATTGATATCATACATTTGTGTGATTCACCATACTTTAGTCATATTTAAATAATAGTTCTCTAACTATTATTTCACACTAATATCATAATGATATGATTATTATATTACTCACACTAATATCATCTCATGATATTCATCAAAGACATTCAGTGTACCTACTATGCAATATCAATGTCTACTTGATATTATGTCTATAGAAAATAATTTAGATAATCTAATTATTTTAGACAATTCACATATATATTCTATCACTAGTATGATTGGATAGAAGAAGCAACTATACATATGAATTAAAATACTTTCATTATTAATAAATATGCACAATACATATTCTATAATAACTCAATACAATATGCTCAAAACTGATAACACGAATGGTTTTAAGATATACAATACTAGCAGCACCCATCAGCTTTACCAGAGATTCCAAGAAAGTGAGAGTGTACTTAATGGCATATCTGGCATTGTCAAGTTAAACTCTCAACATGTTCTTTTAGTGAGGAGATGACCTTTTATAGTTTCTTTATTTCATCCTTTATTATTTTATATTTTCTCCTTTGTTCCTTTGGAGGTTTAGGCCATATCTCCATAAACCTTAAATTCTAAACCCTAAACCCTAAATTCTAAATTCTGAACCCTAAACCTCAAACTCTAAACTCTAAATTCTAAAATTTCAAACCCTAAATTCTAAACTCTAACCCCTAAATCCTAAACCCTAAATTCTAAAACTCTAAAACTCTAAATTCTAAAACCCTAGAATCCTAAACCTTAAACCACAAACTTTTTTTTTTTTAAAAAAAAGTTCAATTTATGAAAGAGAAAAAAAATAATGTACAAAATATGAGAGGTATATCCTAAGAAAAGTCATCGATAACTCAAGTCCAAAGCAAACAATAAGCAAGGACAAAGGTAGACAATAGTCTAATACAACATATAAGGGGTATACCCTAAGTAAAATTAATAAAGCACATGTCAAAAGACATTACAACATAAAGGCAAAGTCCATGGAATCTAAGGACAAAGTACATCAAAGCATGCAAAACTATGGGAGAAATCTAATAAAATATAAACTAAAGAAACCACAAAAGATATTGAGGCAATCGCCAAATAGCTTGAAGATAAGAAGTAATGCTGAATTAATCTATTAAGTCGAGAATTCAAGAGTAAACAAAAACATAGATGTCTCTAACAACCTCTTGTTAGGATCTCTGATATTGATTAAACACTTGATTATTTCTTTTAAACCAGATAAAGTATATAGTTACTAATAAGAACAACCTTGAAAGGATATGCTTGAAAGTTTTTCAACTACGAGATGCATAGAAGCGCATTAAATTAAAGAAAACCAATTGCTTAAAGGCCAATATATATCTGTCATGTGTGATAACTCCCTCTAAATTATGGTTAAAATGGTATAATCAAAGAATAGATTCTTATGGGTCTCAGCATTATACCACATAAAACACATATAAAAGATGTAGTAATGCCTCGAGAATAAAGTTAATCTATTATATGTAGACGACCTTAGAAAGCTAACCATATGACAAAGAAGTGACAAGGGATATGTTCGGGAAACCATAAAAGATAATGTATAGAGTTTACTAGTCACTTAGCTCTTACCATCTCCCAAGTATATTTAATGAAAAAGATCTCTGAGGAGTGACCTTTTTAAATATAGTGATCAAAGAAACCAGGCTGTGGGTAGATAGTAATAAAGTCTTAAATAGTCTAAAGCTTGAGGCTACTTTGAAGGAAAACCCAAGAACCATGATGAATGATGGCTAAAACTTTTGCATCCCAAGATAAACTTGTTAAGCATAGCACTCTAAAAGAAAACATATCATATAAAGGCCCTTGCGACGATTAGTAATCCTGCCATAAAGAGGTATCCTGACCATCACCTATATACTTAATAAAAAAGCCCTAACACTAATCTTTGCTAAGCAAAATCCTCCTCTAACTCCAAGAAGCTCCCGACGAAATCCTGATATGCCAGAAAGATCGTCCACAAAGAAGAATTCAGTGTACCCATAAAGACCAGGTAGAAGATCTATTACTGAAAATCTTTTAGATATACTTAGCTATAGCTACTTTATTCCAATGTTTAATCCTTTTGATCTCTAGACCTCCTTCTTTTAGAAGATAACACACAGAGTTCTAAGCCACTTTTGCCCTAAAGTGAGATAAAAAAAAATATCTTTTCATAGAAATATGGCCAAAATACTCTCTATTTTCTTAATAATAGAAGCTGGTAGAATAAATATAGAGCTTTAAAAAACCTAAATTGAAAAAAGTACTGACTTAATCAATTAAAGTCTATCAACATAGGTCAGTAAAGTAGAAGTCTATAAGCATATCCTAGACAAAATTCGATCTACCAACTAAGCACAATTAGAATGCCGAAGATGGATAGCAAACACAGGCAGCCCTAAATACTTGACTGAAAGAGTGACTTGACAAAAACCTATCATAGCCTACATCTCTCTCTGATCCTCTGCATTTACTCCTCAAAATAAAACAAAACTCTTTATAGAGTTAGTAGTTAAGCTTAAGATTTGAGCAAAATCTTCTAGAGCCTGCTTCACAATCCCAATGGAAATAGGATCTGCCTAACAAAAAATTATAAGATCATCAGTAAAATAAAGATGAATAAAAGAAGTTTGTTGACATCTCTAATGATATTAAAATCTAAAAATCTGTGAAGCCTTTTATAGAATACCATCCAACCTTTTATAGGTAAAACAAAAAAAA
>JAWDEX010000009.1:6216993-6250140 GCA_035221805.1 Trichilia hirta
ACCCCTCTTGTCATACAAGAATCTTATACTTGATTAATTTTATTCACTTATTATATAAGCAAGTGATTTTCAAAATCAAGTTTAGGTCACTGTTCACATAAATAGTCACACTATTTACATGCTTGGCAAAATTTATTTGTCAAATAAATAATTTTGCTTAATCTATGGTTCAGATTATTTATCATATGAACAATCACTTTGATGATTAAAATTAAAATTATCAGAAATAATTTTGACAATTTGTTGAACCAATTCATTTAACTGTTCAAGTATTTGGGTTTTTATAAAAAATATTAAATAATTTAATAATTATATTCAATATACAGTATAAAAAATATGAAACAGGCCAATTAAATTAGTCATTAGTGTTAAAAAGAGTAATTTTGGTCCAATTAAGAAAAATTATGAAAATGTCCCTCATTAGGGTCTACCAACGATTGGTGAATTTTCAAAGAAAATATTTTTCTAAACTTTAAATTTTACAAATTAGGACAAAAAAAATACTCAAAAGTCAAATTAAAAAATTCAGAAAAAATTAGGTGAAAATAAAATTAAAAAAAATTTTGGGGTTGAACTTAGCAAGTGTGCCCGGATGCACTTAGCACCTGCACACTGCCCATGACCCACGCACCACCTGCACGCCCCTCATACAGGCACCTTGCGTGCTGCTGTGGGCTCGTTGCTCGCGGGTGAGTTGAGCGCTATATGTGCCTAGCGCTTCGCGCAGCGTACGCGAAGTGCACGCCATGCACGCCACGCGAGCGAGCGAACCGGAGTGATGCACCTGTCGGCTAGCGAACACCCAGACGTGCGTGTCTTACACGCGCTAGATGCCTACCACGAGCTTCGTCGCTAGCTCGTCATTTTCATCCCAAATTTCACCCAAAACACAGTTTTTCCAGTAGTTTTTCAACACATATGTAATAAAAACATATCCTAATGTATTTCTATAGCCTCAAAATATCAAAATCAATACAAATTAGGCCAGATTAGATCAAAACCAAAATTTGTTAATTTTAACTCAAATATAATTTCAATCTAATTTCTGCATGCAATTGACACACAATCATGCTCTGATACCATTGACGGAGTATGTGGGATCACATGCATACCACAGAACACAGCGAAAACAACAATTCTATCGGGTATTTAGATTTTCTACAAATTAAATACATTTAATTTACAATCACTAGTCTTTAGTGATGCTCTGATGAAGTGCAGCAAAAATAATATGATGCCTTTGAGAAATCAAACGCTTTTAATTTTCTATTGATTGGCCAATTTAGGAAAGAGAATGAGAAAATTGAAGAGACGGCAGAAGCTGAACGATTCAGCTCTCCTTCTCTGGGAAGCAGAACGATTCTGCTTTATTTTATAATTTAATGACAAATATTATTGGGGCCCCTAAACTTTAAAATATCATTCAAGTCCCTATTTGAATAATATCATTGAAACTCCAAGTGTAAACTATCATTCAAGCCCCTCAAATTCTAAAAATCATAAATTAATCCTGAATTCCATTTAAATATCTCTATATTTATGAATACTATGATTTACTCTAAATCACAATAAGGTCAATTTTAATCTCTCATCTTGTTAAACAATGTAACGCGTAAACTATTTACGACTTTTGGCTAAATAATATCTCCGAGAGTGCTAGCTTTCTTGCAGATATTATTCACTCTCTCTTATAGCAAGGATAATCTCAGAGTTTATGTTGTGACCTCTTAGGTTCACTATGATGTTAGCTGTGAGCTGAAATCAATCTCATTAACCTCATTTCAAACTATTTAAATGCTTAACTACTATGGTTGACATCTAGTAATGTGCCATAGCCCCTAACTCATAATGAAGAAAAACTTTATCAAACCTTATTCTCAATTATAGGTTTTGTGTGAATAATCTCCTTCTATTCATCTAATCCCAACCAAATCAAGGCTCACGAATGTCAAAACCCTCAATTCAGTTTTATTTGAATAATCAGTTAGTACGAACTGAACTTGTCACTATGAACTCTTCGTATGACATTTATGCTTTGATCAAAGACTTTATTTTTAGCCGTTTACTGATATTCGACTGGGAACTCAAATCTAGATCGAGTCAATTATACCTCGAAATCCACTATATTGAGTTAACAGATTCCTTCTGATAGTCATTTGTTACTCAATATAAACAACACATGATCAAATCGGCTTCTGTGTACAAGACGTGATTAGTCTTATATTTATACACCATATGAACCATGTGCATCTATACCGATTGACAACCATGACTTCCAAGGTCTGAGGAGTAGTTAACACACCCTTATAATTCAATGATAAATCATTGACATCATACATTCGTGTGATTTACCATACTTTGGTCACGTTCAAATAATAGTTTTCTAACTATTATTCCAAACTAATGTCCTAATGATATGACTATCATATCACTCACACTAATATCATCTCATGATATTCACCGAAGACATTCAGTGTGCCTACTATGCAATATCAATGTCCAGTTGATATTACATCTGTAGGAAACAATTTAGATAACTTATTATCTTGAATAATTCACATGTATATTCTATCACTAGTATGATTGGATAGAAGCAGCAGCATATACATATGAATTAAAACACTTTTGTTATTAATAAATATGTACAATACATATTCTACATTAACTTAATACGATATGTCCAAAATTGACAACGCGAATGATTTTATGGTATACAATATTAACACTTTCCATTCTGCAATTATATTTGTGTAATCGCAACATATATCAGTGCATATTTCATAAATTTTTCTTACTCATATTTTATCATGTAACAGAGTAGAATTTGTATGTAGGGGTCTCCATCCAAAATGGCAGTCAAACTTTATATAGGGATATGACAAGATAATTAGCTTCTGGTCATGGTGAAACCAAACAGCTGACCAAAAATTACTAGAAAGATATCTTGAATTCCAGTATATCCATATATCAACTAAGGCAGTTTCTCCGCACATTGATCAATTACCTAAAGTTCTTTTATTAAGATAACTGCATACATCAGAAGCCCTTTTCACTGCCCTAAACTTAATCCTTCTCGTGTAGTTTTTGATTATTTCAGTTAATAGATAAGATAATAATTATTAGTGCTTAATTATGCCCCTTACCCATAAGCTTTAAGATAGGTTGCAACTTGACATGGTATTCGAGCTAGGTTAGCCAAGTGATTCAGTATTTGAATCCTTATGTTACATTAATTTTATGATAATAATTTGTATTTGTACTTGATGTTATGTTTAAACTCTTAACACTCTCCACCCTAACCCAAACATACATTTGCAAGGGAATTAAAACATGTACAACTTATTTGTATTTAGCTAATTAGCAATAAGAGGATTAAAACAAGTATCCATTTGGTCAAACATGTTCCAGCACGGTCAAAAGTTATCCTTACCCTCTGAGCTCAAACTATCAAATAAAGGCCCAACAACAATAATTTAGCTCTAACACTACTCATAACATAACGTGTGCTCTCCCGCGACAAAAGCTGCCTAGCATTGTTATTGAATGCAAAAGAAGCAAGTACCACATGGAAAGAATAAGGAGTTGTCACTCAGGCGCCTATTTGAGCACTGCAGTTGTTGCATACTCTAGAAGTCAAACAAAGACTACTTAGATGCTATCATGGGTCAAATGACTAACCACATATGCAACACTTGATAAAAGTTTTCCAAATATATAACCGCTGACACAGTAACACTACAATAAATAAATGCATAAATTACTATATGTACTGATCCACATGAGAAAGGAATGAATGCATGATAATCTGATATACAGTGGCCTTCCCCTGCTACAAATATTATAGGAAGATGATCATACTATGATCTAACGCAAATCCATAATATGATTTCTGTTCAGTGGAAAGTAAGAAAAGCGAAAATAGAACTACCATAACTCCAAAATCGGCAATCTTACATTCGCCAGTCTGAAGGGACAAAATTTTGCCTTCCCTCTACGCCCATACTCTAACAAGTGTGGCCCCCTTTTAAGAGCAGTGATGGCCTGCAGTAAAGAAAGAGATAAGAATTTGGGTTAAAATAAACTAAGTAGCAATTGGATTAAAAAGAACAGCATTCTGGAATATACATGATAGAACTAAACATGAAAATGTGATTATGATACTACAAAGTTACAGGCTAAGAAAAATTTCATAGGAAAGCAAGGAAAGCAAGTCAGCTAAAGACAAGGTAATAGAAAGCCTTTAATGTCTTTATTTAAAGGACTTTTCTTTTGGCAAAATTCTTAATAAGAGATGAATGCGTAATGAAGTGATGCACGACATTTTATATTACTTGTCATCCTCACATTTTATTAGGATTTGCTTCCAGTATAATTTCACGAGTACATCCAGATAGAATTAAAATTTTATTATTCAATTCAAAAATCTCTTGTCAAATAATACGTTGACGTCCAGTTAACAATACTATATATTTAACATGTTATCCAGGAAACAATTCCACTGACATAGACGATCCATTTCAATATGCTCATCCAGCCTGGCAGCACAAGCTGGACACCCATATGATGATATTGCTGTATCAAGACATCACTTGCATCTTAATTTGTTTTACTAATGCGATTTAATTTCTACTCTGGATTGGGTTGACCCTATTGGACTCTTCCATCAATAACTCAATTGTAAATCTTCTGAATCTATACTTTGGTTCTTCCTCTCAAAAGACCGTTCACTAACATCGATCTCTCAATTCAAGTAGCCTCTGGCATAACTTGGTACTGCCTAATTATCATTCACCTGACTGCAACACGGACATAAATGTTTTAAAAAAATGACAAATAAGTAAATAAAAAAATTACCAACTCAATGTCCCTCTCCCACCGTCGCAGTGGCCATCAAAACCTAAGAATCAATGAGAAACGTTATACAATTGAAATTACAAATTTATAACTAATTACTTATTGCTTTATTATTTTGCTTCGGAAATGAAGAAAATAAAACAAATCAGAGCTCTGAAATCACTAAAGGTTTCATTTCCACTCTGATTATTGTGGGTATTTTCTAGTTCGACGAAAACTATGAGAACTAGTGTTCTTTTTTTCACAAGCAGCTAGTGGACAACAGAAAATGGGTAGAAATTTTGATGTGGCCTAAGAGAATCTTTTGATGTCCATTTGGTCCGAGGGAAAGTGAGGGAAAACGAGTTAGAAAGCGAGAGTTATGAGATGTTATTTATTATTTATCATGAGTTAGTTAAAATAGCTATACCGCCACATATATACTTATTTAATACATGCATCACGTGCATTCAATTTTTAAACATGATAGTAATAAAAGCAATAGTAACAATAATGTGATTAATATATTGATAAATATATATCGAATAATAAATTTTCATAATTATTTGTCATATGTTTTTATTGTCTAATAAATATATCACACTTTATTTAAGATGTATTTTAGCATGAGTTGAACTACTCTAATTTAAAACGCTTATCATCTTCAAGAATTAATTTTTTTTTTTTTATTTTCAGCCATAAATATATAGTTTTTATCCACAACATTTATGCAATCTTTTGAAACTTTGGACGACTTCAATTTATTGCTTTTATATTTTCATTTCCTAAATTTCTATTTTTGGTGGGCTCTACCCGTCTCCATCCTCTTTGACCCAATAATTCGGTAATCCACCCTAAGCAATCACCCCGTTTGTTTTTATGAAATGTTAATATAAAAAAGCGAATGAAAATTAAATTAAATTTTGTAATATATTCCTACTGATAATTATTTTTTAAATAATATTAAAAATATAAGTTTACGTGTATAAACTAATATGATATAATAGTATTAATTTTTACTCATTCTATATTATTATTATTATTATTATTATTATTATTATTATTATATCTTTATTAATTAATATTATATGTTGAGTTAATTTATGAATAAATTTATATTTATAATTTTATTCTTAATTTTTTAATTGATACATTCATTTATTTCAGTCAAATAACTTGCGCTCTGATCACATAATTTCATTTTGTAAACAATTTTAGGAATAGACAGGACAGTGGATAGTAAAATGTGAGGAAGACTTTCTTCCCATCTCAATTATACCACGTGTTTTCACGCATGTTTTCGCGCATTGTACATTACAAAGCAGAATCCCGTGCACGGAGGGTGCAAAATCTTTTAGCCAGTGTCGGTTTCCAAAAAAACGTGCGCACATGAAAATGAAATGAATCCAAATCCAAAAGTAAAATAATTATAAAGACTAAAGAGAATTAAAAAAATGATCTTAATCAGTCAACAAAATCGAATTAATAATTTGGTGTAATGAGATGATATTACATTAGAAACCCTAATAAGATAATTTTCATATTTCTATATCTCTTCTATAATTATAATACTCTGTACAAGTACAACAAAGTAGAAACCAAAAAAATAAAAATAAAAATAAATTTTAAAAATGATCCATTTTTTATTATCATAAATTATAGCACTTGCAATTCCAATTCCAATTCCAAGTTATCGTATCGTTATGTTTGTTATTATTAAATCTTGATCTTGTTCAATCAGGAGAGTCGATTTCTTGGATGCCTTTTCTCTTGTTGTTAATAAGATCGGTTTCATTATTAATAATCTCCTTGGCATTGGATCAGGAGATGGGGTTTCAGCTTGTTCACATCGGATAGTTTTACTGGCTTCAAAAAAAATTCTTCAGCTCCTTCTCCCGAGCATCTAATCATTAAAACAATTTCAATAAAAAAACTAATTATTTTATGATTGTTTCTAAAAAGAAAGAAAAGAAAAGAAAAAGATTAGATGTAATCTGTAATAATTAAATCAACTTGCATAAGTTGTAAATTTTTGTGGTCCTCTTCTTTGTTCAATAAACCCAAAATTCCAACGCTTATTAACAGAATCCACTGCTGTAACCGTAATTAATTAAGAAACAAAAAAATAGAAATTAAAACATTTTCAATCAATAACAAATATTAGGAAGGAAAAATTAATTAAGAAACACATGGAATGATGAAAATGATTTACCTTGATAAGAAAATGTTTTGAGTAATTTTTCGATCAACTTTCTGTTAATCATACTGTCATCAACCGCAAGAACATGAAACTGAGTTTTTCCCATATCTTGGTTGGAATCCGAGAAAGAAGAAAGGAAGACGATAAATCATAAACGGGAAACGGGTAATCGAGTTTTAAAAGGTAATGAATGGAAACGCTAAATCTTGAGAACAGATCTTTCAGGTTTCGTCCAGAATCTTGAGGATTTTGGAGGTTGATGATCGAATTAGACAACAAGCAAAGATAGAAGCTACCGTGTTTTTACCCTCCACATTTTATTACATTTTATGAGATTAAAATTGATAATAATAAACTTTTTCTTTCGTTTTGACTCGTGGGTAGGATTTAGGGTCAGCTGAGCTGAGCTACCTATCGGCCTTTGGTTGAAACTTACGGCCACCATTCCTCACCCAAACCCATGCACGTATTTTAATCAAACCAAATATAATCTCTGTATTGTTTTTCATAATTTTTTTTTTTTTATATTTTATATTTTATTTATATATATATTTTTTGTCAAGGTTATTTAAAAAGTCAAAGTAATTATCACATTTCTCTTTTTCGATGTGTGTCTAAATTTTAATCGACAAATAAAATGATGATAAATAACATATAACATCTATGTTTTATTATTAATAAATTGAATTATATTATGAATATTGACACGTAATATAATTAAGATAAATTTAAAGATGTTATTAAAATTAACTAAAATAATTATAATTTCAAATTTTTTACTTTCAAGAAAATAATTAGAAAAATAATATTACCTTCAGCTTCAATAGAAAGAAGTAGTATTTATAAAAAAATTCTCAAACACTCTATTTTACTATTTTAATAAAATATAATTATTTATAACAAAAAATTAAAGACAAAAATTGGTAGAATCCACCTAATTTATTGAAATATTGAAAATATTGACTTTATACTCTAAATTTTGCTGATTTTAATAAAATTCATATATGCTTTATATTCTTCGTCAAAACTTTACTAGTAAAATTTTAATAAGTCAAAAAATTGGTTGAACAAAAAAAATATACGGTACACATTTATTTTTCTTTTGATAAAAATCTCTTTCTCAAAATAAAACATATTAATCTATTAACTTGTGGAAGTGATAGATACTTATTGTATACTAACTTCTAAAAGTTTATGTACATAGAATTTTGATAAAAAAATCAATAATATTATTAGAGAAATGAATCTGTTTGACATTAATCTATAAATTTTATTAAAGTTCACGAGTAAGAAAAGAATTTAAGTGAAATATACTTAGTTGTGTTATCTTTAATATATCCTCTTCTAATTTAAATAATACAAATAGCATTATTTTCATAAAATATAATTGACTTTTTAAAGTAAAAGATAAATTGTAAATACTTTCAATATGATGTATAATAGAACATAGCAATACATAATCAAGACTCGCTTCATATAGAATAATGATATTAGAATAATTAAAAAGTGTGACAATAAGAGTTTTTTTTGTGGATCGCTTGAAAATTAATGTATTATTACAAGTAAATATATAATCCTATTTTCAATCGAATTTTATGATGGTCAAAAAAATTATCAATATTTGCACAACTAACTAAACTTAAATTTCTTAGTAGATTAATAATTACAAACCTGTTATTTTATGAAAATAACATAATATATACTTGATGTCATTTTAATATCTTTGAGTAGGTTAAAAACTAAATTTGACTAGTAAAGTTATAGCAAATGCTATGTAAGATCTAGCATATTGTGCCAGATATAATAAGGTACTAATGGCACTAAGAAATGATACTTTTAGACTAAGTATCTTTTTACCATCTTCTTTAAGACGAAATACATCTTTTTTAGGATCAAAAAAATAAACAACCGTTGGAGTATTCAACAGATGATATTTATTTATATTAAAACAATTTAAAATTTCTTCAATATATACTGATTGATAGACAAATATTTTTTTAGATATATACTCGATCTATAAATTGAGACAATATTTAGTTTTTTTTAAATCTTTTATTTCAAATGTTATTTTTAAATATTTACTAACTTTCAGAATCTCTTTTGGAGTTTTAGTGATATTCACATTATCAACGTATATTATTACAATGCAAATCTATATTATAATCTTTTTATAAATACGCATAGATATATAAAATTATAATATATCCTTATTTTATTAAATATTCACTCAAATAATTACACCATATGTGCTCATTATGTTTTAATCCATACAAGAATTACTGTACTTTAATTAAATACAAGCTACAATATTTTGATTAACATACCTTGAGCATATTGAATCCTTCAGAAATTTTCATATAAGTATTTATTTTAAGTGACTAATATAAATAAATAGTCACTATATTCATAAAACAAATATTAATTTTTTTAGAGATTGTTAAATTAATTAAAAAATTAAAATATAATGATATCTATTACAGAAAAAATATGTTTTATTAAAATTAAGATCAAGTTTTTGAAAGAAACCTTGAACAATGAGTCACACTTTATATCTTACAATTTTGTTATTCTTATATATTTTTATATAAATATTCATTTGTAACCAATGAATTTAACATCTTCAAGTGTCTAGACTATACGTTCAAATGTATCATATTTAATAAGAGAAGTTAATTCTGTTTGGATTACTTCTTTTTAATGAGGTCAATTATGTCTTTGTTTATATAATTACCAGTTTGTGATTTATAATTATCTTTTATAATCTCAATAGCTACTGAATAAGAAAATATATTGTCGATTACTATGGTATTATGATAGCATACTATATTCATAAAAGTATAATTTATAATTTTTTTTTTATTTTTTAGTTCTTGTGTCTTTTTAGAGGCTTATGTCACTTTATAAACACTCATCTCTTTCTGAATATATATCTCGTTAAGTACATTTGATAATAACAATTATACGTATCTTTTTTATGAACAAATAATTATTTAAGCATAAAGACAGTTAACTCTTTTGGAGTTATGAGTATAACAGTAGCATTTTTAATTACCTATTTTTTTTTTTTTATAGAACTGCATCTTTTAAATTAAGTAGTCTACCACATTTTTAGTATGTCACGAATGATTCGTTTATTATTAGTTATTCTTCAAAAACAATCACTTAAGCTGGTGTATTAGTAATTAGTATAGATGGCTTAGTTATACATAAAGTATTTTTAAATACATCTGGTAATTGATTTATAATTTATTAAAATTGTATGATTTTTTGCACTTTATTTTCACATTAACTAGTATGAAGATTAAAATTAAACAAAATAATTATATTTTAAGAAAGTTTAAGCCTAACTTTAGGAGGTATTTTTTTTTTCTAATGATAAAAAAAATTATCTTATAAAATTGATAATTTATAAATTATATGATAAATAAATTGCTTGTTAAGAATTCAAGATATTTTATAATAGAAGGTAAGTTAAAATGTAAATTTTTAATCAATGTTAAGGTACCATTTTAATATGTTATAGAGGTATTATAGGAATACAAACCATGTAACTGAAAATATGTAAATATTATATAATAGATTGATGATTAGTTAAAAGTTATAATAAAGAATATTGACGATAAATATTAGATCTAAGATAAATAAATTAATGATGTAGTATGTAAACATCATATTCCCATTTAAAAGTTAATAATTAAGGACGCAATAAAAAAAAAACTCGAATAATTACTTAGAGTTGCTTTATAAGAGATTCAGTTAATTTATTTTGTGTATGAATATGTGAGACAAGATATTTTATATAAATATACACTAATGTGTGATAGTCATTAAATGTCTTAGATGTAAACTTACTCTCATTATTCAAAAGTTTAATTTTAATTAGATAATTAAAAAAATATACCTTTAACTTGATAATCTGTGCAAGTAATCTAGCAAATGTAATATTATATATGAATAATAAAAAAATATATGACTATTAATCAGATACATTAATTAAAATCATGAAAGCCATATGGCCTGCTAGATGGGTGGATTAGTTCACAATATTTCTTTAAATTCTTTGTAAAAAAGAGAGAGATTTAAAATTAATTTTAGAATAGAATGATCTGATCATTAATTTTTCTTGTAAGTAATTATTATAAATATTTTTACTGGACAAAAGACTTTTTTATTTTTATAATGAGTTTTTTATTTTTATAATGAGTTTTTATAAAAAATTTTAATAATTCTACGGATTATTGTTGATTTTAAATGATCTAACTAATCTTGCTATAACATAAATAATTTTGAATCATTGAACTTTTAGTTCATTATTCCGTAATTTTCAATTAAAATTATAATTGTTTAATATAATTTAGATGCGAAAGTTAAAATTTTTTTCAATATGCATTTTTTGTCAAAGACATTAGAAGTACTATAAAGATATTCAATATTATTTTTATTTAAAATCTTAAAATGATACTTATTTCGATGGATATCTTTAAAATTAAGTAGACTTTTTTTGGAACTGTGTAAGTACAAGATATTTTAAATGTATAATTTGGTAATACTTGTTAATAGGATTATGATTTTTTTGAAGCCTTCGATCAGATCTACAAACTTGATATAATATTTAATTTTGTTCTAATATTTATTAATTTTGATAAATATTTTTTATCTTATAATATAGTGTATAAAAATGCACTATTTGTTAGACATATATTTTTATCTTTCTTTTTTAAAAGAGAGAATCTATGAAAATTTATTTTTTTATTAAACATAAAAGTTCACACATTAGACAACAAGATATATATAATATGATTACAAAAGTACTAAAATCAGAAGAATAAGGAATACAATAATAATAGTGATAAAAAATATAAAATTAAAAAGTTTATTTAATCTTTAATTAATGTGAATATTTTCATCACTAATTAAAGTTCAATATTCATATATATTTTTTTAAAGAAGACAAAGCAATTAAGATAAGTAAAATCTATAGGATCTAAATTATCAATAAAATTCATATTCTTTCTCTTATTTTTTCTGACTACTTTGCATGGTCGTGACTAGTGTCTTTTTTCTCAACATCTCCAACATAGACCATTAAAAATTTTTTGGAACTTATCATTGGGGTTTGGCCTTTTATAAATACTCCATTTTCAGTAATTATATCTATTTTTTTTGTTTTACGATTTTAAAAATTTATGACCACCATAAAATTGATAACTATACCCTTTCTAGTAACTTTTATCACATTTATAATTAATAGTACTACTTGCATTCACTTCTAAGAATAGTATAGATCTAATTATATATTTTTCACGATCTTTTAATATAAATTTATTATTTTTTTTAACTAGCAAAAAACAAGAGATGAGTTAAGAGTGTTTTTAAAGCTTATATTTTTGATATTATTACTGCAAAACAATATTACTTGTATGAAGAATAAAGAATGTCTTCTCATGCATACTTTACTTAGATATTTTTTACTATATAATTTTAACTATAAGACGATATAAAAGAGTACAGAATTATATTTAATAATAATTTTATACTTTTGTAATCTCAGATTTATCCACTTATTTTTTGCCTTAAGTGAAAAAATATTTTTCTAATAATCATATATCTTTTTTAAATTTTTTCACAAATTTAGTTAATTCTCCACAATAAGATATTCATATGAATGATGGTGTAAGAAAATCATAACCTTCAATAAGGATAATCGATTTTGTCTTTTGATATTATCTTTCAGTCCAATGGCTTATAAATGTATTCTTGTATTTAAGATCCAAAGAAGATAGTTAATTTTGGTAACATCAGTAGCTAAAATTTTTAGATTTATAAAAATTATCCTTTTAATTTATCTATTAGAAATAAAGACAAAATTAATTACATAAAAATAAAATATATCATATAAATAATAAAAATATAGTAACTTTCATGTATATAGTTGAAACTTTAAGTTCACACACATAATTTTTTATAAAATTAAAATTTTAAATTTTAATTTATTAATTATTATGCAGAACTTCTAATTCTGATTGTATTAAAACTTTATATTTCATATACTTTAAACTTTAAGTTTAAATTATATAATCTAATTTATTTTTAAAATTTTAAATTATGATTAATTATATTAAAATTTAGATTTGATATATACTAGAAAAAATAATAAAAATGAAATATAATAATATTGAAATTTAAATATACATATACATATTAGAGACTTCAAGTTCATATAAAATTCTAGAATCTAATAATAGTTATTTAGAGTTTTAGATCTATCAAAGAAAAATTTTATAATATTTATTTTAGAACTTCATGATCTAATTACTCTTTTCTCTTATTAATTTTTATTAATAAAATAATATCAATAAATAATATATATTATTATTTTCTGATGTGAAATACTATTTTAATGACAATCACATAAAATACTTATAAAAATAGTTATATAATCACAATTATATATTAAAAATAATATAATTATAAAAATAAATATATAATAATATGAAAGTATTAAATAAATATTTAAATATTTTATATACCAAAATCATATTGATAATGTGTTATGAATATTAATTCAAAATATAATTAAAAAAATTAAAGATGTAATTAAAATAATTATAATCTCAAATCTCTCATTTTTTATAAAGTGATTTGAAAAATAATATTACCTTCAGATTCGTTATTAGTATTTGTAAAAAAATTTTCAATCACTTCACTTTACTATTTCAATAAAACATAATTATTTATAAAAAAAATTAAAGACAATAATCAGTGGAATCCACTTGCTCCACGAAAATGCTAGAAATGATGATTTTATACTAAATTATAATTTTTTTAATATTTTAAAAATAATTTGATCTTAATATGTTCTTTTTTGTCATTAAAAAAACACTAATTGTTAGGGCTTTTTCTGATAAGGGAGATTGGCATTGCAAGAAAAAAAATACAAACTGCAAATTTACATCCCAAATTTAATCTCTCAAATAATATGATGTTCATCAATTAATTGATAAAATAGTACAATAAATAATTTTAAAATTGATTTTTTTTTTTTTAATCCCTGCAATCTTTAATTAATATTTGTTCTTGATAATTTAGGCAAATGGTTTGAAATAGTATAATTAAGTTATCTTCCTTTTTTACATCCATCCATATTTGAGTTGAAGACTGTGTATGAAAAGGGGTAAAATTTGGGCATATAATTTTTTTTAACATAAACTTGTTAAAATATATTATTTTATTAATGAATGCCATATTAATTAAGATTTCAAATTTAAGATAGAAAATTTTAACTAAAAAATGAGTATTAAATAATTTTTAATCATATGATTAATAATTTATTTAGTGTTATATATTAATCACTTAATATTTTTCTATTTTTAACTTGTCCATCAAGTTCAAACCTAATAACAAATTTTGAAAAGCCAAAATTTCTGTCAATAAAAGCCTAAAGATTCTCCTTTATATGAATTTTCAAGATTTGTTACTTTATTACCAATATCAAATCTTGATTACTTTTATGGTGATCTTTGATTAAAGGAATTATTTTTATTTGTTAGTTTATTCTCTATATCCTCTTCTGTTTATCTAGTTAGAACTCAAGAAACATAAACTACAGTTGGACTTGTGTGAGTAATCTCTCCTCTCCACTCCATGCGCTCATGGTGATGGCACCGCATATAAGCTGTAAATCACTATGAAATTTTCATCTTAATTATGACATTAAATAGCGTATTTTGGAAAATTTTTTTTAAGAAAATGATTGTATTTGATATTTTCAAAAGAATTTATTTCATCCGTCCATCTTTTTTTTGTTTATTACATACATATTTTGTCTTTTAATGGTTTGAAATGCCATGCGAATCCCTCCATCACAAGCGATAAAGAAGATATTTTTGTTGCTAAATTGAAATGAAGTGCTAAAGTTTAAAATTTTCAATTCTTTTGCAGTTTATTGGAGAAGAGAAATCCAGGATGTCTGAGAACTATGTCCTTACTGTCTGATTATGGATAAAGTGATGTGTGTGGTTCTCCTAGCATAATTCGGATTTCAACACGAGAAACCTCCCTCTCATCTGTATTGGAAAAAAATTAAATAATATGGGGAAAGGACCATATCAATTAATATTCCCAAAAAGAAAAGTAAATTACACGAGAAGGGTTAGTTGAAGTCACGTGCCAACAAAACATTTGAGAGTAGAGACTGCCAAATCCCATACATCTGCTCCTCATCTCTTCATTGTATACCTATACATTCAGGACTAACTAATGTCGAATTATGGCTTGAACTTAGGCTGTATAATAGTTGAGGTGTAGAAAAGACAACTACGGAGATAGATGTCTTTGATTCATTAATTAAAAAAGAAAAGAAAATTTTGATGGATCCAATTCTATAATAAATGGAAGTCTTACAACTATGTGAAATTATGTAATCGATGGTTTGCTCCAATTTCATTATCATTACAGATAACAATGAATTTTGATATTTCTATTGGACCCTTATTTATTTAATGGAATGCGAAAAGATGTTTAACAAAATGACAACAAGGCGTTTGTAATAAATTAAAAGTGGTTGAGATATATATCATTCTCCCATTAAAAAATGGAAAGATATCAAATTAGATCCATCCCATTTCACGTTGGTAGACTAATAATTCTTTTTAAATAGGTGGAGACTATGCTCCTATGAGAATACAAACAAACCTATAACTTTGTTAAAGTGATAATAAAAAATTGTCCAATTCAAAAAAAGGGTTTTTGTTATTTGTCACATGATTCAAAATTTTATTTACAAATTCACACATTCTAAAAGCATTTTATATAATAAACTAGAAATATTAAAGTTTGAATTAATGGACAATAATGAAATAGCAGTGGCCGTGAATTCAACCCCACAGCCAATTGGAATCTTTCGCTATCTTGTCATGACTCGTACAGATTGCATTATACATCTCTGTCGGGTTAAGTAAGCATAAATAAATAAACACGTCATTTTCGACGTCAGCCCACAATCAGAAAGGAATCTATTGGATTTTACCTTCAAACCCTTGTTCCCTTTGGAATCTATGGATTTTCTGGTTTATTTGCAATACTTTGATGGGATATATGATTTATCTGAAATTTGCAGAAACATCAGGAATAAAAAGTTAAACCATCTTTCTCAATTTACTCCCACCCCCAGCAAAAGGAAAAGAGAACAAGAGAGAACCACAGATCAATATCAGCCATGGGATTCATAAAATCAGCCGTGGCAGATGCAGTGTTGACATCACTTTGGGTGTTCGCTTTGCCATTTGTTGGGATTTTCACAGCAAAAATAGCAAATTTCCTCGGAGTGGAAACCATTCTACCACTAACTCTATTGATCACAACCTTTGTATCCTCCACCAATGTCATAATATTCAGCTTGCTAGGCAATATTCTGGGTGGTGCTAGCTTCAATCCTTCCACCACCGTCGCCTTCTACGCCGCAGGCCTTAAACCGGATGTCTCTTTGATGTCAATGGCTGCACGCTTTCCCATTCAGGCAGCCGGTGGGGCTGGTGGTGCTCTGGCAATATTGCAAGTAATGCCAAGTGAATACAAGCATAGACTTAAGGGTCCTTCTTTGAGAGTGGATTTGCATACTGGGGCAATAGCTGAAGGAATTGTATCCTTTGTGTTTTGCTTTTCTTTGCTTTGTGTTATGTTGAAGGGTCCTGAAAACATGATTTTGAAGGTTTGGTTGCAGTCACTAACAACGTTGACATTAGTTTTAACAGGTTCCGGATACACAGGGCCTTCCATAAATCCAGCCAATGCATTTGGGTGGGCATATGTAAACAATTGGCACAATTCTTGGGAGTTGTTTTATGTTTATTGGATATGTCCATTTTTAGGAGCAATTTTAGCGGCTTCGGTTTACAAGTTTCTGTTCTCAGCTGCTCCAATCAAGCAGAAGAAAGTATGAGCAGCAGCAACAAGGGTATATATATGTATTTCAGTTAAATTTCATGGTTCTAAAAAAAATTAATCAGGTAGTGTTGTTGTTTGAGACTGTTTGATGATATATATTATTGATTGATGATGATCTTATGATCCTTTATGACCTCCCAGTTCAATCCTAATGGTGATGATTTCTATTTCATATGCACTAATTACTTAAAAGTTGAAACCGAGTTCTGGACGAGACTATCATAAACTTGATCTACCTAGCTCAGGTAATCAAATGTGGGTTGATGGTTTCTGTACTTTGGTGCCTCGCAGCGACTTATTTCTTATCCTTCTCATTCACAATAATGAAATAAATATTTTTTTCCCGAGCCAGAAGCGATTATTTATTTATCGTATATTATTTTCAAATCAAAACCAATTTCTTATGATTGTGAATAAATGCCAGGTGGTTCCTGGAAATCGGGAAAAAAAAAATCACTTTTGATGAATCCAAGAGTTCTTCTGGGAGCTCGTCTTTCTCCTCCCTCACATGTTGCCATGGTTATCCCAAGTACTTCTTCTTCTTCTTTTTCATAATTATTATAAGAAATAAACCAAATCTCTCTGTAACTCGAAACGATCACTTAACTGTAGCGATGGCGTCACAATCCTTATTGTATTTGTTTTCTGGAGCAATATGTTAATTTATCAGAAACAATTAATGTGGTTGAGTTGAGAATTGAGATGATTCAGAAAATGGTACTTGGCCGGATCAAGGGTGCAAAGCCAATGCTCATGTTCCTCTTTATTCTTGAGTCATCCAAATAAAGCTGCTTTTGCACTCGAATATGATATAAATGAGTAAGTTTTTTCTGTTTTCAATAAAATTTGCTTTGTCGAAAGGCTTTCCATCTTCACATTTTTGCATTCTAAAAATTCAATTTTCTTGAGAAACACAGACTGTTAGCACAATAGCATCGGACGTGGGGATTTAGCAACTCTGCTGCCGAGGAGGCCAATAGACAAATACAACTTCACAACTAAGCGATTACTTAGCCTATTTAGAACAAGTAAAGGAAGACCACAATGACTTCTAAACAAAGGGCATAATTCAGACCATTTAAGAACAATCCTATATACTATACTCATTATGATTTCTCAAACTATGTATATGTAATTTTTCCGTTGTTTTTTTTTTTCTAAATTAATAGAAGGGTTCTCACATTTCATGAAAAATCTTGGTGTATAAAACATTGAAAAGCTAAATTTTTAATTTGCATCTTTCGGTGGATGGATCCAACCCCATTTTTTCATTTTGATAATATTAGTATACCTAAATTTTATAAACCCTTAAAAGATTCTCCTGATTGAGTAGATTTTGTTTAATATTTACTTGGATTAGCCCTCTTTCCTATACAATTAATTTCGGGCTACGTCCATCGAGGCCTATCTATTTAAGCAGACGGAGAATGTAACAAAATCTAACACAAAAAGCTTTTGTTATTTCATCAATGCATACATATATATAAACTTAGAAATATCTGATCTTTCTATAATAGCTATTTTTTCAGTTTTCGTAAACGAAACTCTACGACACGAAGAAAATTTATTATCATACACGATCCTGGTCTAGAGATCTCATCTTAAAACCCATTTCTTCTTCCTCTTCATATTCATCCCCCAAAACTTTCTTGTACACAAATCCCTTGGCAACCCAGACAAAAACACATAAATTGACGGCACTCAATCCTGCCAATAACCAGTAAAAATAATCAAGATGGGACCGATTGAGATTGTTACCAATCCAACGATTGCCGGTGATTGCCTGAACAGCTACTATTACACCACTGTTTATAAAGCTTCCGACGCCAATGATGCTGATATATGCTGCAGCACCCAAGCTTCTCATTGCCTCTGGCATTTGATCATAGAACAATTCTTGCAATCCTACTACTGTGAATACATCACACACTCCAAGTAACATGTACTGCGGAAGAAGCCACCAAATACTTATGGGTACTACTGCTTTGGGTGAATCCGCGAGCCCATTTTCTCTTGCTGAAATGAGCCGTCTGCCTTCTACTAGAGCTGATACGATCATGGCAAGTATAGATAGGAATAAGCCTGTTCCTATCCTCTGTAGCATGGTTATCCCGGAACGGTGTCCGGTGATTTTCCGGGCCAAGGGAACAAAAATGCGGTCATAAATGGGGACGGCGATGAGGATGGTGAAGCCGACAACGCTTTGAAGTGAAGCTGGTGGTACGAGAAAATTTGGTCCAAGGGACCTGTTCATTGTGCTACCTTGCTTTGTGTAGAAGGTGTGGAGTTGAACAAGTACGCAACTGAACATTAAGCAACTCAGCCATATGGGAACTAGACGGATTACCAGCTTCACTTCTTCTACTTGTTTTAATGAACATAGCCTCCATGGATTTCTGGTTTCGTTCAAGGCATCAATGTCATCGGTGATCATTGCCTTGTCCAAAAACCTGAATACCATTTTTTCTCCAAAGGTTAAACATGAACCAGTTGATTACATAAAGACATAAAGTTACCAGGCTCGAAAGTCTTGGCGCTTTTCTTGAAAAAGAATTAGAAGAAATTAAAGAGTACTAGAAATTGATATTTTTGACTGATCCTGAGGCTGACATAGCTGGGTAGCATTTAAATCCCTGTGGATTATTCTCACTTAATAGTAGCTACAGCTGAAAAAACAAAGGGAAATCCTGTGTTCACACAGCAAGAACGAATCTAGCTAGTATTGCTATGATTGTGTAGTGTTATATAATATTTAACGACTGGATTCAAATTTGTGATAGGCATTCGTTCACTACCAAAATCAGTTGACTTAGGCAAAACAAAATGAATAAAAGAATTTGTGGCGGGCACATACCTAAGTTGATTAGTACGTGCAAAAGTCCTCCCTCTAGATACACCTAAAGTCTTGCGAGTATCGATCCTTTCATGGTTATCTTGTTCAGGGTCATAGTAAATTCCACGGCCACCGTGTGTCTCACTCACACGCCACTTCCGCGCTGCCGCCACCAACACTTGCAGGATGGTTGTGAATGGGCTGCCGACGGGTCTCTGCTTCCTGTACCTGTTGATTCCAGAGAGAAATATTGCTAACGCCAGGGCTAATGTTCCTGCTAATACTCCAAACCCTACTGCCCATCCAACATGGTCCTACGTGATAAAAACGATGGCATAGAGGTTTAATTATTTAGAAATAAATTTAAAAGAAAAATGGAAGGTGATCTAAAGCTAACTCCAATTAAGAGAACAATTGTTATTGTTATTAACATGGGAAAGTATAAAAGTCTTTATGTGTCATTTATTATAAGATAACAATGATTATCTCCATTTAGAATCATTTTCAATTTATTTTTAAGATGCAACTCTTATTTTAAAAAAAATTACGTCCTTAGTAGTATATTTGTTTAAGATATTTTTTGAATTTCATAAAAAAAATGCTGGCATAAATTAATCAAACCCTGAAAGCCGTAAAAATATCTTACATGAGAAATAATAGAACATAAATTTTTATGTAAACTAACAAGTTCTAAAAATTTTACTCCTCTTTAATTTTACTTCAGGAATCCAAATTAATAAGGCTATCAGCGTAACATATCTTACACAAAAGTTAATCAATCCAGCAAATTTAACGAAAATTATTTGACAGAAATACCTTTATTACAGTTCTTTCGTAAAAGAAAGGCCTAAACGACACCGTATAATCACTTCACAAGAGAAAAACATAGATTTACCTGAATGTAAATGACAACCAATATTGCGGCGGAAGCGCCGACCACAATTCCCAAGTACCACCAGTTAAAGAAGGAGCTTTTGGCCTCTTTCTCTGAGGGATTGTTTTCATCAAACTGGTCGGCTGCGAAGGTTTGCACGCATGGTTTGTGCCCACCTTCGCCGATGGACAAAATGTACAGTGCCGTGAAAAACACAGCTTTGCGATAATGCAATGGAATCACTGACACTGCCAGACACAATAGGACCATTCCCTGTGAAATAAATCACTGATATATTATAACTGTTGCAAACGCCTGTTTCTTTTTTTAGTTTTATTTTGAAGTCTGTTGAGAAAAGTTAAGAACAAAAATTGTAACGAACGCTTTTACACAGAAGTGTGTGTATATATAGATATACACGTGTGTGTGTATGAAGGTAACAAATACATATGTATATATACTGAGATGATAAAGATGCACAAACTGACCAACAAATAAATGAAAGATGATAGAAGGATAGTGTAGAATCGCCCAAGGTAAGAATCGGCTAGGAAGGCTCCGAATATTGGGAAAATTGCAGATATCCCAACCCAAGTATTTACATTTTTTGCAGCTGTGGCCGTTGGTTCTTTCAAAACATTGGATAGATATGTGATGAGATTACCAGACAACCCATAAAACGCAAACCTCTCTGCCATCTCAACGACTGCATGCATGCAACGGAAAAGGATATTAGGAAATGAATACAAATTACATATGTATATATCCACCCATCACGAAAAGTATAGAAATGATCATAATAAATTCAACAAGAAGGATATGAAGAAGTTGGGTTTGTTTTGCTTACAGATGATAAAAATGGCAGCGTTCCAGCCACCCCTTGAGGATGATCTTTTATGGTAGCAATTGGTTTTGTGTTTGGTTTGTTGTTCATCGCCATTTTCATTCATGATTGGAGCTACAGACACTGAACTATCCATGATGGAATGAAATGGAAGAGGACTTAATTTGGGGAAAAACATTCAGTAAAATGTTGAAGGTTGTGGCCGTTTGACATCTTGGTCTATGCCTTATATAGGAATGAGAGTAATTATAAACTTTTTGAATATATCTTTATCTATATATTATATTTATAACAGCTACGAAAGTGGGTTGTATAGTAACAATTTTTTTCGACCTTTATGGCATTTCATAAACTTAAATTATATTATAGGAAAGAAAATGAAGATAAAACCTCTCTCACTTTTAACTAAAGCTATATTTGGTATTATGATAGGATGATTTTTGAGGTAATTATTGTGAGATAAATGTTATAAATATTAATATAAAAATATAAAAATTATATTATTAAATATTATTTTAACTTTTTAAAAATATGCACAAATATCACAATTTCGAATAAGGCCTAAAATAACTAAAAAAAACTCTATACCTAAATTAAATATTATAATACTTTAATATCCTATTTATATAAATGAAAGTCTTAGATAGTATTATTTTAACAGGATCATACAATTAAATTTATTGGTATGTATTAAATTTTTTTATTATTTTTATAATTAGCAAATCTGAATATAT
This sequence comes from Trichilia hirta, assembly GCA_035221805.1. Lineage (NCBI taxonomy): Eukaryota > Viridiplantae > Streptophyta > Magnoliopsida > Sapindales > Meliaceae > Trichilia > Trichilia hirta. The sequence continues at coordinate 6,239,257 of JAWDEX010000009.1, forward strand.
ATATATATATATATATATATATATATGTTGAATGATTGCATAAGTTACACATGAAACTTTTATCCATTTTAATCAAACTATTTATTTCCATTGAAGTTAATCCACAACTTCTCCACTTGACGGTGTGCCTTGTGGTTTTGTACATGCAAGTGTTGTAATATTTTCACAAACGTGTGATTAACTTTTATTTGACTTTGAAATTAAATTCTTCATAATTCATTTTACGACTCTTCAGAGCAAAAAGCGGATGCCCGAATTGTCTTCATCACAAAATTTTGGCCGTTTAAGAATCTGTGAGGAGATCCAATAAATTCAAAGCGTTATTACTTGTCAATCCCATACGTATAAAATGAAAAGTCCTATTGAAAAGGACAAACTTTATAATAAATTTTAGATAAGCTCGAGGGGAAAAGAACAATTCATGCTGCATTCACATTTACTCGAGTAAGTTATTTATTAGATTTAAATATTTTCTTAAAAGTATGACATATATTGAAAGTTAAATTTTCTTTACCTTAATTTATAATTGTTTACGTAATAATTATGAATATTGATGCGATTTAAACTATTTAATTAATCTTAGAAAGTTTTAAAACAAGTTTGACGTTGCCCAAAACAATTGTAATCCGTATATATTTTTCAAATTAATAAAAGTGAATGTGCTTGATTAATTTTTCTTTACACTTTTTCTTTTTCTTTTTTTCTTTTTTTTTTTTATGGTTTCACTAGTTAGGTTGACAATAGACGTCACTTTATTGATTTTTATTCAAAATTTAGTAATTGTTTATGATTTGAAATAGAAAAATATATTTTCCCAATTAAATCAATTTGAGTCCATGAACTTATTATCATATTGTATGGCATAAAACAAAAAAATTTACTTCTCCATCGAGCATCATTTATAAAATGTAAAATCAATTATGGTTCCATTATGCCACATTGGAAGGTCCCTCAATATTCTCAAGTGTCGGTCCACATAAAATATTTCATTTTTATTTAATCTCTCTATTTATATTAAATCAACCTTCATAATTTATGATATAAGAAGGTTTCGCACATTGAATCCATGGCCATGAACTTAAAATCCCGAATTCATTAGGATGGAATTTTTTAGAGTATATTTTTTTAGATAAATTTTTGAGACCTTCAATATTACTTGAAAAAATTCATCACTATAAGACTTGAGGCATTGAATGATATTTAGAAAAGAAAAAGCTATTAATTTTTATAAAATGTTGGAGACTTTTTTTCAATAAAAATAATATTATAAATACAAATATTTTATACAAACTTATATTATAATATAATAGTATTAATTGCCTCATAGTTTATATCATTTATTATTAAAAATTATATTAGCTTTATGTTTTTATTAACTAATACTATCATATCATATTAATTTATACACTAGAATTTTTTTTTTTTATTTTTAATATATTTTCACTTGGTAGTCTTACGCTGTCAAAGAATTAGATTGTATTTGTGAATAAGTTAGCATATATCGTCTCATTTCATTAAAATTTTCGCTGTATTTGATTCATTTTTCCATGCATGTATAAGATAAGCATTACTTAGCATAGATATAAATTTCATTCGGTGTTTACCAATATAGCTCATTTATAATGACCGATAACCTTCAACAAATTAATTTGCTAGACGACGTGTATATATATATATACATTAAATGTCTATCATTAAATTTATTAAATTAAGATATAAATTATATATTTTAACTCTTATTTACATCATAATTATATTAGTTATACTGTCATATTAATAAAAATATAAATTTTTTATCTCGATCTTATAAATATAATTTATTCGGATCTTAAGCACATTACAGAAGCCGTTAAATTCATAGATTTTTAGTCCATTTATATTATATTATGAACCATTCCAATACCTCGTTGCATCGAACTTCCATTCTCTCGATGGGGAGGTGTTATTCGGAAAATGTAACAAAAGAAATTTAAAACATACAACGGGAAAGCACTCTACCCATATATTTCAGTCAAAATATAGTGTTATTTTAATTATGTGCAATTTAATATTTTAATGTGTTATCATTTTTAAAGTGAATAAATTGTATAAATATATAAGATGTTATCAATATATGTCGAATGATGTTGAATAATATTATATATTATAAATATCGCCATTGTGAATCATTAAAATAACATTAAAATAATAGAGTTCATACAAGTTTCAAATGAAATTGTATTAAGAGAGTTTATATTGGGAGCACTGCAATTTCTTCACTCAAAATGAAAGATATCCTTTGTCATGCCGACTAGAAATCCAACGGCTATGAAACGAGGGCAAACCCCAGAAATTAATCATACCTTTTGATAGGTAAAACTTTTTAATGTAATGAAATCCTCGTCACTCCCCATTACATGAGTAATGGAACAGCTCTCTTAATTTTTATTTATTTATTTCCGATTCATGGTTTACATATAATATATTTAATTAATAATAAAAAGTTCATACTCATCATCATTGGTGAAATTTTTTTTCATTTTATTCGAAATACAATCACAAAATATCAAAATATAAATGAAACAATAAATAATAACTATTAACAATTAAGTGAAAGCAGTGTTTATCATATATTTTAATTACTTTATTTTTAAAATTGAGTAGAAGCAACTTTTGCAAATATGCACAATTTGAATTTAAACAAAAAAAATATGGGATTTATTAAAAATTTGAAAATTACGATATTTCACTGTAAACTTTTATAATTTGAAACCGACACAATTATTTTATTGATAATAGGCATTTAAAGTTGAAATCTAAGTTTTTCTTCATAATCAAGTGTTGGATGCGAATGATTTGATGGATGTTACAAATTAATAAAAATATAACTTAATTCACACACTTGTCTATGTACTAATTTACAAGTATTAGTGTGTTCTAATAATAAATATATATCAATACATTCAAAAGTAAACAGTTTTCTTTCTTTCTTTTTTTTAATATAAAACAACACATGCATAAATACTATAAAAGCAAATCATATATAATTACTTATTAAAAATATCATATATTTTAAAAATACATTTCAAATCAAATAATATGTATTTATCGAATAGTAAAAAATTATAATAAATAATTTTAAAAATTAAAAAAATTATTATCTAATAAATATATATTAACTTGCCTATTATATCAATTAAGTTTAACTTTAAATAAAAATTTAAGACTAATAAATTAAATATAATATATTTTGAATTAAAACTTAAAATTTTTTTATATTTTTTTAATAACTACAAAAAGCTTTTGTTATGTAATCCACCGAACTAAAATTTGGTGATGGATCAACATAAGTGGATGAAACTGAATTTGAAAATAAAATAAAATCAGAAATCTTATCCCAAAATTAATGCGGTAGAAATTGTAGTCGGCACACAATGTGGTGGAGTTGTACCCTCCTTAATTTGTATTATTATTTTTTTATTAAAAAGAGGAGCATGACCTGTTGACATCAGCATGATATATTGTAAAATTGAAGAAAAATACCCTCCCCTAGAAATTACTACTTCTTTTATGCGTCGTATCAAGAACAATGTAATTATAAATACATAACGCTTAAATTATTAGTCAACACTTAGATTACAAGTCCTCTCACATGTAGACTGTAAAATGCAAATTTGAAAATCTTAAAAAACGTTGAGTATTTAAAGATATTGTGTTTTCTGACCGAAATAGGTCACGCCTATTCTTTAAGACTAAGACAAAAATCTAACATTTGTTCAAGTCCAAAAACCTAGCTACTAACTTAAAGCATAAATTATTACTCAATTAAACTATTAAGGGTTTAACGTTAACATTAAAGTTAATAAGATTCCTACGTACTTATTGCTTGCAAGTGAGTCATATTGACTAAAATAATAAAATTTTAACTCTAGTATGTGAGTATATTAGAGTCATATTAGAGTTTGAACATGATAAGGGGTTTCTATATTCATCAATTAAGTATTTTCAACTTGTCGTTTAGCTATTCTTTTTACAGATTTTAAGACTTTTTCATTTTTTTTTTTTTTAATTTTGTGTGTGTGTTTAAGAATAAAAATAACGTTTAAATGGTGAGTTTGGACAATTTAGAAACAAATTGGAGCATGATTGAACTTAGCATGCATGCCACAGGCAAAAGAAATGGAAGAGGGAATGAAGAAACAGCAAGAATGGTGCCGCAGCTCCAGAAGCCAGCGTTATGGTGCCATGAAGAACAAAATGTGCTAAAGTTGGGTACCTCAACACCGTGAAGGAGCTTCTCAGCACCGTAGCAACCTCCAAAATCAGAGTTTTCACAACAACTAAGAGTAGCGCGACGGGGCTCTTGATCTAGTTTTTCTTTATCTTTCTTTACTTTTCTTCATGTTTAAAATAATGATTGTGTTTTTTTTTTGTTCTAAATTTATTTTTTAAGGTTACAATGTAGTCAAAATATAAATATTAGAATTCTTTCAATTTTAATTAATTGATAATTATTCTATTCTAACCGTTATGTTGTGTATTTTAATTTGCACTTAATGCTTGTAAAAGTCTAATAAACTTTTACGCGATTTGATATTTAATTTGAGACTGAAAAGTGATAATTAGATATGCGTATGTTAAAATGCCGTGAGATAATCATAAAATAGAAATATATATAAACTTGCGCGGTATTGTGAATTTCTTGAATTTAATAAATTTTGACGGATTTAGATTTACAGAATATGTAAGAAACCTGCTTATTAGAATAATTGTTATGGATAACATAAGGAATAACATTGATTAATTAGACTAAAGAATTTAACTAGTAAAATCGAAAATCTTAGATCTTTAATATAATGATTATTTTAATTCCTTTTAATTTACTTTATCATTTATTAAAATTAATTGAATTAAATTAAATTTACTACTTAATAATAAATAATAGCCATACCCTATTTATTATTTTATTACTTATTAGTGATGCATTTACTTGCATTTCGATTATCTAATAACATAACACAAAAACTTTAATACCAATAATAGAGTTTTATTAAATTATTCATAAATTTAAAAAATCAAAATTCTTAAATAGTAAAATCTAATATGTGATGGTTTCAACTTCCAGAAGACCAATATAAAAACAGCTTTCATTAAAGTCAAATGGAGTCAAGTCACACAATCTTTTGGGTACCCTAAATGCAATTATAGATGCTGTGACTTATTTGCGATTGATTGGTGTTGTCAATAAAGTCGCAAGTGCTTGATTTCATTAGAAAAATTCATAGCATAAATAGATACCCAAATTATCAATTACAAAAATTCAACTTCAAATTTTCATTTTTGGCAAATCATTCATACTGTTTATTTATATTTCTGGAGACTCTGAAAAAACTTCCTAAACATTTCATGCTAAGCTACTATTGACATCAAATTTTCAAAAGAAAAAAAAATGAAGAATGCACTGCACATTTCTTATGCATTGAAATACTCTTTGAATGAATCTCTCTTGATTTCATTTTATTGGCTTCCAATGCAATTATTAATTCTCAGTTTGTCCCTTACTTTTTCAAAAAGTAAATTACCAGGAGTTAGGACTAGTACATTGAACCTTCTCGAGAATTCTGGGGCCAATTAAAATTAAAACAATTTAAAAAATGAAAAAGAATAAAGTGATTTCTGTGTTGACTACATACATCCATGGATTAGACAAGATTTTTTTCCACGTTCAAACTGCACCCAACCTACATAGCTCACTTTAATTCCTTTTTTTTTTTTTTAAATGGTGTGAGGAAATTTTATTAGATAAAATTATTTTTAATGCTTAAAAAAAATAATTGAAAGTAATTTTTATTAAACAAATAAAGAAAAACAAATTTTGGTTCCCTTAATATGAGTAGCAGTTTGGACTTGGGAGTAAATAGCAAGTAGTAACTTCGCTACTTGGTGGCAACAGCATGGCCAATTGCATTGCTTTTGCAATGAAAATTTTAAAATAGTGTGTTTTGATTGACATGCATAATGAAACAGCACCAAGTTTTCCAACGACACTCTCCACTTTGTATTGTCCAAAGGGATCCTTACAAAAGAAAGCTAAGCAATAGAATCTTAAAAATTAAATTACGAACATGTATTTGATGGATAATTTCTTCTGAGAAAAGAGAATGTCAATATATATTTATTTTTCTTCGAAATCCCATTCTAAAATGATCCAATTTTAACCTTCAGTAATAGCAGGATATGGAATTCAATTAAACATGCTAATAATATTACTATCCAAATAAAAAATTTCATCATCGCAGAAATTAAAGCGAAAGCTGGTAAGATCCATTTGATTTCCAACAAGGAAAGGATTTGCATCCTTTCAAGATGGATTGCCAGGAAATTCCTCAGCATTGCACATTAATTTGCTCCCACTTTACCAGGTTTAATTAGGTATCCTCCAAGACAAGATAGATAACCAACTCCACAATGAAAATGTATTTTTATTAATATTATTATTTTATTTTTCAATATTTAATTGTACTTGAAGTCCAATGTTGTGGAAGTTTTTTAAGACAGCATTCGGCTCGGGCATTCGTTTTGTTTTTTCTTTTCAATTCTAATAATACTTTTAATGAAAGGGCTTGTCTCGTACGGGTTGAAAACATACTCATGGAGGAACAACCAACAGGAATTAAATGGATTTGAGTACTCGTTCAACGAATAAAGAAATAAAAATATTTTTTTAATCTTATTTTATAGAAAGATTTTTGTTATTATTATGATGACATGGATTATAAAAATATTCGAAAAGGCTTACAAATTTGGTTTCGGAAATGACAGGAAGGACAATTGTGTGCCGCAAATCCATTGACATTGGATTATGTACTAACAAATTTTGCGTGATTAACTTAGGAAAGTATTAAACTTTCATTGAAAGAATTCAGGAAATTTTATGAGGTATAAATTATTTTCTAATATATTTATTATTAGATAATAATTTAATTAAAATCAACTCATTTTTTTAATCTTGTTTTCTTAGACTAAAAGTGTAATTATAAAATTTCAAGAAACGGGGGCCAATTTCACAAATGCTGTGGTGGAAACACCAACAACAACCCAATGATATAAATATCATTATTCCAAGGTTTAATCTCGCTTGTGAGGCCCAGAGCCCGACTTCATCGACAACAAAACAATCACGATTAGTAGATGCGGAGCCCAGAACCATGCAAGTTGGTGGATAAAAAAAAAAATACCTTTCAACAAACTAAGATACAAATCCTTGGTTATTCTTTGTATCTAAATTAATTAAGAAAATATAAAATTAAAATAATTTAATAATTTATGTGGTCCAATTATCAGTTAGTTGCCCATTTGTCTTAGTTAACTAACTATTAAGACAGATTAATTATCGTAAATTTATATGTTGTTATAAATCTTTAGATAAAAATAAGTGTTTATCAAATAAATATTCCAATCACTAATAGAGTATATGTTATTATCGTGTATTTTATATAATTTATTTTTCTTTTACTCTCTAAAAAATTTAGATCATACAAATAATTTGTAAAGAAAAAAAAAAGGTATTATTATGATTATATTCATTCATAAAGATCTATGTAATTACGTATTTGATAATAAGGTTAATAATTAATAATACAGTATTACGATCGGGATAAATATTCTGGTGTGACTATTAAGTGATTTCTAATTTCTTATACGGTTAAATTGCGATACTTGTTATGTTTATAAATTTAATAACGTGATTACTTGAGAAAAAAAAATATAGATAAAAAAACTAACGTGACTATTAAATTCAGTGCTTTATACTTTCTAATACTCACTTTATTTGCTCGTGCTATAATTGTGATTATTTTATTTTATTTTTTTGTATTGTATTACTCCTTTTTATATAAAATATGATTTTTTTATTAAATTGATTGATTATATTAATTCAAAAAATAAGGATATATTTGATATTGAGATATCAATGTCTAAATGTCATGACTTTTTGTATTGTGAGATACAAAACGTTGTTAAATATTAAAAAATTTAAAACGGCCCCAAGTTCATCAATTCTTTTAATTTTATTTTTAAAATTAAATTATTATATTTAATTTCTCTTCTTCGTTTTTATAAATTCATCATCGACAGACACTTTGATAAAATTCTCCCAACGTATTTTTGAAGTAACACAAATGCCATAGGGGCAAAAACGGTAAAATATTTGGTTGTTGCTTATTATCTTACAACGTGTCAACAATTGATATACTTTCCTTTCTCTTATTTTCTCAACCGGGAACACAATAACATAACAACTGAATGCTTAGTTATTAAAAAATTGTATTTTAAACGTACAACTAAATGTTAAAAGTAGAATTTCTGTCCTTTTTTTATACAAACATATATTTTAAAACTCATTATACTTTTTAATTGTGGATCGCAGTTTACTGATTAAATGTTAATCTAATTTCATATTATACAGAATAAAAAATTTAAGCAATAATTTAGTGTTAATGTCTAAATAAAAAACAAAAAAACAAAAAACTTATGACAACATATAAATTTTGTTTTCTGAAAATTTACTGAAACGTTCCAGTCTCGCCTTAAGTTGGGCGTTCTGCTGCAATAAATTCGTTGATACTTATAAATAAATAAAAAAAATTTAAGAGTAAAATTAATTTTTTAATAATTAAAATTTATTATTTAATTCCAGCATAGGATCCAGAATCCAAAAAATAAAGTAAATAAAAATAATAAAATTTGTGTAAAAATATATGTATTTTTAGTTATAAACATCGACGTAAGTAGGGAATCGAAAATTAGTTATTCTTTTTTTTTAAGATTGAAAATATGGTATTTATAATAATTTTGATATGTATAATCATAAAAAAACGAGAGTTTAATTTAATAGCGAATCACATATTTTGATAAAAAATAAATTATTTTATAATTATAAATTAATAATATAAAGTGGTGTAATAACTGTCTATTATATAATTTATATAACATACAATATCTTAATATTACAAGATATTTTATAAATCTTAAAATATAAATATTATTTAACTCATTAATTCTCTTGCTTTTATTTTATTATGGTTCAAAAATTATGCAAAATTTGTAAAATTAGGCTGATAAAGGAGGAATAATTGAATTATTCACATTGAATTATTCTAAATTTAGTATTGAAACAAAATGTTGTTACTGATAAATGGTAAAAATGACTATATATTGGGATTGAAAAAAGACTTTACAAATTTTTTTTAACATTTAGACTCTATAATATTATTTATTTTCTATTATGATGATAGAAAACGTGAAAGTACGAAAAAAAAAATAAATAATCTCGTTGCATATATATATAACAAAATAAACAAGTCATGAGATTATTAAAGTACTGTTTACTTTTATGGTTGGGCAGGGCTATTGTGTTGCCATTATACGGGATAAATTCCTAAGTTACTTCATTATCCTTTCTAACTTATTCCTTATATCTTTTAAACCCTCTCCTCTCCTTTATTTTATTTTTTCTAATTTTTAATTTTAAATTACCTTGAATATAAAATTTTGATTCATGCTAGATGCTAAGATAAATACCCCTTTCTTTTCTTTTTCTTTTTTTTTTCAGAATCAATTTATTTATTTGTTTTCTATTTTCTATTTTAACAATATATTTTCAAAACAAATTTAATAATTTTTCTAACCTTAAAATTACTTATATTTAAAACATATAATTATATTAATTATCCAATTCATAAATCTAAATCACTTGTTTATGAATTATTACAAACAATTTAAGCTATTCTTTTGACATGTTATACAAATTTAAGTTAAACAACGTATATCTTATTTATTTTAAAATTTATTAGCAATTCACTCTATAACTTTTATGGATGAAATTTTCTTAACTTAAGTTTTTTTAAATAATAAATATAATAATTAAATTAATATTATTTTTAATTTATAAAATTTAATTACACATATTAATTTAGAGAGTTTTTAGCTAGATCCTCCCATCCCTCTCTAAAATTTAATTTTGTAGGCATGGGTTTTTCTTCAATTTTACCAAATGTCAAAGTCCTGTGACATAGTGGGATTCTCCTATCTAATATTTTTCCTTTATACTTTTAAAATAACCACAAATATTAAAAAAATTGTATGCTCTAAAAGCCAATCACGATATGATCAATAATTGTAAATTTTGTAAAAACTCTTGTAAATCTTATGATTTAATAAAATGAGTATTTTCTATTATATATATTATTTTTTATCATTTGCATATGTATGTTTAATTTACATATAATGACAAAGTTTATGGAATGTATGCAACACATATTGTTATGATGAGTTCATATTTGTGAGACTATATGTTAATAGTATTATTCCTAAATGTTCCTAATCGTGAGATTATAAAGTAAAATTTTTATAGTACCGAAAAGACTAATATACACTATTCTTGCTTTATGCGATAGAGGGTAATTGATTTCATAAATTACTTGTATAAAAACACTAAAAAAGGTGTATAGGTGCTCATTGGTAGAGTATGAGTTCACTGAACAGACTCGTACGAATTATTCAAATGTTAGTTATACTTAATCGTCAATTGGACATTCGTTATATCAGTCGTGTAAATAATTCTCAGACTTTACAATATCATGATTACCTTATGAATGAATTGCCATATTTTGATACTACTCAGAGCATGTCTATTTGAGGCTTATGATAGGTAGTCATTGAGTATGGTAAGACTTTCATAGAGTTATGTGAATATTTAAGAAAGAATCTGTCAGCCTTAGTGTTTGAGGTAGAATACTCTATGTGAATAATTCAAATTTGACTCATAAAATTCTCAGTCGAGGTTATATATTGTGTACGATTGAGAAGTGTGTTCTCAATGATAATACACAATAGAGTCGTGAT
>JAWDEX010000009.1:6250240-6260762 GCA_035221805.1 Trichilia hirta
ATGATGGAATGAAATGGAAAATAGACTTAATTTGGGGAAAAAACATTCAATAAAAAGTTCAAGATTGTGGCCCTTCAACATCTTGGTCTATGCCTTTTATAGGATTGAGATAATTCTTGGCCCCTGGGTAATTATAAACTTTCTGAATATATCTATATAATTTGTAACAACTCAGAAAGTGGCTTGTGCAGTAACAACTCTCGTAGTCCTCTGCGGCAATTCATAAACTTAAATTATATTATAGGAAGGAAAGTGAAGCACAAACCTCTTCATCTTAATTAAGGTTATATTTTGTTATTGTGATACCGTAATTTTTAAGTCACAATTATTGTAGAATAAAATTATAAATATTAAATATTAATATAAAAAAATATAGATTTATTAAAAATTATGATTATTAAATATTTTTTAAACTTTATTTTCAAAGCATACACAATACCACGATTTGAAATGAAGTCTAAAATAATTTTTTAAAAAATATGTATAAATATTATGAAATTTTTATATCATATTTATATATATGAAAAAGCCTTAAGTAACATCATTTTAATAGAATCATTCAATTAAATTTGTTGATATGCATTAAATTTTTTCTCTATCATTTTTGTAATTAGTAAATCTCAAATTAAATACATATATATGTGATTATATTTATTGGATGAATGTACAAATAACATTTGAAACTTTTATCCCATTTAATGAAAAGGGAATGTGCTTGATCAGTTTCCTCCGCCCTTTTTCATTTTCTATTAGAGTTTCACTAGTTAGGTTGACAATGGATCTCGCTATATTGATTTTTATACAAATTTTAGTAATTTTTAATGATTAGAAAAGAGAAAAATATATTTTCCCAACTAAATCAATTTGAGTCCATGAACTTATTATCATACTGTATGGTATTATGTATAAAAAAAAAATGAAAAAATAAAAAAAAAAAATCTGGCTTCTCCATCGAGCATCATTTATAAAAGTAAATCGATTATGGGTCCATCATGTGATCATGACTTATTGGAAGGTCCCTTTATATTCTCAAATGTCGGCCCACTTAAAATATTTCATTTTTCTTTAATTTCTCTATGTATATTAAATCACCTTTCATAATTTATAAGATGAGAAGATTTTGTTTGTTCATAGAATCCATGGCTACGGAGTCCAAATCCCGAACTCATTAGGATGGAAAATTTGAATTAAAAAAAAAAAAAAACTATTTTTTTCCCATAAAACTTTAGGTATTAAATGATATTAGAAAAAAATATTAATTTATATAAAACATTGGAGAATAGTAATTTCAATAAAAATAATGTTATAAAAATAAATTTTTATAAAACGTTATTGGATATAATAGTATTAATTGTCACGTATTTCACATTATTTATTATTAATGGTTACATTAATTTTATATTTTATTAATTAATATCATAACATATTAGTTTATACATTAAAATTTATGCAAAAGTGTATTACTCTCAGTAATTTCTTTTTAATGTATTTTCATTCGGTAATCCAAATATGTTAAAGAATTAGATTCTGTTTATGAATAATTTAGCATACATCGTCTTATTTCATTGTAGCTGTAGTTGATTCATTTTTCCTTGTGATTTTAGCGTTATTTGATTCATTTTTCCGTGTGTATAAGCTAAGCATTACTGAGCATAGATAGAATATCGTGCAATATTTGCCAATATAGCTTATGTATGACAAAGGGTAGCGTTGAACAACTCATTTAAGCATGTCTCAGTCGCACATGCACGCGCGCACATTCATTGTCTTAAATATGGGTTGTGCAATCTTCTTCTTGTTTCTTCTTCTCTTCTTCTTGCTATCTCTGGTTTTTGAACCCTCAATAACCTTAAGAGATTCCTTTTATACGTTTTTGGCAATTTTCCCTTGAATTAGAAAAGTTTGGAACTAATTCTTTTGGAATCACGACATCGTTGTGCCGCGGCGCTGTTATTTGGCATTGCAACGCTGAAAGCTCATATGTTGGGGGTTGCTACAGTGATACGACTATCCTTCATGGTGTTGCGATGCCCCGGCTTGCTGTATTTTGGCACGTTTTTGTTTTTCATGGCACCACGATGCTGGCTTCTGGCACTACGGCACCATTCCATCTGTTTTTTCATTCCAATCCTTCTTTAATGTCCTTTGTCTGTAATCATGCTCCAATTTGTCTCTAAATTGAAAGAACTCATCCTTTGAACGCCACTTTTATTCTTAGCTACAATGTAGTTGAAGAGAAGAGCTGGACTGTGCTTGGTATGCTCAAGGTCTAAATTGATTGCATTTGAATGTTGCTGACATGAAGATGAAGAAAGTGCAGAATGTATATACTTCCGGCGCACACACACGTATGTCAAAATATGGATAAGGATTACACATCATTCTTTGTCTTGTAATGACAAGAAACTTACCACAGTAAATGAAGTGTAAAACTGTAAATTTGGCTTTGCAAAGATCCCTACTTGCATAGTATAAATATAGGGCCAATCTAGCAAAATTGATTTGGAAGCCACGTTATATTCTTCCTTGCATTCTGTGCTTTCTTGCTCCATTTCAATTTCAGTCAGCAAGGCTGCAACTTTGTCTTGGTATCAGAGCCAGGTTGAACAATGGCTAGCTCATGATCATCTGCAAACTCCACAGCTAATACACCAAACAACTCTTTCTCGATTTGAAACATTACCTTTCACAGCACCTTAACATTTTCAGCTCCTGCAAAACTTGACAGGAACAACGTCCTTGTGTTGAAAGCGTAGATGCTGCCAACTGTTCGAGGAACTGATTTGCAAGGCTTTATAGATGGCTGCAAAACCATGACCGAGAAATTTGTCAGAGTAACAGATGAGAACCAAAACACCACGCTTGCAGACAACCCAACATACCTTGCTTGACAAAGACACAACCAACAACTTCTCGATTACCTCTTGAACACCATAAGTGAAGTTGCAATGATACCCTTCACTAGCTGCTCAAATTCAAAGAAATTGAGGGATGCAGTATATAAACTATACTCATCTCACTCAAATACAAGGATTCAGCAACTCAAACACAAAATGCCAACAGTCAAGAAGGGAATATCGAACATCACAGAATATTACACAAAGATAACTAACATAGCTGACAAGTTGACCATCTCTGGAAAACCACAAAGTGAGAAAGACCTAATTCAAGCAATCTTGCAAGGTCTCAAGCCAGAGTACAATCCAATTTATGTGAGCATCACAACAAATATGTAGACAATGACCCTAGAAGATGCATTCTCCTAATTGCTTGTTTAAAGGCAGATTAGAATAAGAAGACATCCAGGGAACGTCAACATGAAGCACGTGACTTTTAACAACAGCAATGCAAACCGCTGGAACCAGAGGAAAAATATTGGAGGAAGAAATTAGAACTGGAGTGAAAATTGAGGATACTATAAAGGCAAGGGAAGAGGAAGAGCTGTTCAAGGAAGAAATCAAAAGAACCAACGAAAACCTACCTGCCAAACAGCAACAAAATAGGACATATTGCCGTAAATTGCCGGGACAGACTTGAAAAGGATTTCACCTTAAGAAACTCTGGAAACTCAGGAAGTCAGGAGCAAAATTCAACCTTTGTTTCATCATAGGAATCTGAAGGTGATAAAGGTTAGTATTTGGACAGTGGAGCAACAAACCACATTACCAATGATGCAAAGAACCTTACCAACAAGGCTGAATATAAAGGTATGCAAACTCTTACCACTGGTGGTGGAGAAAAACTTACATTTTGCATATAGGAAATGGCTTCTTGAATATAAATAACTCCAAAACCTTGCTGCTTAAAAATGTTCTCTGTGTGCCTTTTATAACCAAGAATTTGTTAAGAATATCGAAAATTGACCTCAGATAACCATCTCTCTGTTGAATTTTACTATAATGTGTGTGTTGTGAAGGAGCAAATATAGAGGAAAGTGCTGAAAGGAGTGGCTGAGGATGGTCTGTACAAGCTAAGGTGTGAAGAAAGCAATAGAGAGAGAACAAAATCCAAGAATAAAATTGAGTCAGTGTCTAAGTCTTGTGTCTCTCTATTTGCAGAGTTCAGTCAAGAGTCAGTAAAGGATAATTCAGCAAGTGAAAGGTCAATAGTCAGTGGGAGTCTTAGAGTTGTCACACAGAAGTTTTGGGCACCCAAATGGCAGAATTTTGAGAAAAATTATATCAACTTGTGTAAAACCTTCCCTTAATGAAAATATTTCTTCCATTGCATTTTGTTCAGCATGTCGACTTAGAAAAAATTATAAACTCTCAATTCAAATCAGTGTAACGAGAACTCATGGACCATTGCAATTACTATACTCAGACCTATGGGGACCACAACCCATAAGATCTGAGAACAATAACAGATACTACCTTTGCATTATGGACGATTTCATAAGGTTCACCTGGACCTTCCTATTGAGAAATAAATCGAAAACTTACCAGACCTGTGTCTCCTTACAAAAGAAAATTGAAAACATCTTAAGAATCAAGATTGGAACTGTCCAAACTGACTGGATAGGTGAATTCAGGCCTCTGGAAATCTATATAGAAAATGTAGGAATAGAACTCAGACTTTCATGTCTCTATACACCACATTAAAATGGAAGAGTTGAGAGAAAGCACAGACATTTGGTTGAAACAGCTCGCACACTTTGGTCTGCCTCTAAAATTCTGGTGGCATGTCATATAAACATCAACTTACCTTATTAACAGGTTACCTTACCCTACACTGAGCATGCAATCACCCTGTGAGAAACTTTTCCACGGAAAACCAGACTACTACTTTGTTAAAACCTTTGGTTGTGCCTGCTATCCACACCTGAGACCATACAATAAACATAAACTTTAGTTTCACAATTCCAAATGTGTCTTCGTTTGTCACGGTATGAAACACAAGGGTTACAAGTGCTTGCACAGGTCTGGTAGGACATATGTATCAAGACATGTTGTGTTCAATGAGAATGAATTCCCTTTCAAATCTGGTATTGAGTTTAAGAATAATGAATGTCATAATCAGCAGTCATTCTTAGTTAACCACAACACCTTGTTCAATTTCTTTCCGAGTGTGACTTCTTCACTGAAGGCAATTACAGAATCAATCCTACCAACTTCTTCAAGTGCAGCTCCTGAATGCAGAGATTTTCTTGAACCACAGCAACAACTTTCCCAAACTTCCAAAACCAAAAACTCTCTACAAATCCAACCACGAGCTGAAAACATTCTTGAAATATCAAGAACTCTTGAACTAAACATGATTTTGAAATCCTGAACACAAATGAACCTGAAAACATCCATACCATGGTTACAAGGTCAAAGACTGGTATATACAAACTAAAAATCTGACAGAGAAAAGAAACTCAGTGGAAGTGAACTTGCCCAAGGATATCTATGAAGCCATATCAAATAAGAGATGGAAGCAAGCAATGGATACTGAAATTGAAGCCTTGTCAAAAATTCAAACCTGGACCCTCATAGAGCCAGATCTAAATGCAAAAAAATGGGGTGCAAATGGATCTACAAAATCAAATACAATCTTAATGGAAGTGTTTCAAAGCATAAGGCTAAATTAGTGGCCAAAGGATATCACTAAACTCCTGAAATTGATTATGGCGAAACCTATAGCCTAGTGGCAAAGTCAATTATTATAAGAGTTGTGTTGAGTGAGGCTGTGCAAATGAAATGGGAAATCATTCAATTGGACATAAACAATGCTTTTTTAAATGGAGACTTCATGATAGAAGTGTTTACGACACAACCAAAAGGTTATTTTGCTGTAGAAAGAGCACACTATTAGTGTTGTATGTCCTAAAACCATTTGTGTTATTGATTTTGGGCATATTGTATTAAGTTACTATAATAATATGTATTGTATATATATTTTATTAATAAAAAAATTATTTCAATTCATGTAGAAAAGTTGCTTCTTCTATCTAATCATACTAATGATAGAATATGTATATGAATTGTTCAAGATAATTAAGTTATCTAAAATGTTCCCTATAAAAGTAATATCGATTGAACATTAATATTGCAGTGTAGGCACACTGAATATCTTCGATTAATATCATGAGATAATATTAGTGCGAGTAATATGATAGTCATATCATTAAGACATTATTGTGGAATGATAAAGAACTATTATTTAAATGTGACCAAAATTATGATGAATCACACGAATGTATGTTGTCAGTGATTCATTATTGAATTATATGGGAGTGTTAACTACTTCTTAGACTTAAGACATCATAGTTATTAATCGATATAAATAAACATAGTTTATATGATTTATAAATACGAGACTAATCATGTCTTATACATAAAAGTTAGTTTGGGCATATATAATTTATATCGAAAGGCAAATAATTGTCAGATAAAATCTGTTGACTCGACATAAAGGATTTTGAGGTACCATTAACTCAATCCAAGTTTGAGTTTCCAGTCTGATATTAGTAAATGAGTAAAAATAAAATCTTTGACCAAAGCACAAATTTCATACAAAGAGTTCGTAATAACAAATTTAGCTTCTATTAACTAATTATTTGAATATAATTGAATTTAAAATTTTGACATTCGTGAGCTCTAATTTAGTTGAGATTAGACAAACGAAAAGAGATTATTCATACAAAACCTATAATTAGTTATAAAAGATTTGATGAAGATTTTTTTTATTATAATTTAAGAGTTATGATACATTGCTAGATATTAACTGTGATCATTGAGAATTCGAATAGTTCGAAATGAGATTAATGAGACCGATTTCAAATCACGGCTAATATCATAATGAACCTAAGAGGTCATAATATAAACCTCAACTTATCCTTGCTATCAGAGAGAATAAATAATATCTGTAAGAAAGTTCGCACTCTCAAAGATATTATTTAGTCAAAAGGTCATAAACGATTTATGCGTTAAATAGTTTAACGAATCAAAAGTTTACAATTTAAAGTGAGTTATAATATTTTATAAATATTTAAAAATATAAATAAAATTAAAATAAATTTAATCAAAATAAGTTTGACAGAATTTGGGATCAATTTATAATTTTTTAAAGTTGGAGGACCTAAATGATATTTTATATTTACTATTGAGAACTTGTTAGAAAAGTTTCGAGACCCATTTGTCTTTATTAAAAAAGCTAGAGATATTATGATAAATAAAAAAATATATATAAAGGGCCATTTTTTTTATTTTCTGTGAAAATTTTCACCATTTTTTAAAGTTTTCTCTTTAACCAGCCAATCAAGAAAGAAAGAAAAGAATTTGATTATCTTAGAAATACTCTAATTTTATTAGTAGTCTTCATCAATTATCACTAAGTGTTAGTAATTTTTTATTAAGTTGATTAATTATGCCTAAAATTACTTACACATAAACCCATGCTTGTGTTTTGTACTTTGCATGCATTCGTCACTCACACACACATGATCTATAAACTCAATAAGTCATTATATGAGCTTAAACAAGCTCCAAAAACATGGTATGCCATGTTAAAAATAGCCTGAAGGAAAGAGGATTTCAAAACTCAATCTTAGACACCTCAGTGTTTCCACTCAGGAAGTACAAAAAGAAAATCATACTCCTAGTGTGTGTGAATAACATTTTCATCACTGGAAATGACCAATATTTAATGAAAAAAGAGATTACATGGTTGAATAACAAGTTCTCCCTCTTAAGTTTGGGGTCTTTGAAATACTTCCTAGGCATAGAGGTTAAGAGGACTGAAAAAGAAATGTTCATTTCACAAACCAAATACATACGAGACCTGCTAAAAATGATACATATGCAAAAGTACAAATCAAGCCCTATCCCCATGAGTATAGTTGCCAAATACAGCCGAGATGAAGTAAAAGTCTTTAGAGATTGTTAGCTCTATAAAAGAATCATGGAAGCTTTGCAATTTATAAATTTAACCAAATGAAAAATCACCTTTACAGTCAACAAATTGACTCAATTCATGCAAGAACCTTGATAACCACATTGGCAGGGATGCAAAAAGATATTGAGATATCTTTAAGGAACACAAAAGCATGGTCTTTACTACTTTATAGAAAGCAAAATGGAAATGATTGGCTACTCAGATGCAAACTAGGGAGCTGATACTAATGACAAAAAGTCAACTACAAAGTACTACATAACATTGGAAGAAATCTGGTCTCTTGGAGCTCAAGAAAATAAAATGTTGTATCCAAGTCCAGCATTGAATTTGAGTACAGATCCTTGTCTCAAACATGTGCTGAGATTATGTGGTTAGAGTCCTTAATAAGAGAATTGAATGTTGAGATGATTAAAAAACCAATCATCTAGCTTGATAATAATGGGGCCACATCCTTAGCAGAAAACCCTATCTTTCATTCAATAACAAAATATATTGAGTAGATATACATTTCATAAGAGAGAAAGTGACTACAAGAATATTAGACATCAAGCATATTCCAATCCAAGAACGACTTGCAGATATCCTTACCAAAGCTCTATCAATAGAAGGATTTAATATACTGAAAAAAAACAAGCTCGATGTGTTACCATACACTGAGCTTGAGAGGAAGAGTTGACAAGAAAAATTGGATTGTGCTTGGTATGCTCAAGGTTTGGATTGATTTCATTTGAAAGTTGTTGACATGAAGATGAGGAAATTGTAGAATGTATATACTTCCAGCCCACTTAAACACGTATATTACAATATGAATAAGGATTACACATCATACATTATCTTGTATTGGCAAGAAACTTAACACAGTAAATGAAGTGCAAAACTATAAATTTGGCTTTGTAAAGACCCCTACTTGCATAATACAGGGCCAATCTTGCATTCTGTGCTTTTTTGTTGAATTTCAATTTCAGTCAGCAAGCCTGCAACTTTGTCTAATGTGAACACTAAAACAAATGAAGAAGTCCTAAAGCCCTCGTAAGAATAGTTAAACATCAAGTTGAAAATGCTTGATTGATAAGTATAAAAATCACTTTATCATATTCAAACTCTAACATAACTCTAATGTAATTATGTACTAAGAGTTAAAGTTTTGTTTATTTTAATTAATATGACTCACTTGCAAGCATTTAAAAGTCTTATTATCTTTTAGTTCATAATATCAGGGCCTTATTTAATAGTTTAAGTAATAATTTAAGCCTTAAGTTAATAGTATTTTTGACTAAAAAAATTATTAGATTTTGTTTTTGAAAAAGTTTTTTTTTAATAAATGTCTAAAAAATAGGAATTTTGAATAAGTTTAAATGTTTGAATCTAAATAATCTGTTTATTTTTTGTATAAGTATTAAGTTATTTGTGTTTTTAAATAAAAGTTTGAAAACTAAAACTTTTATATTTATATTCTTATAATTTTGCATGTTAAATTATATATATATATAAGATAGCTTAATAAATTAAAAAATAATAATTATGTTACTTTGTTATATCAAATTTTTTAAATTGTGCAATATTTTAATAAAAATATGTATATTTAAAAATAGAAAAGGAAAGTATTAGATTTTTATATATAAAAGATAGCTTAATAAATTAAAAAATAATAATTATGTTACTTTGTTATATCAAAATTTTTAAATTGTGCAATATTTTAATAAAAATATGTATATTTAAAAATAGAAAAGGAAAGTATTAGATTTTTATACGACTAAAAATGTAAATAAACTACTAGGTAAGGATATTTTTATGAATATATTTCTTTATTAAAAATTTTTGGACTTTAAAATTTAGACAAAAATTTTAATTTTATTGTTAAATAAAAAAAATGTCTTAAAAAATTATTAAATAAAAATAAAAATATTAACTTTCAAAAAAATTTTAACAATCTCATTTATTTATCAATATATTTGATTGATTTTGTGTTTTAATAATGTTGAAAAAAGAATTGAACGCTGTTTTCATTAAATAAAAAAAAAGAAAATATTAATTTAAACAGGAATTTCTACCCAAATAAAAATTGAAAAATGGATTTGAGTACTCCTTCAATGAATGAGGAAAAAAATAATTTTTTTGTTATTATTATGACATTTGTAGAAAAATAATTGTATTGCAAATGCATCGGCATTGGATTATATCCTACCAACTTTTGGAAGATTAATTTAGATTAGTATTAAAGTTCCATGGAAATAATTCAACATATTCTATTGAGGTGATAATGTAAATTATTTTGTAATAGATTTATTTATTATTAGATATTAATTTAATTAACATCGATTCATTTTTTTAATACTTTAATCGAAGAATATAATATTTCCATGGTTCAATCACGTTCAACTTCAGAAGCAACATTATGTTGTTACATAAAGTATCAATTTTTTTTTTAATTTAATTCATTATATTAATAAAAAAAATATGAATATATTTAATATTAAAATTCTAATATCTTTAAGGTTATATCTTTTGTTCGATGCTAAAGGTCGTCAAATTTAATAAAAGTTCAATAATGGTTGCCTCTATAAAATTAAATTATTATATTTAATTTCCATTTTTCATTTTTATAAATTTATTATTGACAAACACTTTAATAAAATTTTCCCAA